>JAPSGF010000001.1:48006039-48053518 GCA_035772895.1 Perdix hodgsoniae | reverse complement strand
AAAAAAAAAAAAAAAGAAAAAAAGAAAGAAAGAAAAAAAAAAAAAGAGCCAAACACGCGGCTGCGTTACTCCTTCATCCGAGAGGATGCGCGCCGCCGGGCTGAGAGAGCGCAGCCGGGCACCTCCCTGCCTCTCCCCGCCGCTCTCCCCCCGCTGTACAACCCTCCTCCCCACCGGCGCACCTTTGCCTGACGAGCGCGGAGCTGCGCCCCGCTCAGCGGCCCGCCGGCACCGCGCTGGGTGCGCGGGGCGGGCGGCGAACCGCTCCGTCGCCGGCCGCCATCAGCTCCCCGCTCCCGCTGGCCCCGAGCCCGCGCCGAGAGCCGCCTGCCGGCCCCGTCCGTGCTGGGGGGGAGGCGGGGGGGGGTTCAGGGTGGCGGGTCTGTGTGCTTTTTTTCCCTCCTCCTTCTCCTCCTCTTCCTCCTCCTCTGGGATAAGGGCAAGGAGGGAAGAGATGCCGGTGAGGGCAGCTTAGGAAGGGGAAAGATGCACACGCACAGAGAAAAAAGAAAAAAAAAAAAAAAAAGAAAGAAAGAAAGAAAAAGAAAAAAAAAAGGGGGGGAGGGGGGAAAAAAAAAAAAAAAAAAAAAAAAAGGGGGGGGAAAGGGAGGGGTGGAAGAAGACGAAAAGAGGATGGAAAACAAAAAGAATGGAAAAAAAGAAAGGGGAAGAAAGAGGGGGAGAAAAAGAAGAAAAGATCTTGAAGAAAAAGAATGAAGAAAAAGAAAAGAAAGAAGAAAGAAAAAGGGGGGGAGGGAGGGAATAAGAAGGAAAAAAAGAGGAAAGGAATTAAGGGGGGGGAGGGGGGGGGGGTGGGGGGGGAAGGAAAGCCTGGGGGAGCTCTGGGCTGGTCCTTTCACTCCTCTAGAAAGCTATAAGAGAGCTCCTCACCTGGGGGAGGGCGAGGCCACTCGGCTGCCACTGGGGCATCGCAGCCCCGGTCGCACCCCCTCCCTCCCCCCCGACTGCTTTACACGCAGGGTCCCCAAGCAGCTCCCAGCCCGGGGCCGAGCGTTTGTCCCGGAGGTGGTTCAGGACCCGGGGGGGGACCCGCCCCCCCCCGGAGGGGCACGCTCCGCTCAGCGCGTTAATCCCTTTCTGTGTACTTTGCCGCTGAACAAATAACTCACGTCCTGACAAAGGCATTATCCCCCTTCATAGCGCCGGCAGTGAAAGTCAGATCAATCGTCTGTTTAGCCGGCTCTCCGGGGGGCGGCTGCCGGCCCGTGCCCGTTTCTCGCTGTCACTGCCTCGGGGCGAGCCCAGGGCTGGGGCCGGCACGTCGGGGTGGAGACGGAGGAACACGGAAAGGATCGTAGATTCGCAGATTGGCTTCATTTGGAAGGGAAGCTTAAGGATGGTTTGAATTTCACCTGCCTGCCGTGGGCTGGCTGCCCCCCACCAGCTCAGGCCCCATCCAACCTGGCCTTGGGCACCTCCAGGGATGGGGCACTCACAGCTCTCTGGGCAGCAGTGCCCTCTAAAGTAAAGAATTCCTGGTCTCCTCTCTCTTAGTTTAAAGCCATTTCCCCTTGTCCTATAAGAAGAGAAGAACTGAACTCTCTATGGCCTGAAAAGGACACCCTGTCTTCTTTTCAATCCAAATTTACCACATTATCTGTTTGGGGGTTCCAGCCCCACCATTAGACAAGGAAGAGGGCTCAGGAGGCAGCTTTGCACAGTGGAGGTGGAACCCAGGTGTCCCAGGCAGGCACAGAAGGTCCTGAGGCAGAGGGAAGGGGAAGAGAGGCAGTGAAGTGAGATGCTTATGGCAAAGGGGTACAGATTTTTCCAGCTTTCTTACTGCCTCCCTCCCTGAAATAGACACCTCAGACTAGTGCCAGCATGTCATCTGGGCCCTGAACCCACCTGGGATGAGGTATGCATGGACACAGCCACTGTCCCACTTTGTGCAGCCTCCTCCTCTCCCACAGACCAGCCCTATCCCTGCCTCCTGCCTTGCTGTGCAGTCTCCTCCCACCCCTCAGCTCCACCATTCTGCCCCACACAAGTGGGATATGTCCCTGCCTCTGCAATGTACCATACCTGAAAGGTGCCACATCACCAAGGTGCTGGGAAGGTAGAAGGATGAACAATTCAAGCACGATGGTGAGATGGACATCAATTGTCCAGATGAAGCACTGTACACAAGGTATAAATGCACCCATCACCAGAACCCAAAGCAACACATTTACTGCGAGTTGTGGAAAGAACTTCCAAGAACAGATAAAGCTATGGTTCACTGCTTGCTTTGGAGGCATCTGCCCCCATTCCCCATATCAGTTCACCCCATGCTGAACAGGCCCCAGGAGGACCTGGGATCTTCTATGTCCTTTGTCCTCCTGCCCATGAGCTCTGCCTTTCCCACCCTGCCCTGACCCCACTCCCCAGCTCTGTGCAATGATCTCAGGAAGGTTTTGGGTCTAGATGGGCACTGAGCATCAGGCACCAATAGTCCACGTACAGCTCAACCTCACCACTAATGTGGGGATGTCTCTCTTCAGTTACCCCTCAAAGGGGAAAATTACCTCAGCCTGCTGCCTTCAGGTGTCTTGCCAGCTGAAGCAAAAGTTATTAGCTTTTATTCAAGGCAGCTAAAGTAAAACATCAGCAGGGTGACAGTACATAATAATGGACTAGATAAAGTCCATTTTTCTTGGGCCCTCTGAAAGTGATCCTCAAGCATTAAAACAGGTCTCTTAATAAATACCTTATCTCCCTGACACAGAGCCCTGGCTGAAGATAACCAGACACCCATTACCGTACCTCTAAAATGACCTCTTTCCATCAGGGCCACTTCAAACAGGCTCCTCTTTAGAGACCCCTCGCCAAGGTAGGCAGGAAGGCATGAAGCCCCCGAGCTGGGGGAGCCAAGGAGGGCAGGGGACCCCATTCCCATCTCCAGGCAGGTTGGGGGACACTGCATTGCAATGCATCCCCATCCCCCCAGATAAATCACTGTGGGGCAAGGCATTCTCTCTGTGAGCCAAAATCCCCAAATCCTCCCATTACGCTTGCACTGGGACAGGGCGTGCTGGGGTCCCACAGTCCCACTGCCCTGGGACAGCCAGGGAGATGCTGAGTAGAAGAGCAGGGCTAGAGCAGGCAGTTGAATCCCAGTGGTGAAAAATCCTTGCTCATCCCAATGTGAGCATCCCAGGCTGCAAGGTGCTGCTGCACAGGTTGTACAGGACTCGTTCATTAAGGTACCATACAGGTGATAGTGGATTTATTAAGTATATTGCTGTGATTTCACATTTAATTTACTAAGAATACAATGGTTTGGGCTAGAGGACCCAAGGGAAATCTAGGCAACAGTGAGCAAAAATCCATGAAATTCAATGTAGCACACTAATCATGGAGGCATTATAGTATTAATTGCTATAATGATACACTTCTAATCCTATCTTACACCATGCCACATAATTTCATTGGGTAAGAGAGGAAAGGAATTAAATTTAGTTCAATACAGGCAAGCGTGTAACTTAATAGAGTAGTTTGACTCCTGCACACTCATGGGTTTAGGGCTAATGTCACGCAATGCGTGCCGCAGCAGGGAAGGACAGCACGAGACTTCTGATGCCCTCCCAGAAACCTGGAAGCAATGAGGAAAAGTGCTAGAATTCTGCTTTTCAAGAGGCAATCCGGCCATACAGAGGATAATTAGAATTCGTTGTAAAGATGATTTATCATGTCTATCATTGTGCTTGAAAAGGCGAGGTCACCCATGAATGCTGATGAAATTTCAAAGATCTGCTCCCCAAGGACTTTCTGCATCTGCTGCCCTCTGAGATGGGGAAATAGCCCAGGGCAAGCTTCTCATTAATACCACAGGAAAATATAAGCATTTTGTCAGACCTAACATTTTTCTTCGGTATGATACCTGACACGATTAGACCTTTAAATAACGTGGTAATAGGGCTCACTTTCAGGTTCACGGACTTGGCCTCCCCCCAGGTTTCGCTGGGTAGCAGCACCCGGCCCAGCCCCACTCAGCCCCAAACAAATGCAGCATGGGGTGGGCGGAGGTGGGAAAGCCGCTTTTGATCTTGCTTGTGTAATATGCAAACGAACATCAATGCGAGGGAAAGGGGGGTGGCAGAGAAAGGAAAGCAGAGCAGGAATAGCCCTATGCACTGCGACACCCGAGAGCTCATGAACAGCCAAAGAAAACATCATTAGGAAAAAATTATAGTGGGACTTAAAAGACAACAATAGCAGGAATGGCCCGACTTAGAGGCTGCACCGAAGAAACCCTACAGAGCCCACCCCGCTGCCCTGGGACCGGCCCCGCTGCCCTGGGCAGGTTCCCCGCAGGGCACTGCAGTTTCGAGGCGTTCACCAGGCATTGCCCACCCAGGGCTGCGTGGAGGGCTTTTGTTTGTTTGCTGTTTGCTTGGCCTCACCTTTATTTTCATCGGGTCTGCTAGGTGGGATTGATTTGTGGGGCAGGCTGTTAAGACCATAAAGGGAAACTTCAGCCCTCACAGCCTGAGGAGAAAATAATGATCGTATCTGTGAAACCAACATGAAAAGCCAGAACATCCCACTCAACCCTTCCATGTGTTCAGATGCTGATGTGGTTGCTGCCACCCTGGGGACGTGGGGGTGGACACCCCTGGTGTCTGGGGGGGCTCCCAGAGAATCCTCCCCAGCTGCCCCCAACCACTCCCTGAGGGCTCCACAGGACAGGGTGGGCATACAGGCACCAGATGGGCCCAGAAAGTACAAGAAATGGGAGAAGAGAAGCTAAGTTCACTCCTGAGGCAGATTTCCACTCTGTCTCCAGAAGGAGAGGGGCTTGCCAACTCACTCCTGCTTTCCTCCCTCGCTGCACTCAGATATTTCCCTGTGACACCGGGGCTCTTCCACCTGCTCACTACACTGCCTCTTCCCTTCCACACCCATGGTCCCAGAGGTTCCCAGCCTCTTTTTATCAGAGGCATCCCTGCCCCTGCAAGTTTGTCTCTCTTCTGCACTTGAGGCAATTCAGGCACAGAGCGGATTCCACAAGCCTGCAGCAAAGCAGGGACTTCAGCAAGCCCTGAGTCACAACTTGCCTGTCGGGCAGGGCTGGGTAAAACAACCTGATGCAAGGGCTCTGTTGAGCCTGCCTGGGCCTGCAGGCATGGATCAGACCTCAGGCCCAGCTCTGGCTCAGTCCCTTGCCTCCCTGTGACCTCGCTCTCCAAGAGCAGATCAAACCTCCTTCTGTAAACAACTTGTGAAGGTCAGGGGAAGGAAAGCCTGACACCATTTAATGAGAGACAGTTGCAGACAATCTTATGCTCAGTTGTCTGTGTCTGCGAGGCGTGGGGATCTCTGTCTTCCAGCTTTTTAATTTCCATTCTAATTTGCAAGTCATAAAGAGAGACGGTATGCAATCCATGGTCTCCTGCTTAATTCCTTGTCACCCTAAACCTACCAGTTTAACCCTCAATCACTTGCCTGGGTGTTTCTCATGCAAAGCCCCATCCACCCTCGCCTCTGTGAAACATGCCCCCCCATTCACATACAGTCCTACTTATGCTACACATCTGCACTTCTAATACTATTTCAGTGGCCTCTATCTAGAGCTATTTAGGCCGCAGAATATAAAATAAGAATAATTCTTCGTCCTTTTAACGTTGGTTTGTCTTTAAGGGACTGCGGGTGGGGAGGCAGACGAAGGCGCTCAGCGCTTCAGCACCGTGGACAGCGCCCCCAACACCGCCTCGCTGCCGGGCGGCTCCTGCGGGCAGAGCGGCGGAAGAAGTCCGGCCTTGGGCGTACAGCGTCAGCCAAGGGATGGCCCGAGCGCGGACAGCCTTGTCCAAACGCTCCTTGATCTCCGACAGTCTGGGACCCTTAACACTGTCCTGGGGAGCCTACTCCGATGCCCGATCACACTCTGGTCAAGAATCTTTTGCTAACACCCAGCTTGTTCCTCCCTTGATGCTGCTTTCTCATGTCGGTAGAGCGAAACGGGATGATAAAGACTTGCAGGGCAAAAATCGGGACCTAGGGGAGGATGTGTGTATGGAGATGGTCAAAGAGAGAGGGAAAAGCCCAGCCCTGGCTTCTAGCTCCCATCCCTCCAGAGCAATGCACACGCAGGTGTTCCCAGGGTCTCTCTGTACTTTGTGACAACCGACTCATTTATGAAGCAAACATCAAGTTCTCTGCGGTCATTTTTTTCATCAAAAATAAAGGAGCATCATATCATAAAGGGAAAGGTTAGCTCTGCTGGCCACACAGAAACGCTTAGAGCTTTTGTGACTTGAGAATACAATGAAAATTATATTGTAGAGAACAAAACCACCGAACATGCTCCAGAGAGTTTGGAGTGCCACACTTTCTGTCTCACCTCACAGCTCATCTGATGCCTTGTCTTACTGGAAAGTTGCTGTTTTATTTCCTTCTCCTCAGTGAATCCTGAGAGTATTTTTCTCACCAGTCCATTCAGAGCTCAGTGCTTTATTAATCCTTCAACAAAGCAGAAAGACTCCATGTTCTGAACTCAGTATTTAAGTACACTTGATTGGAAAGAGCAAATTGCGCATCTCAACTAAAACAAGGCTGAGACAAAGAACAGAGCAGGTGACAATTTCCCAACAGCCTAGAGGCTCTTCAGAGCAGATTCCACATTCAGCAACAGGCAGAAACTTTTTTGTCTCAGCAATACTGCTGATCTTAGGGACTGCACCAGAGGAATTCGAATCCCAAACCTCAAGTAAACTCAAAACAAAGAGCATTTAGCAGCGCTGAAGGAGGAGCGCTTCCAGACCCGCAGCTCCCGGGCTGTGCTTTCCATTCTCGGCAGATGGCACTGCGAGGCCGGGAACTGCCCTGGGAGACCTCTTCCCAGAGGAGGGAACTCTTCTGCTCTTGCAAGACTCTTTCAGAACCCAGACTGGAGAACTGAGAGAGACACAAAAGAAAAGTCGGCTGCTAAGAAGACTTAAATTCCAGTATATCAGGCAATGCATGGCAACTATCGGAGTTTCACCATGCATGCTGCCATATCACTGTGCATCTTGCACATTAGAAAAAGTCACCATAAGATACACACCAGAACAAACTACTGAACACGTCCTTAATGGCTTTCCTTTCATTTCCCCCTGCATGAGGGTGTTTAACAAAAGAAAACAAAACAGTTTCAAAATCAAGTGGCTAGACCAACCACTTCATTAAGGTTTTATTTTTCAGAAAGCTCTCTTTTTCCAGTTTTTCAATGCTTGCACTGAAGTTGGCTACGTATTGTTTATTCTCTGTCCCAGGATATGAAAGATGAAGAGCTGAATCAGTGTCAGGGCGTTGACAGCCCAAGAAGGCAAAGCAGAATGAATGCAGTTTTCTGTGAAACAAGGGGGGAAAGGCGTGTGGGAGCATCAGTATTGCACATGGAAAACATTGCTGGAGAGCCTATGACACAAAAAGTGATGACAGGTTCTTGCATAATACGACACTTAAAACTATAAATGGTTCACAAAACTGGAAAAGCACTCCCTGTGTACCCACTCATACCCAGACATTTTCAGGCTACAAATACTTCACTGGTGCATAATGCTCACACATGCTTACCACCAAATACAACACATACCCTTGCATTTGTATCTCTAGGCCATCCTGGATCAATAGGCAATAAGCAGAGGAAAGGGATACACTGACCAGCTCCAATACTGGGAAAGCAGATATTGTCTAGATAGAACTGCAGGCAAAAAGACACGGTAACAAGATCATGAGCTTCAGGGCCTCTATTGCCTTTTCCAGAGCAAAGCCAATCTGGAGGCTGCTGACCCTGCTGAAAGGTTGCTCTCTCATACAGGCACATCTCCCCCATAATGGTAGGGACAGAAAACCAGAGTCCCCAGTATTCTTCCTTCTAATGGCAGAAGGCACCTAGCCCATGTCGTTATCTGTAGGACAATGAATTACACTGGATAGCTGAGAAGATCCAAGCCAGCCCTGCTGAACACATCAGGCCAAAACATTCCATCACATACCAGATGTGAATTGATTGTTCAAACAAAGGAAAAACTTGTTTCCAGTGGGGGAAGAGTTCAGAAACATCAAAAGAAGGAACAATAACTAGAAGGGACAATCTTCCTGATCCACTGATCCTGCTAACTAAACCTTTACTGGGACATACCTGAAAAAACAAGCAACAGCTTTAAGTATCAAAAGTTATTTACTTCCCTGTTGAATCCTTCTGGCAGGTGGGACAGAAAGAAGAGGTCAGAGCAGAACAGGATTTTGTAAATGTAGGCCACAATGCAATATGCAATGGCTGCCTGCTTTCCTATGCCAGCTCTTCACCACGCAGGTCATGCAGCACAATACCGTAATTGCCAAGCCCCCATTTCTCCATGTCATAAACAGCAAGAGCCCCAGCTCCTCTGGAAACAGAGCAGCTCTTCCTGCTCCAGAACAGGCTATTCTTCTCAGTTTCCTAATGGGCCTTGTCCAGTTTCCAGTATGTAATCGGGAATAACCCCCACCTTACACAAGGTTGCATATGCTCACTCCAAACTCTGAAGTCAAGTAACTACACAGCTACATGGATGGTGACAGCATTAGAAAAGGTCCTCATCTATGCCATCTAAACTTATTTTTGCAAAGATGAGAGTTTCCATGTTATTTGAAACCAGCGACTCAACTGGGAAACACAGTGATTAAACACACTTGATTGAAAGAGCTAAACTCTCAGGTTCAGAGTCTAATTCACAACCGCATGGTTATGAATCTGGTCAAACTTACACCAGATCAAAATTATGACAACTACTAGACTGCAAATGGCAACACATCCACATTCCTGGATGCCAACTGCCTGACAGACACAGCATTTTGCATGTTGACTATTTAGACCACTTACAGTTCAGTTTAGATACTGATTGTGGGCATAAGTTTACTGGCATGACTTCACAAGATGGTGGCCTCTTCTGGAGTATTAGGTGTTCAATACTCAGTTCGCACATGCATAAAAATCCAGTGGCTGTTTATAAAGCAGTATGGCCATTCTTTTTTCTTTAAAACTTTATTATGAAATAGAATGCGTAAGTTGGGAAAAATATGTTTGTATTTACTATGAAAATAAAAATAGGGAGGGGAGATGCAAACAACAGTATTACATGTGATGAATCTCCTGTTTATTTTAGAGAGTCTGGAAATTGCCTTATTATTTTCAATTGAACCACATGTCTTTGTAAAAGATGCGTTCCGCTCCAAACCATAAACATTCCAGGGACATCCTATTACACATGTTATGCAAGATGGGGGACTAGCTTATCCAAAGGCATTCACGGTGCCTACAGACTTGCACTTACTGTAAGCCTTGTCCTCTATGCTCCCTCTAGAACAAAGGAGATACTGCCTTCACTACAGTTCTGTCCTCCCTCTGGAGATGCCTGGAAGATAAGCCTTTCACAAATGCTGCCTAAAATTAGTGTCATGTGAATACCCTCTTCTGTTCTCACAAACTTTGAGACTGTAAAAACAATAAAGCACTATTCTTTAATTTGACATGAGCACAAAACTGCCTTTTACAATTTTACATCTGAATCTGGTTAGATGGAGCCTGCAGTGCCACCACCTCAACCTCCAGTATTTGCGGGTGCACTGTAGAGGTATGAAGACAACAGCAGTCCCCAAAGAAACGTGCATGGTCACCAAATCCACATCAGCCTGTGAAAATGTTCAGGGTAAATACATCCCGATGAGGTGAATTCACATACACACAGCTGTGAGTGGAAGGAACATACTGGAATATGTTTGACATTCTCTTTCTGTAACTAAATCATCATTTACATCCCTGTCCGTCAACAGGGAGATGGGAGACACAGCATAGGGAAAGACCACATACAAAGATCCTCTTCTTATTATTCCAGATTTGCCCTTGCATCATGTGTTTGTGAATTCTCCCTCCCCAAGCAACAGAGGCATCTCTTAGATCAGGGAGCCACTTTTCAGACCTCCTCCTTCCAGAATTTAAACTGCCAAAAATTTACTACTTTACCCATTTTTTCCATATACAAGTGCAGCTTCACAAGCCTTCTGACCTGGATTAACAAAGCATAGGTTAGGCCAGAGAGCATTTGGGATTGAGAATCTCTGGTTTCACTTGAAGTGGCAAAGATCATTGCAGCAGTATAAGTAGCTTCTATTTGCTTATTCTATTCCACTCATGTACACAGATTGAAGTTTCTCTGGTCTTATGCCCACGTGAAAGAGAAAAGATTTGGCTTCTATTTGGATGTCATAATATTAATGGAGAACATCTTTACTGATTTATAACAATGTAATATTGCCGATTCCAAGCATTAAGAAAATAAGAAAAAGGCATAATGAATTACTCATCCCCACCCTACAACAAAAAAAGTCACGAGAGGAAAAAAAAAAAAAAGAGCTTTGATTCCATTTGTTTACCAGTTTCTAAGTACTGCTGGTGTCATCAGATTATGATTCCAAACCCTTCTACCACAATGAGAGCTAGTAACTGTCTAAAGATTTACAGTTATGTTTAAGTAAGTCACACAAGTCTTGAAGCTGAAGATTTAAGGAGAGAAAAACAAAAACTAGCAAAACAGGCTAACAAGGAACCAAACAAGAAGGGATTCAGGATAGAGCTTCCAGAGCCATCAATGAGCCGCTGATATTGAACAGATTCAGAAGGGTCGCTAGGCTGTATGACCCAGGAAAGCTGATACATCCACTAGACCAGATTAAAACTGCCTGACATAAATGAGTATGTCAATATACTACACGTCATGTGTTAATCAAGATCAACTATACACAGTGTTCCTAACAAAACCTGCTCTGAAAGGCTCTGCTTGAGCAGGGGTTGGACAAGACCCCACGAGGTCACTTTCAACTTCAATCACCATTCTCTGAAAAACCCAAAGGAAAGAAAAAACCAAACGGTACAGACTTTTGGTTTGAGTCAGTTTTTCTTGGTTCTGATTTCTTAAGAAGTCAGGCAAAAGAAAAAAACCCACAAAACAAAACATGCCCTATTGGCAAAAGCTGCTGTGTAAAACTCATGAGATACGGTAACTAAACATTATTATAAATTTATTTCATCCTGACACCAAAACTAGCTCTACAGCTGTTTTATGATAGTGTGAAGGTTAAACTACTACAGAACAAGCACTCCTGCATGCGGCTACTATAAAAGCGTCACTGAATTATTTCTAATTTTAGTGCCCGTTGATCTAAAAATGCCTCCCGCTGCACTCCAGGAAGCAAGAAAGAGATAAATCAAATAAAACTGGCAGTGGAGGAGCACACATCTAACTCAAGAAGATGAGCAGCTCTTTACAGAACTAGGATTGAAGGGAGACTCAGGATGGCTTCGAGTCACTATAGCCCAAAAGGAGAAATCTATGGCCAATTTAGTGACGTTGCACCACTTCACAGCAAACTGTGGGAAATGTGCACTTCTAGGGTGGAATTAGGCTATCTTCAGCCATCTGCTTCAAGATGGTAAGATACCCGAGGGCGCCCATCTGTCTTTGCATTATCTAATGAAGATAATACAGAAAACTAGGTATTTCATTTACATTTGGTCAGGAGAATCTTATCCAAGTGCCCAAGAAAAGTTAAATCAGAAGATCACTACCCCAACTTCATATGCCATTACACCCCCACTCTGAGACCCAAATTCAACATACACCAAACTGAGGAAATAAACACAATCAAACACTAGAAGTAACAAGCTTTCTGGATATACTTGTAGAAAATAGTGTTCTCAAAAGACCTTTACTTGCACCTTTACCAGTACTCTCCAGTACCAGTAAAAATACTATCCAAGCACTAGCTCTAAGAACACCAAAAAGACTATATGAAAACATGTAAGCTAATGGGAGATGTAAATAACCAATCTGTCAGATAGAAACAGAATAAATACCAGCTGGTGACATGATCATCAGCACTCACCAGCTACCAGTATAAACTGCTGAAAATCATGAAGTTGTACAATGAAAGTCATGCACATTCTGAAATTATGGGTTCTCATAAACTTATGCCAAGGAAAGGAAAGGGAATCAAAAACAAACCAGCTAGCAAAAAAATCATTTCTTCATAGTCTAAAGCAGAGACTTCATCACCTCATTTATCTCACGGGGATGTCATTACTGCTAATATGGACAATTAACTGTATTTGGAAAAAGCATTTTCAAAAATTATCTGCAATTCTCCATCATCAGTTCTGAGTTAAAAAAAAAAAAAAAAAAAGCAGCACACTAGTGAGGAGAAATGATTTCCTCACTGGGGTAAGCTGGTATAGTTATACAGAGATGAATGACCACACACCAATTTTTACAAAGGCTGAAAGCATGGCCACTGATTCACAACTATGGGTTGGGTTAATCTCCTCTTCCCCCCCCAGTCACTGAAGTTTAGTCAGATCAGGTCTACACATTGCTTTTGCTGGTAGAAAATCACAGAAGCATCAAGGTTGGAAAGGCTCCTAAGATCATCCAGTCCAACCATGAACTCATGCCTGTGACTGCTCCAGACCATGTCAGTGCTACATCTACCCTTTTCTTGAACACCCCCAGGATGATGACTCCACCACCTCCCTGGGCAGCCTGTATCTCACCACTCTGTCTGAGAATAAATGTTTCTTAATAACCAACCTGAACCTCCTCTGCTGCAACTTAAGGCCATTGCCTTTCATCTTATTACTGTTACCTAGGAGAAGCAGCCAACCGCCACCTCACCACAACCTCCTTTCAGGACGCTGTAGAGCACAGTAACACCTCCCCTTAGCCTTCTCCAGACTAAACAAGTTCCCTAAGCCCCTCTCCATAAGATTTGTGTTCCAAATCCTTCTCCAGCTTTGTTATCCTCCTTTGGACACGCTTCAATATCTGGTTTCCCAGCATGGAAATTGTGCAAATACCATTGCAAGCACCATCCTAGAAGCTGAACAAGAACCTGAAAACACTGAAGAGGGGCACCTAGAATTTTTTCCTTTTTTGTTACTAGCTTTTCACAAAACAGCTCTTAGGCTGTTACTGTTAAGGAGTTCTAGAGACCTAATAGAGTTCTATTGATCAAGAACTTCAGCCTGATACCTAGAGTGCCCCAATTCCATTGTTACTCAGCAGCACCAAAAGCTGTATTACTCCTACACAGAGAGGTGTTCTCCAGCAGATGACACAGAAAGAGCAAAGCTGAACACACCTTCCTCAATTCAAATGTGAATTTGATTTGAATGCATCTCTCATGAGGTGTTGCCACCCAGCCCTCTGACCAATCAGCAACACATCCAACACACTCTGTGCGTGTGTCTGTGTGCTGAAACTGCAAGGTGCTGCCAGAGCATGAAGCAGCCTACAGAAAAGGGTGGGGAGGGAGGAATGCACTGCTGCTTCCTGCTCTTTGGGCACAGCACACAGGAGACTGGCTCCTTTGACCAGGGGACCAAAAGGTTTAACTCACTCCTGCTTCCAGCCTGACCATAAAATACCTCTGCTATTCATTTTTAAAGGGAGCAGAAAAATTAAATGTTATTATACGAAGGCCAAGATTCTAGTGATAAGAAACTTAAATACTGTCTGCAATGTTAATAGTAAGAGCTAAAGACATGCTCTGCAACTGCGGGGCAACATTTGACTAAGTTTGGCAGAAATTTCCTCCCTTCACACCCTCAGGCTTTTGCTTAGCTTAGACAATATCACAAGGAAAGGCTGTTTGCCCAGAGGTTTTCAGTGCATATTTGTTGGGGATTTTTGTTTGTTTGTTCATGGACATGGCTTACCGCCAGCTTATGAAAACTACAAGCTTTGTCATCAGGAGTTCACCCAGTCTGAGAGAGGAAAAACAACGGTTAGGAGTCAACCTTATTCTATATACCTTTTAAGAGACACAGGAAAAAAAGCACACATCAAAGAGATGTTTCAGAAATGTTGTGATGCTCTCTGATTTCACAGAAGGGTTATAACAAAGCATCAGTTTCTATATAAGCATAACATAGCTTCATCACGACACAGATGAACCCGGTGCAGGAACATTCAGCCCTGTTCTCCACCTGGGAGAGCAGAACCTCCTCTACCTAGGAAGTAGAACCTTCCCACCAGGTTTGTTCTTTCAGAGTTACTGAGGCCATTCTTGAATAATGAAAACATTTTCTGACCCATATCAGATGGGTCATGATAATACCTTGGAAGCAGTAAACCCTTCCTTAAACAGCTCACATTGCCACTGAAATCAGCAACAAGTTTGGATTGAGCCAGATGGGAGGATCAGGCTTATCAGCTGGAGGTGGCACTGGGCAAAAAAGCACTGGGTCAAACCCCAGCTGATGTAAATGAATGCAACTCCCCTCTAGTTAACAGAGCTGGGCCGATTCAAGCCAGCTGTGGATCAAACCCACAGCGTGTTTTGCAAGTCTATTTCCAACTCTTCAGGGCTCTACTTTGCTGTGTTTAAACATTCACAACACCCACTGAATTTAATGAGAACTGTGTGTACAGAACACTAGTGTTATTTCTTTTTAAATATTTGGGAGGTGCTCAAAGACTGTGATAATGAGTGCCATATATTAGAACTGAGACAGAATGGCATTGAATCATCCGACCCTTAAGTGGGACAGGTCATTAATCTTTTCCTTGGGAGAACATTTCAATTTTTGCCTTGGCAAATGAGGAATCATCATTAATAGATGTGGGGGTTCTACCTTTGCCAAGTCCCAGACAAAAATGTGTTTTTCCATTTGCCTTGGGCTTGTGTAAGCTTGCCTAAGGAGGCCAGCCTCACAGTTTGAGAAACACTGCTACCATACCCTCATTCCCAGCTAAATTAAACCCTATTACACTGTAATTAACCTTGCCTAACTTGTTCTGAGTTACAGCAGTAGGTTAAAAAAAAAAGAACCATGCCTTGCCTAAACTGTCCCTGAGAAGCACTTCTACATACCAGGCTTGCCTACTATTCAAATATTTCAGCTTCTCCTGGAAGCTCCTCCTCTGAAGATCACAACTCGACTGCAGGCAACACCAGAACTCTTCTTGACTTCAGTGTGACCAGAATCACCTGCTATTATACTCCTGTGCCCCGATTTCATGCCAAACAGTGTATTTTGGAAGAAAACAGAGGTGACGGCAAGACTACGTACATTTAAGGCTTAGGTACACTAAAGGCTTAACAGATACACATAGGCAGGCTCACTACAGTTCTTCTGTTACATTTAAAGCAGTAAAATTCTAATTTATGATTTAGTCTGTTGACCATTTTATTTAGATGTAAGGTTAAAAAGAAAACAAAAAACTAAACGTTTCTAATTCTATTTGGCTCGTGGGGCAAGCATGAGAAGAATAAGAAAGTAGGAAAAAAACTTTTCAAACTCATCCTTTTAAAAGGAAAACAAACTGTTGGTAAAACCATTGTTTTCAGATTCCATTTTAAAAAACTCAAAATTCTTCAATTGTATTTTGAAAGACCCACTTTTATCAGAAGTCCATCAGACTTGGTTAAGCCCACAGCTTTTGATCAGACCATCAAGGCAACAGTCTTAAAACTATTATAAACCCACTGAATTCGTTCTGATGAAGGTCTGGATAATCCTTTAACTGCCTGCAGTAAAAACATACAGGGGAAATACAGCACAAAGCACCACAGCTTCAGCCTTGCACTGCTCCTGATAAAAGGTTATTCAAGAAAAAGAAACACTTGCATACAAGAAGTGCCATCATTGATTACGTATATCACCAGTGGAAAAAGTGGTAAACCTCTGAAGTGCAGCACTGATGGTCAAAGCCAACACGAGTTTTCCTTTAAATCTGGACGTACGGGTAAAAACATAAAAAGAATGGTTATACATCAAAATAACATAACGCCTCCCACAGAACCAGACTGACCCTACCTGCTCCTTTAAAGACATTACACCCCTCGAATCGCACAGTACAAGCAGTAACTATTTTTTCCCCCCTTCTCAGTCCCCCCACGGATACCACAGACGCCGTCCTTTCGCCTCCTGTCCCCGCAGCCCCCCCGGAGCCGGAGCATCCCTCAGGGCTCAGCCCCGTCCCCGCCGCCGACCCGCGGCGTTTCAGCTCTCCGTCGGCCGCCCGATGCCCGGACCTCGCTGGTCAAGTGGTCCTAAACATTTCACAATTATGATAGAGAACTGTTGAACTGTTAAGAACCACTGCACCAAGGAGGCTGAGGAGGCGCGGGGCGGGGGACGCGCTTCCCCCTCTCTCCTAACAGCCGGCCTCGGCTCTTCCTCTCGCCGCGGCGGACCTGGGGACGAGACAAAACACACGGGGCAGTCGGGCTGGAGAGCACCCGGACCCCCCCCGCGCTCCTCGCACGGAGCCGCCACTTACTCCTGGCCAACGTCCCGCCGGCCTCGCGCTGGGGCTTGGAAGGAATAATAACAACAGCAAAAGTTTTATAAAAGAAAAAAAAAAAAAAAAGAGAAGAAGAAAAAAGAAAAAAAAAAAAAAAAGCCATTCTTCTCAGCTCGGAGCCGCTCTTTCCACCACCCGCCCCAGTGCCGGGCTCAGCGTGCGGGGCACGCTTTTATACCCGCGCGGGCACGAGCCGTCCCCTGCCGCGGCGGCCAGGAATGCAGCCCTCGCCCCTGCCGGGACCAGTTTTTCCAGGCTGCCTTCTCCCTGACGGGGTGGTTTTGTTTCGAGCCATCATCATCATCTGGGGCGGCCCGACGTCAGCAGGGAAGAAAGGACAAACCTGTTCGGCGTTTCCTCCCGCCCTCCTCCCTGTCACCGGGGGGAACCGCTCAACAGGTTTCGCCCGAGCCGGAGGTGGCGGCTGCGGGAGCGCGGAGCGGACTCCACCCAGCGCCCTCCTGACAGCGGCTGCCGCCTGCCCTCGGCGCCCTCCCGGCTTCCCCCCCCCCCCGCCTGGCTGCCAGCCTCACACAAATGGGATTAAAATAATAATAATAACAATAGTAATAATAATAAAGCCCTAAACCGGCCCGTCGTGTTCGCCGGGGGATTTTTGTTGATGTCGAGGCACCGGCTCGGCGCCTTCCCATCAGCAAATACGGAGTGGGGTGGGGGGCTGCCTGCTTTTAGAAGGGCCCCGTGGCTCCCCGGATCGGCTGGTGGCATTGCTGCGTGCTGCCACGCCGTGCCCTCCTGTGCGAATCCCCAGGCTTGGTGCGATCCCCGTGTTGCTGAGCGTGCTTTTCCTTTTCTTGCTCAGGAATGCCGTGAAGTGGTGCCGTGCTGTGGGAGTAGGGCTGGCTGCGCCCCGTCTTCCCCACAGCCCCACTGCTGGGGCTTTTTGGATCCGAGGGAAAAACTTCTTTCAATAAGGGTGGTGAGGCTCTGGCACGGGTTGCACAGAGAGGTGGTGGATGCCCCGTCCTTAGAGACAGCCAAGGTCAGGCTGGATGGGGCTCTGAGCACCTGATAGAGCTGTGGGTGTCCCTGTTCAGTGCAGGGGGGTTGGACTGGATGGCCTTTAGGGGTTCCTTCCAACTCAAACAATTCTTTGATCCCGTGAACTTCCAGCAATCAGGCCGCTTGCCACAACACCGGGAGTTGCTTTCTGTGAATTTTTTCTTCCATTAATTCTTCACAATTTCACTCTCTTTGTCTATAGAAGAATGAAACCCAACAAAACAGGCTTTTTTTTTTTTTGCTGGGCTGGGCAGGAAGGCCTTCACACTTTGCCATGTTGGGACAGGGCAGCCTGTGTGATGTAGGAAAGATGTGGATGGTTGGCCCGGCTCTGCCAGTGACTCAGCCTCAGGCCTTCACCAAGTCACTTCACCACACCTTGAGGAGGAGAGATAATGCGTACCTGCCTCATCTTATGAGGCTTCACTAATGTTAATAGAATGTTTTGCATGTTTAAAGAGCTGTATATGTGCTGTATATGAATTCTAGCACTCCAGATCCTATGATATTTGGCTCTTTATAAATATATAGGCAACTCAAGCCGGTCCTGGAGGAAATGCCCATAAGAACAGGCATTGCAGAGCAGCGAGGGACTCCAGTGCATGTGATTGAGGCACTCCCACTGGAGCAGGAGCAGACAGGTTGCTCCAGGAGCCTATGCAAACTCCCCAGATCTAGGCTGGAGGCGTTTCAGTTCACTTTGGTAAAACCAGCTCCTGCTCTTCTCCACTCTCTCAGACTCAAACCCAGAAATTAATTTTGAACCTTCTTTTTTCCTAGAGAGTACAGTCTTTACAGCCTTTCTGAACCTTTGTGTTCTCACAAAATTATTTTTGCCTGCCTAATACAGAGGAATATGCAGTGTTTCTGTGTTAATTCGAAGGAAACATGTTACTGACAGCAGTGGAAGTAAGGTTGCTCCTCTGTGAGGAGTCCCTTGTTTTACAACAGTGTCCGACGTCTTCTCTTACCCGTGATGCACACACCATGCACACCATGACCATACTAGCTGTTTTCTATATATAATTCCTTGCCAACTACTGCCAACTTTCATCCACCCCTAACAAACACAAACACACACCCACACCCATGACTCTACAATACCACTCAGCTAAATAATAACCCTACTGTCCATACTGTAAAAGCCCTTTCCAGACAAACCAGTCAGAACCCACTGCTGTGATGGTGAGATGTAACACCACCCGCTGACCCCACTCCAGGTCTGATTCAGGTTCAGACACGTATGGCTGATGGCCCTGAAGAAGGGCTCTGAGTCCTAAGAGGGGAACTGCCTGGGGCAGCCAGTGGGAACTGAGGTACAAGAACTCGTACTGGGTTTAGGCAGGATAAGTCATCTTTTGCTTTGTGTTTTTTAGGATGTATTGGTGGTTTTACTGATTGAATGTTTAAGGTTGTTGCTTGTGTTTTTATTTTCAGAGATGAATATAGTAAAAGATGGCACAGGTCTCCTACTTGGTAGATGTGTAAGGGGTGGCTAGGATGAATTTTACTGGCTAACATCCCATTACCTCTCTTGGGTGGTCTCACAGAACAGAATGAAGGTTTCAAAAAGTAGGAGAGATACCTAGCAGTAGAGGTGGACTGACAGCACTAGACAAGGGATAAGCCATGTATTAATTGTTATTCCTCTGTGAAGGTATGAAAAGTGATTGAGGCATTAAAATAGTGGGATTGGTTCTGAAACTGGATAGAGGGGAAATTTAGTTGTATTAAAAGGAACAGTAATTAGCTTGTATTTCTACTGGTGGTTAAACTAGATATCATTTGTATCCTACTCTTTTCAGCTGCATATATATGACCACAGTAGTTATGTGCTTGGTTTGCAATGGACCATGGTGCAACAAATGGCCTTGTTAAACGAGCAGCATGTATGTCACCCACTGAGTTTGCCACTCAGAGGCACAAACTGGATAAATAGGGCTATGCTATCTGCTAGACATTGAGACCTGTCTGATTGCACTGGAGAAACAACACAGGTGGAGTTTGCTTGTGTAGGGAAGCAAATACTAATCAGCTGATAGTGTCAAACAAAGGAACAGCACAAATGGAGACTTAATGCTGGGGATAACTGTAGGAAACAAACAGCTGGCCTAGGAGAAAGCGAAGATGTAGGGTAAGCTTATGGAAGACATAAAAGGATGTGCTGATTGCATGGTAGAATATGGAAGGCATAAGATCTTGCATATTCTGATAGTGAAAGATTATGTGACATTATGACAGATGATTGGAAGATTATATCATTATTTTCCATCACTATCCCCATGCGCCTTGGCATAAAGTCCCAACACTTTCCTGCCAATAATGTATTTTGGCAGGTAATATCCTGGAAGGGTGTGGAACAACATACAGTGCAATTCCTTGTACTACAACGTGTTTTAGCTGACAATTCTAAACTCAGAATGAATCCAGCATGCAAACTAGCTTGGATTCAGAGCTTACTATTGTTTTTCCCCATCCTCAACTGTTCCCCACTGATGCACTATTCTTGCTCATTACTGCTTGCCTAAAATTAGATTGGAAGTTTCTTAAGCAAAGACTTGGAGTGTGACATGTGCTGCAAAATACCTGTCATATTCTTGGGAAACAGACCAAAAACCATGCAAGTAGACTTTCTTCCACCCTGGGAAATCACCGTTCCATATATTCATAGTGAGCAATGATGGGGCAATTTTTTGTTTACTTGAGTTGACTCAAACTCATTTGCCAATATAGCAGCCCACTGTGTGTCATATGTAAGCATAATAACAGCTTAATAGTAACCTGCTTTGTGATAATAAGCACCTTGAGAGAGAGAGCCTAATGCTTCCTCATGAATGGGAAGTATTTTCATATTATTGCCTAAATAACAATAAGTAATTTAAAGAGAAAGAAGATGGGTTGGGATGTTTTTTTCAACCAAGAACTTTTAGAAAGATTGTTGGGGGTTGCCATTCAGTACTTAAATTGATGAAGACATGCTAGAAATTAAGATATGGATAAGAGTGAAGAATTCACCGTTTGAAGCACAAAATTTTGATTAATCTCAAAATTACCAATTTAGTAGGAGAGGGGTTTGTAGGTCACATGCTCTGTCTAAACAGTTCTTCCTGGGCACTCCAGAGGTCAGGTATCACTTTGGTGCATAATACTGCACGTCACCGTTTGCCTTGCTCTGATTAAATGTATTGTTCATTCCATTCAAGCAGCTAAATCTGTAAATTATGGAGTACAAATTAATGTACTCTCTCCTTCTTAGGGTGAATTGTTCAAGTCATGCTTTGTCTGTATGCACAACAGTTAGTAGTAAGTAATAGTAGGCATTTTCCGTTTCCTATTTCACATTTTTGATTGTATAGTTAAACACGTCAGTTCTTTAAATAACCAGTCCAGAGTAAGGCAACACTAGAACTTTGTGCACTCATAGGCTTTATTGGGGTACAATTAGCTGTACATCTGCAATTTTAAAACAAACAAAATTAAGCCAACAAAAAAAGGGTGAACGACAGTCTTTGTGCTGCAGAGATGGTTTGTGAGCTGTCAAGTGGATGAGCCCCAAGGGATGAGTCAACTTCTTCATCGAGAGATTGATACTGGGGAGAACTTCCAACTTTATCATAGAAGCTCTAAAAAACATCAGGAAGAGCATGTTACAAACGATGAGGGAGTACTTCTGTAGTCATACTGTGCTGTGCCTTTCCACTGGAAGCTTTGCATCCACATCAGTACTTTCACCATGTACCCAAGCTATTCAGATGACACTTAAAAATGAATGTATAAGAAATGGAATCCACTGAGTCCTGTATTTAAATCAACTCTGGATACATAATCTCTGTAGTATTTTTACCAAAATTCAGAAAGTCTGGACTGGGCTTTCAAAAAATGCCAAGCAACATTCACAGAATGGCAGCATGAGCTTCTGGTGCTTTGGCCACTCTTCCCCACGTTGTGTGATCTGCAGATAGTTTTTCAAAGTTAACAGAATGATATGATTTGCTCCATAAAGCCATGAGATAGAAAATCGTTACTCATGATTTGACCACTGATATTTCTCAAAGTGTTTGCTGGTTCAGACCATTGAAGATGGAAAGTCAGAGTGGTATAAAATAGTATGGTAATTTTTAGCAACTTGTCATACTTCTGGTTTTATGTCCTTGAATGCAGAATTTTCCAAACAACAGTGGTAAATGGTGACATAGCTGTGGGCTAAGAGCTCAGTCAAAGTGGTCAAGTAAATAACGTGCCTTATTTGACATCCCATTCTGTCAGTCAGCAAAGACGACAGGCAGTCATCTTAGCCTTGAAGCCCTGGATCTCTGCTGGATTCAGCAGAGATCTCTGCAGATCCTTACCTCGAAGGTGCTGAGGATATCGTTATCGCCCAAACTGACCCTTCAGCAGGAATCAGATGTTCCACAGAAAGAATTTACTGCACCTAAACCCCACTTTTACTGGGCTCTGGTCACAAAGATCCGCAGCAGTACATATCTAGGACAGAAGTTGAACACCCTAAAAGACACAAGTATAATTTTTCACGCGCCATTAGAGAATCTCTCCAGCACAGCAGCTTCTAATGCATGATGGGATTAATTTCTGTCTCTGTTCTAATTGTCCTTAACTCTCAGTAAAAGATTGCCATTATGATTCCTTCTTCTCTGTCCCTACAGTCTTCTCTTTGCTATGCATAACCATTGCTTCTGAATTGCCAGGACTGACATTCCTCTTACGTGCTAATAATTAGTTAAATCATTTGAAACCAGGATGTAGAAATAACCACCCTACAAGAACAAACATTATTGTAATTCCTTTTATTCCCTTTCTTATCATCCTTTACTGCACGGAGTCTCACCTAATTTCACTTGCAAAGTCTTAAAAGCAGGGTCTGTGGCAGCTGAACAACACGCACTGGAACCTAACAGGATCTGGGACAGTGGCACACACACTGTACACTTACACATGTAATTAGTGGGACTAATTTGCACTCAGAAATGCTGCATATACAACTTAGCAGGCAGCTCTGGCATTCTTCTGGGCATGAAAGATAGACAGGGCTCCCGTTTTGACACCTAGAAGGCAGAGGGCCTGTGGAATACAGTGTTTTGAGAGAACGGTTATTTGTTGTGGTGGTATTGATTCAGAGACTAATCTCTTGGCCTCTTCCCATCTTGTTGTGCCAGGTGCCACGCATCAGCTTGCAGCTGGAACTGGGCTGAATTGCAGGACTCTGCGGGCTGGCACCTGCCCAGGGCTTGGCTGCCACATCCCTCTGAGCACAGCATCCCGGCTGCGAGGGAGGCGCTGCTGCCGAAGACACCAGTGGGAGAGCGCAAGATCTGCACCAGCTGAGCAAGTCTCAACCAGCCGGTGTTGGCAGGGTTGGGCGAGGGGAAAGGGACACTGCCTCTTCCTCACCATCTGGGCCAGCAATGAGTCGTGCTCCCCATTCGTTTTTTTGCTTCTCTCACATCTGCAGCAGGTTTGATCAGATGTCAGTGTAGATTTGGACACTGAGTACCAAAGTCTTTGACTATGGGATTTATATCAACTCTCCCAACTCAAGACAAATGAAGGAGAGCTGTTTTGTGCAGTTTACAAAATACACTGCATTTTGCTGCTATGAATCGGGGTACTTTTCTCAGCTGCACTTTTTGAGATGCAGGCTTCTGCCTCTTCCCATTCAGCTGATCACAGGTAAACAAATGTACGTATAATTAAGTTTGTGCTGTAATTTTCAAGTAGACACTTTGCACAAATAATAAATCTAGTAGTAGCAGGTTTTATTCTGACTCATGGACTATCTAAGACAGCAACATCTGAGTCCAACAGATTCATTTGTATGGTTCAGTAGGGTATTTTAAATATCTTCCAAGCTTTCTACATTAGTAGCTGTTCCAAAAGAGTCACTAAAATTAAAGCATCATTAAAGCTGCGGAAGAATCAAGGAAAGTCTAGTCTTAATGATTTTACTGCTAATACAGCCCGCCTGGAAGAGACACAAACATGTCAGCAGTGCCTGTGATGACATACACCCCTCACATTTGATCGGTTCTTCATAATTTGTTTTCACTTACCATAAAATTATTTCAGGTTTATAGCGATCTAACAAATGACAGTGATGGAAACTAAAAGCACTTCATTTCATACACTGCTGTGTAGGCCCTACGCAAGGGATCAGCATAAGTGCCTGGAGAAGGGGGATTACACCTATAGCTGAATATGATTTTGCCATAGGACCATTACTGCTTAGTTTAAGTGGAACCAAGCAAAATTTGGTTTCTGTGCACAGGGAATACATTTCTCTCATTTGTCATTTCACTACTTAAACCCATCTTAAAAATGGATAAATCTGCTGATATCAGAATCTTTTCTGTAGAATCCCCATAGATTATACTGTTCAGACAACTGCAAAAGTCTGCTTTAAGGAAGTTAAAAGCTTTAGTTTCAGATAAGGGATTTCAATGTCACTCATTGCTGAACACCAAAACCATTGTATGAGGCATCTGAGATGTGCTGTTGCGCAGTAATTCTAAGTAAAGATGTGCAGAAGTGGAGTTTTTAGGAACTGAAGAAGAATGAGCAGATACCGAAGCCTTGTGAACAGTTGATGTCTTTCAGCAAGTACTGATCAGACACAGCCAGACACGATCTGTCAGTTGGTCAGCCAAAACAACATGCAATGAGAGCAAGCACATGCTGATTTTGCAAATAATTAAGAATACCCTTCCACTGCTGAAGTTTTATAAGAAAATCTCCAAAAAGAAGCTTAATGTTTTCAGACATCGTTAAAAAAGAAAGTGGTAGCATTCGGGAAAGGAAAGCTGTAACTCAAATCAGGAACTCAGACATATTAATTGTGCAAATCCCTGCTTTTTACAGTGTTAGAGAAGTGCTGACATAGCCCAAGCAGTCGCTATCCCTTGGCAGTATTTGCTGGATCATTAGGAAAAAGAAACAAAGTGGAAGCTGGGTGTTGTCTGCCAAGTGAAGAAAGCTTTAAAATTGATGCAATGTTTGACTTTTACATGAGGCATTCACAGCGTCTCCTCCGTGGAAGAGGCAGCAGAGGTTCACCACCAGCATTCAATTCAAGAGCATCACTTCAAAGCCCCAGCACCAGAAATAAATCCAACACGAGCAGCAGATTACTGCTGTCATTTTCTCACAGAAATGAATACGTCATTTTTATGTTCTGTTAAGCATTAAAAAGTGATACTGAAAAACATCGTGAGCTCTTCTGTGCCAAAAGACTGCAAAATGATCCAGCATCTGCCATGCTCTTCCACTGTGTACAAAGTATCAAGCTGGGATCTACAAATGATCCCTGAATTATGCGTTTGATCTAGCAGATATAGGCAAGAAAGGGTATAAGGACATCATGGCTGAATGGAGGAGAAATTGTTAGAGAAGTTAGGAAAGGACCAGCAGCTAGTCCTGGGCAATAGAATGGGCATGTTAGTGTTAGTATGGCACTGTACAGCTGCTTAACCCACAGAGCTTTACCAAGCAGACAACTGCTGGATAAGAAAGAAGAGAGCATTTGATTTTTCAGTGATGACCTGAAGGGGAAAAATAAGGATGCTTGAAAAGCTTAAGCTGCCCTAAGAATACTTAGCATATTTTAACTCGTGAATGACACCTAGCTGCTTACAGTAACTGGAACAAATAGGTAGGAACAAATTGGTACAATTTTCATTCCTTACTAATATTAAGATTTTGCTTTTAACCACTAACTATGTAAAGCTGAAGTGTTACTGTACACAAATAGATTCATCACAAGACTCAGAATTATCACAGAGACTACAATTATGATTACTAAACCTACTACACAAAGCAAAGGCTGTAACAGACAAACCAGACAAATACAGCATCTTGAAAGCGTTACTGAATTCTACCCCCAACAGAATCAGGAGCTGAAGTTTCTGAGTAGACTGGGTGATCACTGCAACTTCTGTGATCACAGTACCCTATACAAAGTTTATCTTAAAACCCGATGACTGCTACAGTTGAGTGAAATTTTGACTTACATTAAAAAGATTCAGTTCTTTCTCAGATGTTAAATGTGCATTCATGCATTTGCCATTAGCACTTTTTTAGATATCAGTCTACGGCAGATCGTATCTAAAAAGTTGCAGGAATACAATCTTATGCGAGGTAACGCAATAATGGCACATGTACTTTTGCAAAGGTTTGTCAGAAATAACTTAATACCTCTTTATTCTTGCAGTAAACACGACCCAGCACACTTCTTTTTAGCTTTACAAGCTTCTAACAATCTTACTGGATCACATTTCTAAACATTACCCTTAGTGTCTTTACTGGTAGGCCAGCATACACACACAAAATGGTTGTCCGTTTCCCTCCCTCTATTTCAGTTTTACTGTTGAGACTTACTGTTTCAGTAATTTAGACCAGAAAATAATAATAATAAAAAAAAGTTTTCTACTTCAGGCAGATGTTAGAAATATAAGAACATGCTAGTTTAGAATGTTTTCTGTAACCAAATCAATTCTTATTGAACGGCATAAGGATGCTTCTGTATATGTTGCAGTCAGCCATCCTGCAACAGAGAGCAAGTGCTGCTATAGATATGCCATTGCATCTGAGAATCTGTTTATTATTATTTATTTTAATCCCAAGGAAGTCACTTACAGAGAAGTTTATCAAGGGATTTCCTGCTTCAGTGCACCTCCTTTTAGACAAGACTTCAGATACTAGTTCTAAACTATGGGAACAGGAGTGTCTGTACACTTTTTTCTCCTAATTGCAGAAATTTGCACAAACACGGCTTTGTTACAGACATTCCATTTGTGTATTTACAGATAAGACATCGAATTTGAGGTATGATTTTTGAAGCTTATCTTAGATCTCATTTACTTAATTCAATACTGCTTTTATTGAATCTGAAGCATATTTATTGCTATATAGCATCAATTGTCTAATAACAGTTGTGCAGTTGCACAGTTGTAGCATTTGAGTTGCACTACTTTTCACATTAAAAAACTGTGCTTTTTTATTTTCTCCGAGTGCACTCACAGTTGCCCTGTTTTAGGGGGATCTGATATACAACACATCCTGGGAACCTTTTAATGCCAGCCAGCTCAGCAAGTCATCCATGCAGCTCTTCTCCATGGTAAGAATAGCTGTGGGAAGGTTGAACAGCATAAAGAGGAAAAAGAAACAACTATCTGCACTTCAAAGATTCCCTACAGATGAAATAGATATAAAATCCACATAGATTACTGCAGCAGCTGTAAGGTGAAATTAAAAGTTGCCATTGCCAATATATGCATTTGCCTGGAGTATTCTCTGTTTACATATTCTGGGATGGACATAGCTGGAAAGGGGTGTATCACTTCTTTTTTCCCTTTAGACTGAAGATGCTGTGACTTTAAACTTAGGGTTTGTTAACACCAAGATTGCATTTCCAGTCCAAAGAATCCAGTGTCCAACATGTAGCAATCTTGATTATATCCCGGTCAGGATGTGGTAGAGATGCTGTTAGAAACAAAACAACTAGTTCACTCAGTCCCACAAACACACTTTATGGCATCTGCATCCTACTTGTTTCAAGTGAGGCTTTACAGTGACACACTGGTGAAGATTAGTACACAACTGCAGGCAGATGCCCACGGCTGATTCAATTGTTTGCACTGACACTCACAATTGCTGTAATTGAAGCTGAAGTGATACAAGCCATTGCAAAAATCAGACAAAGTGAAACCAGCATTGTTCCACAGAGATTTTTATTAGTTGAAACACAGAAATGTACAATCCGCTGTTTTCTCTTGGAACAAGTTCACCACGGCATTTCCTTCTGCCATGCCTGCAATACTGTCTTGGATGATTTAATAAAAGAAGATTCAAAAGGTCTCCTTAAAAACAGAGCTTGTGCAGTAAGGACAATACATTCCAGCCTCACTTGTTCGTGAAACTTTCCTTTAAAAAAAAAAAAGTGATTAAAACATAAAGCAGCATATTGTTTTTAGAAAATCAGTCAGAGCTGAATGTGTTCCTAAGTATGGAATATTTCTAAGTCAGTTTTAGTTTTCCTGCATGCTCCGTGTGCAGCTTCTGTTGTTTCTTTCCTTTTTTCTCCCCACAGTCACTGAACACCACTAATACTTCAGAGTTGTTATTTCTAAGAGGAGTGACCATCTTCTACAGCCTATGGATGAAGAGAAAAATGGATGTTTAATAGTTGGCAGCATCCAAAACATTCTTGGGAATTGATTACCATGCAGCCTGTCAAACAAGTTCTCATGCATAACTGATGACTTCCTTGAGATCACCTGCACTGCTGGTGGCTCAGACCAAGGGAGCTGTGATATCCAACTAGGAGCTGAAGATCTAACACATTCATTCCCCATCTGCAAACTAAAAGTGACCTTTGCAGACAAATTTCACTGCAAATGGAAATAACTTTGCAACACCATACAGCTTGTGAAGGTATTTTTAACATTTTCATTCTGATACCGGAAAGCTTCCATTCAAAAGCTTGAGACTGTGACTGCATCTAATCCTACTCTAACAGCTTAAAAGAATAAAACCTCAAAACTTTACAGGAAAGGAAAAAAAAAGCAACCTGATTCTGTCTCATGTTCTCCTTTGGACCACAACTATTTTTTAAATACAATTACCCACCTATATACATGAGTTCACTCACATTGATCAAATGGGACGCGGAAGAAGCAAGGTAGCCATGACTGCAACCAAACCTTTAACTAAATTTCATGTGCATTTGATTAAATAAAGGACATCATCTCCTCCCAGTAATTAAATTGGTATTAGACTTGCCAATATATCGGAGAAGAGATATCTAAATCCACAACATATTGCATCAGAAAGGAGTTCAGAGAAATGAAAGGCAAGTTTTAAATGTCTCCAGTTACAGCACAGCACTGAGGATGGTCAAACGCCCAGACAAGTTCACTACAGAGAGACTTGTCAGATCTGATGCTTTGAACATGGGACTCACACCCTTCTCACAAGCATTCAGCCAGGAGAACACACCTCGTGCATTAGCAGCACAAAAGAGATTCATGCTGGGAGTCAGAGACAGCCATGAAGCCATATATATAAATCAGAGAGGCCACGGCACTGCCCAGTCCTGTGCTCTGGGTGGGAGAGCCATGTGCAGAAAGGGAGCCTTCCACACCCTGCTGTGTAGCTACCTTCTGCCTATTGAGAATCTGCCTATTTTTCTGCAGTGTTTGACTTTATTACCCAAAATCTTCCAGAGTTTAGGGAGTGTTTTGACAACACTCTCAGACATGGGGTTTGGTTTCTCATGGCCTTGTGTGGAGCCGAGGAGTTGCACTCGATGAACCTCATGTGTCCCTTCCAACTCCAGATATTCTGTAATGCTATGATGGGCTAATGTAAGGTGCCCTGTGAAAAAGCCAGACGGAGAGCACATCTGCAAATGCTGCAGGTAGCAAGCAGTGTTCCCTGAGTGGGAGGCTGTGATCACACCGTGGCTGTGCTGGAGAAGGGCATGCTCCCACGTTGTGGGCACCGCACCCTGAAAAAACTGACCTGGCAGGGTGACCAAGGGAAGGAACTTCCTCTCTAAAGCAGACAAGACAGAGGAACAATTTACTGTGGAAGGCCAGGAGAATGAGACACTGCTGCCCTCAACAGATTTACTGCAATAGTATTTAGGTACCCAACCAAATTGTAAGCCATGCTGTAGAACACACTGTAAAAAATCACTTACTGTTTCAGGCCAAAAGAGGAATAAGCATTAGTTCCATTCTACAGACCAAGGCAGGGAGAGCCGCTGAGCCCAGCACTCAAATGTGAGATAAGGCTTAAATACAAAGTCCTCTTTCATATAAGCATATACTGACCCATATATTTCAGAAACCAGGCCCCTGAAATCTGAGTCTTACCTCCTTTTTTTGCTTCTGTCTGAGGAAGTCAAGAACCTCCTTATGCCCTGTAGCCTTTGCCTGTGAGTAGAAACATGAATAAATCCTGCCATCCTGTGCACCAGGACATGCAAATACTTTCTTGTGGGAAGTAAGAATATGTTACCACAATATAATTAAAATCCAATTTAAATTTTAATTCCTCTGAGATAGATGAGAAAGTTTTGGCTCCACCAATCTATTACTTTAGGACAGCACCAGACTTGAGTTCACAACAAGCAGCAATCCAGTTTATAACTCCAGAGCAGCAGCACTTCCTTTTCCCAAACTCGTATCACCTGACAGCACCCACAGAGTTAGAGCACTGCATGCAGTATGGCCATGTGCACACTTACTACTTGTAGGGCGTTCTTGCCATCATAACCAGTTTGCTCCAGGTCTGCACCAGCCAGGTACCAGGCATACAGCCCATCCACATCACCTTTTGCTGCAAGGCTGGAAAAAACAAATACGTTGGTTCTAAGTCTTTCAGTCTATTTCACTGTGCTCCTGTGTGCTGCCCATGAGCTCCACAAGCAAATGCTGAACCAGAACAGGTTCAATATGGCTGCAGGACAGAGAGGTAAGGAAAGGCACACTATTACAACAGCTTTGAAGAGCTGAGCAAGCAACACAGCTTGATGAATCAGTTCCTTAAATTAATAAGGCTGTGCTATAAGTACTTACAACAGGCTAGTTTCACACAGTGGGTGTGACTATGACCAAGGGGGAAAAAAAAGTCACTCAGTTTCATATTTCACAACACAGTATTTATCTCATGAAATGAGTTGGGGGGAGGGCAATGGCTGCATCAAGGTGCAGCCGAATAAGTGAGGGAACAAGCAGACGTGTTCGCAATCAGTCTGCCCTGTTTGAAGCCACTGAGAAAAACCCTTCATAAGTTTGCGTACTACTAGAAGTTAGAACAGTACATTTACGTGTTATCCTTTGGACAGCCGGCTACATTTTTGGAGTTAAGGTAATTTGTAAGATTTAAATGGGCAGCATGGAAGAGGAGAGGAGAGGAGAGGAGAGGAGAGGAGAGGAGAGGAGAGGAGAGGAGAGGAGAGGAGAGGAGAGGAGAGTGCTGAAGAGGATTTCTATCTGCCATGCATAACAAGCTATAGTAAAAGTCAATGTTAATCTTATAGAAATTAGTGAAAAATAAGTGAATTAACGTTTTCTGAGCAATATACACCAGAATGTTTCTTTGCACATCTTCTGGGGGGGTCTCACCTGTAGTTCCTAAGGTTCCTTTTTAACTTGTTTGTTGTAAAGAAGGGCTCGCAGTCTGCATGTGTACAGAATACACCTGTCCCTATCAACCCTGCAGGCTGAGCTGGGAGCACAGCTGAGAGGGCTGCCTCTGCATTTCTAAGGATAACAACACACCAGGCCACAGAATGGAGAGCAGCTCCTTGCTGCATGCTGGGACTGCCTGAGCACAGCTCCCTGATAACCATCAGATGAGGCTGTAGCTCATTATGAGGGGGAAACCCCCAGTCCTATTAAGTTCAACATTTGCTGCCTGAAATGCTGCTTGCTGTGGAGGGACCGTAGTGATGGGCTCTGGAATGATGAATGCCTGGACAGACCAATGGAGAGCAGGGTGTGCACGGAGATGCAAGGGGCAGCCAGTCAGGTAAGCTTATGGAAGAAAGCCTGAAAGCAAGTCTGAAACTTTCAGTTCTCTGCTAGACTGAAATCACTTCTGATGTTGATTAAATCTCTTAAGTACCTGAAAAAATGTTTTCAGGGGAGTGGAAGCCTCTAATTGCAGCAGCCTGAGGAGAAAGGCAGAGAGAAGCTTTTGCTCACAGCAGTCCCAGAAGCTGTGCAGGAAAGCAGAGTGAAGAGGATCTCCATATTCCTCTTGCAACCCTGCCAGCCCCAGGGCAGGGCTGAGGCCCACAGCTGAGACTTGGGGAGCCAGGGATGTGGCAGTGGGGGTCTGACATCACGAATTAAAAATCAGTAAGCCATTAATTACAACTGCTGTTACAAAAGGGGCCTCAGAAAACAGAATGAAATAGAGGAAACAGAGGGAGTCTAACAGGAAACTCGGTGGGAAGCCCTCAAGGAAACTGTAGGAAAAAGTAAGCTTTAGTAAAGAAGTGTTAGCAAATCAGAGAAGAAGTTGCTTAGCAGCGGCTTCAGAACACAATAATTACTGTTTACAAAGACTTGCTGTTGACGCTGAAATGTCCCAGAATGAAGGAATGAACAAACCAAAAGCTGAGCAAGTGAGCTACACTCAAACACTTGGCCTCAGAATGTCACTGCAAAGTGGAAACCACGCTGGACAAAGTCAAGAACATTCAGAACTATTACTAACGCAGGGCAATTCAGCTTCATCACTGTAAGCAGCAAACTGCACTTAGAAACAAAACGCCTAATTAGCACCTTTTCAGAAAGAGCAGTTCAACTCATGGTACCACAGGTCAACAGCATGAAGTGGTCTCTTTCAGTGGTATTAGAGCAATCCAAACACACAGAATTATCTTCAATTTTGCAGCAGCCATTTACTGATCAAGATAAAAATGTATTCTCTGAGGACTGTGACCAGAGAACAAAATACAATGGAGCTTGCTACAGAATTCAGATACAGACTGAACAGAAGATATTGGCCATTCATTAAGTTGATTATAATCCAGAACACCATGAAGCATTTTCTCCAACTCCAGATCTCCATAGCCAAGCCAAATGCATCTGCATTTCCTTCACACACTTTAAGTGTACTTCATAGAATCAAACATATATATATACATTTATACATATATATACAGATGCAGCAGAAAAATCACAGGGATGCTGCGTATCAATGACATATCATTTTTGGAAGAAATGATTATGCTCTATTTCGCAGTTTCAGCATGGCCAATGTAGTTATGACAATGACAGAAGAGCTAAGATACTAGGAACAGCGATAATCCAGTTATGCTGCCTCATTTTGTGCCTCCCTGTCACACCAGTACCAAGCAAACTGAGTTACAGGAGCTGTTGGGCAAATTACACCAAAAAGCTGATAGGGTTTCAGAGGGCTGAGAAGGACAAGAGCCAGTGCAGTTCTAGGTCTGGGAAGGAATGTGAGCAGCTAAATGACACTTTGGGTTCCCTCCTGCCACCTACAGTAACAGGATTTCATCTTTCTGAGGAACACAAAGCGCTGCTCTTCTAGGGATTCTCCTATTTCAGTGCTTATACAAAACAATCAGGAAAGACCTTCTGGTTTTGGGTGCATCATCATCATCATTTTTTTATTATTATTATTTTAAAGAAAACCTGTAAAAAACTAAAGTAAAAAGTATGGGTTGTCCCATCCTGAGCATATCTGGGAGTGCTATTCTTATCCAGTATTTCCACATCTCTTATAGCTGCAGCAGATTGTTTTGTAAGACAGGAATCATTATAAGCTTGGCCCCAGTTTGTACACAGGCACATTTATTTCTTCTCTCTCAGAACTAGCCCTCAAAATTTATGTTAAATTAGGAGCATCTTATTTCGAACGTTTCTGCACTTTCGTTGTACATAATCTTATGCAATCTAAAAAAAAAAAAGGAATAGAAACATTTGGCTTGGTTTTATTGCTTCTACTTAATTTTGTGAAGTACAGACTTGAATAGTGTCTCAGTTCTATACAGGCTTCTTCCTATCTAAAACAAAACCAAAAAGCAACTGTTTATCAATTGCAGAGCATGACAAGCCCTCAGAGTATGGCTGCATGCCCCAAAATGTCTGATCATGGCCTGTTTCTGCAAAGATGCCAATGGTTCTGCAGTACAAGAAGAGATTCTGCCATTTTTAATAGATAGAATGCTGACATTGAGATCTGTTTTGCGTTTCAAAACAAAGCTATGGACCAGATTCCCAGCATCAACAAAGTGATTCTAATGAACAGACTAACACCTCTCACTTCTTCAAAATAAAGCAAATGATGAAACCATGAAAGATTTAACAAGATCACTTTGGCTGATCCACATGCATCTCCACTTCATACATGAGTTCCTGCGTACACTGTCCAAGTCCCATTTCTGGTGGGTACTCCTTTCCCTCTCAAACATCACCAGTGCCAACAGAGCACATTTATTTTTATCTCCTTCCCAAATTTATGAGTCTAAACATAAGGAAATTGAGGAGGCAGGGTAGAAAATTCAGTGTTTGTGGCTTAACAGGGAAGTCAGTTTGTTTGATGATAGATAAGTAGTAATGGCAAAAATGTGCTTCTAGTAACAGAGAACTGTATGGAAAAAAAAGATGAGCTGGTTAAGGGCAGTAACCCAAAGAGTATCAGATAGCAAGCAGCTTTGTTGTTCTGAACTCCAGGAAGTGGACACAGAATCATAGCATGGCCTGGGTAGAAAAGGACCACAAAGATCATCTAGTTTCAACCCCCCTGCTACGTGCAGGGTCACCAACCACCAGACCAGGCTGCCCAGAGCCACATCCAGCCTGGCCTTGAATGCCTCCAGGGATGGGGCATCCAAAGCCTCCTTGGGCAACCTGTTCCAATGAAATCCAATGACATCCTGACATGGGGACAAATTCACACTGGTACAAACTGCACCTTAAGGTAGATAAGGATAAGAAGAGACATAGGAAAATAGTTCAGATTAGCTGAAGGGAAGATGTTACAAACAGACTCTTCTGTCAGCAGCTCAGCCATGTGAAAATGCTGTTTTTATATTAACCTTATCACCACTAATAAAAGTCTAAAATATCTCCAACTCTCAAAGCAAAATATTAGCTTTGAACAAGAAATCACACCATACAGATGCAGTATGTGCCACGGTCCCTGAAATGCTGCAACAGTGTCAGCAGCACTTTCTGTTTACAGGCCCCTTGTTCTCTTTGTGGACGCCCCACTCATGTCAGCCAGCCAAACAGGTTCTGCACATGGTGCAGCGCTAAGCAAGGGGCCAACTTATTTGCGGAGGAATTCTCTAAGCCACTCCTCTTGTCTTGATGGACGGATACAAGGCAAAGGAAGGGCTCACTTCTGTCCTATCACCTGCAGTGCCCTGTGAAGCACATATTAGAACTCAGTGGTAAAACTCCTATTATCCAGTCTCCCCTGAGTAAATTACAACAACTGAAAAACTTCGGCTTTTATTTCTTCATTCTGGAATTATTTAAAGGACAGGGTTCGGTCCCTACAATAATGCGTACTTCCCAGACCTTATAGATTTGAGGACGATATGCAGCCCTCAAATTGAGACTTGCCCTGGCAAGTCTCAATTTCCAGACAATTCCTGATACAGAGGCTGGTATTGAGGGATTTTTGTTGCTGTTGTGTGTATTTCAGAGGAAAAGAAGAAATGAAGTAAAACCAACCAGTAGTGTAAGGAAATTAATAAAAGTCTTCTCACCATTTTGAGCTTGTAATTCAAAACCTTGAAGGGAAAACACAAAAACAGGTATCTATTTCTTTTTTGAAACATGTATCCTTAAAATTAAAGCACCTTATATATTAACAGCAACTGTATGGAAAACTGCTGTAATAGAGAATTGTATTTGCTTAAAATTCAATACAGAGGTGGTGAGCACTTGCTGTTTTGGAGTGAAATGCATTTGAAATGCCTTTGATTTACTTATTTTGAGAAAAACGCCTGTTAAAGCTGTTCCCATTGAAGTAACAAGAGGATTTTTTTTAATAAAAATTGTGCACTATGTGCAACTTTTTTATCAGATAGAGATCCTGTTCAAAAATCTCTTTCCTTCTCAATCTTTGAGACTGAAATTGCTCGGAAAAAAACTGTGTGCTTTCTTCTTGGTCACTTATCCTCACAATATTCCTTTATTTTGGAGCCCTCTTGACTTATTGGTGTTGCAACAGAGTTTATTATACATTTCATCAATTCCCTTGTTTCTTTGTTACTGGTTTCGCACAGGAGGAGTCACAGGTCATGTGCCAGGGACACAGGGAATAACTTCCATGAAAGCTGTTCTCCATTCTGAGTCTCCTCTGAAAAATCCTTCCCTTCCATCTCAATGTTAGAGCCCCACCTTCCCTAAAATCACATTTACCTGCAAAGTATTGTTCCAGTGTTCTCCAAGTCATGGCTTGAAAGATGTGCCCCTGTTTCTCGTAGTACATTGATCACCTGTATGTGCCTTTAAGAAAGAAACAGAAAAGGAAACAATTTAATCAAAGATTTTGAGAAATTTCTGAAACAAATTTCCTTCCCTTTTCCACAGAAGCTCTGCTTAATCTTGCACAAGGTCAGCCTCAAAGATGCTGTCCTGGCTAGAAAATAACATGACATTAAAAAAAAAAATGACAAGATACATTTTCACGAGTGGCCTAATGAAAGGTTCAGAACTTGGTTCCAAAGGGAGGTGCCTGTGCTCCTCTGCTAAGTGAATCTAGGTCACAAGCCTAAAAGCATACTGTTTTCTCCAGAAAGAGCGAGATGGCATCAGCAGATCAGGAACAATTTCCTATTTCCTCTTTCAAATAAGTTGGTAGACCATACTTGAAGAATTAGGCATAGCAGCGTTGAAGGAAATATTTGAAGTTTCTCAAGCTGCTGCCTAAACTCATCGGTATTAATTCAAACTAACACATAAGTTCACCTGTGTTTTTAGCTACATTGCTTGCATTTTCTTGGAGGTAGCCACAGGCCTTCCCATTTTAGAACTGGGCCAAACTACTTACTTCATTCCACTGCTTCTCTTTAAGAAACTGCATCTTGAATGAGAAGTTACTTTAACGTTATCCAGATTAAGTCTATGTAGTCATATATTCCATGTAAGGCCTGACTTTAGAAATTAAAAACTAAACACTGCAGTGACAATGTGGGAATCGTTCTGCTTTTCCAAACATGAGTTATTTGCCTCATCAGACGTACCTTTTCAAAATGCAGATGTATTTTTTCAAAATGTACTTAATCTCTCTCTCTCCCTCTCCCTCTCTCTCTCTATATAAATATATTTGTTTCATGGCAAAGCACTGCTGGAACAACAAGCACCACAAGTTGGTTATCTGAAATATTTTCTCTGGAGGGTCCCTTATAACACAGCTAGTCACCCACAAGCATCTCCTTGAGAAAGCAAATAATGGCACTGCATCCTATTTTTCAGCCTGCAGTGGAGAATAAATTCTACATTTATGAATTCTTAGACCAGTAATTAGCTGAAAAGTGTTAAATTTGATACTGTGACTATGAAGAGGAAGAAAGCATAGGCCACGCACCACGCACATTCCCATCACTCAATGTGAATGATGGGATCAGGGGGTTAAGCTGTGCAGCAGCTTGTTCCTATTTGTGTTCAAATGGCATCTATATTCTCAAAAAACTTAAGCCCTATCCAACCCTATCACTTCTTACATATACCCACAAGAGCATTATTCAGACTTCAAGAGGCTGGCTGCACATTTGCTGATATGTCTTATGCATAAGAGAGGTATTTGTCTTCAGATGTTGTTTCTGCACTTCTATGGCTTTGCTAAAGCCTCGGAAGGACCAGTGGTTTAACTGATGTCATGAGCAGTAAAATTCTTGGCAACAGTGCAAACGCGACTCCCTTTCTCATGTGACAACACACAACCAAGAGCAGTACAACTGCTGGACCACCAAAGCATAAGTTTAGAGAAAAGGCCAACATCCCCACGTTAACCTGCAGTGCAGAGCTGCTTGTCCAGTTCAGCTTCATCCAATAAGCAAAACCATGAGCACGCGTGGTACCTGCGAACTGCTCCTGTCTGCCTTTCCTTAGCTCCATCTGTTACCTAACCATGGCTCTGGTTCAGACACAGCCCACACAAACAGTGCTATTTCATGGTACTGAAATTAGCTTTTTTGATGCTGCCACTGACATTTATTTGCTCTCCAATGGAAAATATAACAGACCAAAAGTGCCTAGCGTCTTCCCTGCTCCAATTCTATTGCTGATGATAATACTGAAGATTAAAAACAAAACAAACAAAAAAAAAAAACCAAAACCAACGTAAATTAGTATTTTAATGACTGAAGAGCAAAATAAAGGGTTTAGTGTGGTCTTCAGATATCCATTCCCATGCTCAGAGTTTAAGATCCAGATAAAGACACCAGAACTTCTGGTTCACAAGTGCTCTGACTTTGCAGCCACCATGATGCTGCACAGTACGTATCATCCAAGGCTTTGACTTGGCAGACACTTACAGAAGGGAATAGACTTCAAAAGGCATGAATCACACATGTGAAACGAACACACATGTAAGAGTTTGCAAGGTTGGGGCCCTAGGGTATACACCTTCCACCAACTCTCTTTAAAGAAATGCAGGTGTAATGTATATCCAAACTTGACAGGCTTCATTCTTTTTAATGCTAGCTTCCCTAGCAACTGCAATGGTTATGGCAGGATGAGCTTAGTTTCACTTCTTCAGTTTTCTACAGAGTATCAGTGGGAATTTTATGCTCAAGTATTGTAAGGACAAACTTCAGAATACATTCTAAACTTTAGTGTTTAAATTCTCGCTCTGCCTTCGATTTCCTGAAGTAATGTAAACGGAAACTTGCAAAATATCAAGTATTTAAATTTTTATTTACGTGGGAGGTAATTTTACTGCCTCTAATCTGATGTTCTCACAGCAGTACACCAGAAACTCCCAGTTTTCAACCTCTCACCACTGTGCTATAAGTAAATGGAAGTGCTTTTACTACATAAAATATACAGTTTTGATTCAAGACATTTTCCTGCTTAGAAAAGTTTCTGTTATTAAGAAAATATTATTCTATTGTTTTGAAAATGAATTATCCCTGGAGGGTACTCTAAGAAATTAAAGGAATGCTACTAATTTTGATACGTCAAGCAACTGGCCTAAATTAACAGTGGTCTGTTTAACTTCATGCATAAAGTGAATGAGACTACATGTAAATTGCAGTTACAAATGAAAAAGCGGAAATGCAGTACTTTATTTCTCATTTAGAACTGGACTCCACATTTCACCATCTACAGAAATAAAGAGTCATTTAGAGTAAAAAAAAAAAAAAAAAGAAAAAACTTAAGAGACTACCACTGATACAGAACAAATTGCTGATCTATAAGTGACAGTACTGCGTTAAGATGCTTTCAAGAAGAGACATAACTCCTGATCATCTTTACACGTTATGAAATGGAAAAGCAAAATCAGTCATCATTACACAAATTTACATGCTAGGTTAAAAGGCAAGCTGCTGAACAATGTGACATACAAAACTGAAGGAAAGCTGCTTTTAAGATGAGCAGATTCTGTACTGCAATTATATTCCAATTAAGCAAATATTAATTCTCAGAAAATAGGATTAGGCTGATGCAATATTCAGTAAAATTGAGAAAGTTACAATATGAAACATTATAAAGCACTGGCTGCTCATTAAAGTTGGTTTTCCCCCTTCCCTTTCTGCACACAGTACACTGCATCAGGATAATCTTCACTTTGAGCACACAACCATTTAATAAACAGAATTTAAATATTTCTGTAGCTCAAATCTTTTTAGTGGGTATCTAATTACACACACACAAAGCTGTCTGATCTTTACCCATCTTCTTGTGTGCTTATCAGTGCGAAATGCAGTGCGAGTACACAGCAGATCATAAACACAAAATTATGAAATTAGTTCCAAGTCAACTCTTCCTCTCATTACAACAGTTGAAACAAAAAGAGAAACTGAAAATGGTTATGGTTCAGTTTCCTTTTACAGTTCCCAATATCAAAATGCGTGTGCAGTTTTAAAGAGCTTAAGAGTCATAGTAGGAGTCTTAATATAGGAGTGGCAATGCTAAAGAATCCAAACAACAAGCTCATGTGAAATTCCTCAGGCGGTAGTTGGGTGCGGTAAAAAAAAAAAGTAGGTGCCTGATTTGCAGGAACATCTAATGGTATCTAATGCTTTAGCATTTTCTCACGTTGGACGAGAGCCACCTCTGTTCAGCTATGAGGTTATTTGTTTGATTTGCTGTTGGGCTTGTTTTTGCTTTAAGACTTCAAGGGTTTGCCACTGAAGAGCGCGTATATTCATAAGACAAAGTAACAACTTATAAATCCATAGGGGATCGTGAAGCAGGTATGGCAGTAGCACAGTGGGGCCAAACAGGACTTGAAATCTCAAGTTAATAGGGCCTGTTGAGTTTTCTTGCATTTGGTGGTTGAGACAGGCAAAAAGTTACTTCTGTAGCCAATGCAAAAACATGGCTGTCAGACCTGCTGGGGAGCAGTCTCCAGCCTGAAAGACCAGGTGAACTTGTCAACGTGAGAAAGCTGTAAGAATATCTGGGGACAGACACCTGTGAAGACCATTACAGTTCTACCACTCCAAGCTCCTTTATGTAAAATAGCTTCTCTCCTGCCATCATACAGACTGAATATGAGATAAGGAGCTGAAAGTGGATCAAAGAAACAAGAGATTAGGGCATGCAGCTTCTAACACGTTGGAAGGCCAGTGGCTCTATGAACCCCCAGGCTATAAAAAACAACTACTTTAAAATTAAACTTCTCTTTACTGATAACTTTTACACACACTGTCATGGCCGTCCCTGAAGAGTATGCAACGTGAAAAAGACCAGTACATCACTTGTCCATGACTATCATTCAAGTACTGCTGACATTCAGAACAACGGGAAGAGGAAATCCACAAAGCAGGCAGAGCCATGCAGACATCTCATATTATTATGAGTGGGTGGAAGAGAAAAAAAAAAACAAAAAAAATCAAAAAAGTCACCCAGCAAGAGACTCAAACACGCATAGGTGGAAGGGAAAGACTGAAACATGACAACCTACCAGTATATTTTGTGCCAATTGAAACAGTCTGGCCTTGATGTGAAAGAGGAGGGCAGAAAGAAAACAAACTGCCCTGCATTCACACTTCTGACAGTCAAAATGAGTATTCAGTTTGGCTCTGTTTTATAAAGAAGCCTCATAGCAGAAAGTGGAGACCTGAAATTATGGACAAAGCCTTGGCAAGAAGGCAGCAATAAGTCACCTTACGCTAAAATTCTACATGCATTCAAAGGTTTTTGCTTTAATTTTCTGTTATTTCAAAAATAGTTTTTATTTAGGCCAGTCACCCTTTGAAACAAAGCTGTTCTGTGTTACTTTCACTGCTGTCATTTACGCGTGATCACTCAGACAACACAAGGCCAAAAAAATAGGGATGGACTGTAACATTCAAATTGATGTATTGTTTATAAGCTTAACATAAGGTGGTATATAAATTGTTACCTGAACTTGATCGCATTCATCAGCGGGGTAGATCCGTATCTGTCTCTAGCGTAAACAGTTGCACCAGATGTTAACAAATACTCAACTAATGGTAAATGCCCTTCAGAGGCTGCAATATGAAGTGGAGTTCGGCCATCATAGTCTTCACAGCTTAGGTTTCCACCCTACAAAAGGACAGGTCTTTCACATGCTAAAAAGGTAATGGCTACACACAAAATTTTTGGTACAGCAAACCACGACAAGTTGTACTACCAAAATATTATGCTTACAAGTTTATTTTTTTTGTGATATTTCTAGCACCAGAACAGGTATTTATTTCACTCTCCATATCTCATTCCAGCCCCCTCAGATAGGCTTTTTACTGCTCTACACCACACAGCAGCCTAGAGTCTGCTAATTTTGTCTTCGTTTATTGTTATTTTGAAGATACATTTATCCTTTTTCTAGACCCATTATCAAAACCTCAAGAATAGAGTTAGAACAAGGAAAATTAAAAATAAAGAGGTGTAGGCAATGATACAGGGTAATAGGTATTTCTTTTTTCAAGGATAATCCAAGCTCGAGCTATGGGGAGAGCCAAAATCCTGATTTAACACTGCACTGTGTTTCACTTAAATATAACATCCAAGTTCTTTTTTTTTTAAATCATGACAGATTTACATCCAAAAGCTGGAGACTATGAATATGCATAAAGAGAGTTAAATGAAAGAAAGCAGCACAAATCATTTTAAAGTGTTCCAAAGTTAGCAGATAAGAGCTCGCATATTAATCTACCTGTATTTTTGCAGTTCAAAAGAAAATGAAAGCAGCTGAGAACCAGATAGAGGAAAGAACATACCAATTTTGAAGGCAAAGTCTGAAGTGCCTAGAAACTAGTTCTATTAGTCAAAGCACCTTGTTTTTAAGACTTACACTGTCGCTTCCCAGAGAGCATTAGCTTCCTCCTATCATGTACAGCTCTACTTGAATACTTATTCACAAACCGAATTTCACATTACCATTTCTGCTATGGCTCTCAGTGCATCTATGTCACCCAGTTTAGCTGCAGCGCAAGCCAAAGGTGGAATTAATGCATCTCTTACAGCTTCTAACTCCTGAGAAACAAACAAAAATAAACATTTAATATCAGCCTTGCCTGTAATGTGATTAAAATCTAAGTCATAAAAACTCTGCCCTTATGCTTTCATGTAAAGTTTTCAAATTAGTCATCTGGATATTTTAAAATGGTAGCATTTTGTTCTTGGAAGGAAAAAAGTCTCATGTTTACTTTACATTTTGTATCTCTCCCATCCATGATTTATATTCCTGCCTAGCAACACTACAATTACCTGGTATCTATATATACCATTTAAAGTGCACATACTAATTACCATCTCTGCCCTGCCACAGTTACACATCAGTACAGTAAGAGAAACAGGGCTGGTAGGAGTTAGAGGAGATCATTATCATTTGTTCTCGTCAAGAATGAATCAACTTTAGTCACGTGAGTCCTCAGATATTTGTGTAATCTGTACTTCCAAACCTCCCATTTCTCATACTAAAGAACCACCGTAAAATCAGTATTCATATAGCTATTGAAAATCTCATCTTCTCTCAAACCATGTCAAGAGGAGGCAAACACTTGTATCTAAGAACCCATACTATAGTTTCTGATTTTCCAATTGAGACTAATATTAAAAACCACAAATTATACTTGTGTAACGCTTCCTCACTATCATCCTTCTATGACTGCATGCACAATTAAGCTGTTTTACCCCTTATTATTTGGCTTGCTCCAAACTGTCAATACATTTGACCACAAAAACACACAGCACTTTTTCATATCATTGATACCCTGAATTACAGCAACTGTCTGAGGCTTGTTATTGTAGCCAGACAGCCAAGAAAATAAAGTCAAGATGGGGCTACAAAGAAGGAAAAAAAAAAACCCCAACAAAACAACAAATTTAATGTGTTTTTAATTAAAGCCATTTTAATGCCCGGCTTGGCATTGTGTCCTTTCTCCCCACCCCAGCTGGTTAGCTGGGGCACTCAGTACTGAAAAAATAATCTGAAAGTTCCAGTGTTTCATTTTTCTTTCAGCTGCAAACTAGGTTCATTTAACTGAGTTTACAGATTTACATGAGTTTGGGTTTAAATATTTAAAGATATACCTCCTTGCAGCTGATACTTAGAGATCTGGCAATCACTTGAATAAACTTGCTATCTCTGAGAGAGATCTTGGCTCCTGTGGGTACAACAGTCATTTCTCCTCTTAGATTCTCACTCAGCATCTGGAAAGCAAGCATTCAAACCCTTTGTTAGCAAAGGAAAATATGGTAGTAGTCTAATAAAAAAACCTTAGGATCAACTAAGAATATTTTTGGAGGAATTATGGAAAGTAACTGAATGCAGACAAAAGATTAAATAAGTAAACTGTTACTGTCCCATGAAGACTGCAGGTTTAAAAAGACAAAGGGGGGGGGGGGTTGATGAGGGGGGGGGTGGAGGGAGGAAGGGACAGGCAAATAAAACTTTCTTCCAAAGCAAAAAACAAACTGAGCACATAACAAAACACCTCAGTTTTTACAGTATGCAGACAAAAGTTCCCTAATGGAGTATGCTGCAGCCTACTTAAAAACACAAAGATATTGAGTAATTAGCAGAGCAAGGCGGAAGACCAGAATATTTTGAAATGCTGCCTTCTGCCAGCATTCCCAACACCCGGTACTCCTACACAGACTGTGTGCTTAGGCCTCAAAACAAAGCCCAGTGCTGCCTGTGGAAGTCATCTATTTCAACTGATTTTCAAACAGCTCCAGTAGCCCTGATTTTGGTAACATTTTTGGCCACAGAACCAGTTTTGAATGCAGAGCTTCTGTAGTAGCGCTCATTACTTAACCATAAAGCAGGTGTGAATAGTATGCAGTGTGAGAGCATCTGATACAAACAGGAAAAAACAAGAGACAGCAAAAATGGACAGCCAATTCACGTGTAGAAATTGCTGGAATACGACAATCAAGAAACACAAATGCTGTGAAAAGCAGGCTCTATGAAATCTGGAGAATGAGGAGAGAAGCCATTCACAATTTTACATGCTGGCACCCTTTCACTACAGGTTGCTGATGCAGCTCCAAAGCACGTAGTTGCTTCAATTAGAATTTTAAAAAGCAGGATTGTGAAAGTTTGCAAAAACAGATGTGATGTTGGAAGGAGGAATGCCCCAGGTTCACTTTTGTCCAGGCATGCCCTTTATTACAAAAAAAGCTCCCAAGCGCTGACAACACTATAGCTGTCTGCTGGAAGAGTCCCATGTACATGCAACTCGCTCAGATGATACCAATTGCTTTGGCACACTTTTAGGGTTTGACAGGTTGAGATCATTACTTTGCACAAGTAACCACCTAGCAATTGGCACCTATGCTACAGGCATCCAATGCGAAAATCCTGCATGCCTTACTCAGTCCTACCAGCTCCGCAGCCATTTGCATGTATCTAGGGGCACATTCCTTGTTTCTTCATGTTGAAAGAGAATCCTAAAATAACCACGCCAGCTTCAGGAGAGCTTCTGTCTCTTGGGAGACCATTGTTTGGTGATATGCTTAGCTGAGGATATTGCCACAGACAACATATTTCCAGGCTTTCTTCTTCTCCCAATCTCTACCACTCATTCCTGCCCAGGCAACATAGCACCCTTAGTTGTGCCAACACAACTGTTTGTGAGTCTGTACAGTGAGACAAATGAGGAAACCGGTCCTGCTTAACTCAAAGAAACTGCAAAAGTTATTTGTTTTTCAAGTCGTGTAAGGGAGCTGGCAGCACCACCTCATAACACCATGTAACACATTACAGATGATGCAGGAATACCATGCGCCAGTGGTACCTAAAACGCAGTATCACCAAGTCCTCACCTGAATAATTCAGCTATCTCGCCTTGGCAAACTGGATCTCAAATTAAGTTTTAACCCATACACCTAGGCAGGATGTCAGCCGGAAAGTTTCTCCGGTTCCAGGTCAAATGATCCTCTGTGCAAGAAGATTAAAGTCTACATTAAGAAAGAGGCTAGTATACGTGTATACCAGAGGTCAGTGAGTCTACCAAGGGGGCATCAGTAAAGAGCCTGGGTTTCTGAAGTGTATATACACAAACACATACAATACCACAACTTACAACGTCACACTGCCTGTTTAGCATGTTGTTGCACAGAGTATGTTCTTGCCAGCCTCACTAAAAAAAAAACCACAGCCTCTCCTCCTCTCATTTTTCAGAGTAAGGACTTCAGCAAACAGCACAAAGCTCCGAAACAGAAAGCATTTCCAAGTACAGTTCGTGGTTCTTTCAGTCACCCACTTATGGTCCCAGGTACCCTAATATGCTTGTCTCAGAGCTCCTACTGAGAATGAAATCAAGGTCAAATTTCTTTCAATTTTAATTTAAAAAAAAAACAAAACACCAACATTATTAGATATACACATGCACTCAGTGCTTTAGACTAGAGAGTGACTCACTGTGATGTCATCTCCCAAAGTGTCATGATTTTGGTTTCACTACATGCAGGCACAGAAACACATGCATTCCTGTAGTCTGCTGCTCCCCCCTCCTAATTCACAGCTCGTGTACAATACCTTTATCATTTAGGGGAAAATGCCATAATTCAAAAACGATGAACAGAAAGAGCTATGTTAAAGGGGCTAAGATTTTTAAATACATTACGATTGGTTTTTAAAATAATCCTCTACTTTTGATGTGTTTATAAAATGTATCCCTAAAGCCCACAGAAGTAGTACCGTAAAGGAAGAGGCTGTACGTACCATTCATTTTTAAAATTAGCTTTACTACTAATATCAATGACACGATCTTTGCTGACATCAGGAGAGTTAGTATTCTGCCTCCCTTATTAATTTCCACACATATTCTTTTGTATGGAAATGTCTAACGCAGACTACTGCATTTTTATGGCTTGGTCATAGTCTTCAACTGATTTATGCAGATAATTCTCTTCTTCCCCAATCTACATACATTTCTTTGCCTAAGAGTATTTTCTACAAGAAAAAAAACAAAACACAACATGACGTTCACATTATGGCTCTGGAACCAATTGTTTTTAAATGGAAGGGAGAATCTCAAAGCATTCAGCTGAGCAGAAGTTAACACAGTAGATGAGAAAGTTAAAGCCTTTCAAGGTCACACTGAAATATTTACCTGTCTCTTCTCCTCCCAGCTAAGCTCACTCTTGCTGAGCGCATATGACAGTTTAGTTAAGGCTGCCTCTGGTGTCATATCACATCCAGGAATTACTCCAACATCAGCGAGAGTCTGAAGGAAAAGAAATAATGGCTCCAATTAGCATAGCATGCAGAAATATCTGTGTGTACAGAAGACGGACATGAATGTGCAGCAACACAGAATACAGCATGCAGCCGTGCCTCCGCGCTCTTACTCCTACTGCCAGTGTAATTTCTGTAATCTTAGCTATCAAATACTGGGCAAATACTAGAGCCAGGTGAATAAAGCTGGCTTGTACTTTACATTCCTTTTCACGCAGCAGCGCTGAAGAATTCAGCCTTGCCACGGTCACTTACTGTGCTCAGATGGAAAGGTCACTGCTCTGCATCAGCTATCCGCAGAGTTGTCTGATTACTTTTACTGAAAAGCTGCAGTTACTCCATTTTAACCCAGTGGCGTCGTGAACAGTGCCAAGTCGGCTGCTCTTACTCAGACATATTTACCGTTCTTTTATGGGGCATATCTTTGGATGAGTTCCAGCACTACGGTGTGCTCACAGCAGGAGTGCTTTCATGTCCTTTCAGGCTGCACGAGCATTGTGTGATTTAGAACATGGAACTAAAATGTGTAATCTACGCAGTTGTGATGAGAACAACTGTAAAAGATGACCCAACATTTTAAACTTATCTTGCAGGTAGTTAATAAAAGCACACCAGCAACTGAACCAGAATAAGAAACTGAAGTATCTTTGCCATAGTTAGCAAGCTTCGTAAGTATATAAGAGATAAAGAAGATTTCGGATCCCATCAGTAAATTGTACATGGGCAAACATTCAGGTTTCCATAAACTACAGGCCATTAGCTTTGCTATTACATGATGCTTCACGGCTAAGCATCTTGCAGTAGCTTCTTTATACTGATTTACTTTCAAGTGCCTTGTATATAAATTTCATCTTTGGAACTTGTGGTGACTTAACTAATATTTCAGAGACTTGACCAGCATATTAACATCTTGGAGAGCCCTAGACGAATGTAAAAGTGATACGGAAAAAACACATGTAAAGAAGATGAGAAATACCCTCTGTTCTGGAGAGCTCATCAAATAACAGTCAGGGCTTTTTCAGTAGGCTTAGGAAGGAGGAGAAGAAAGGGATTTCCCAGCTTCCTTCCTATACCTTAAGTCTCTTCCTCAATTATAAGTTTCTGCTTTGCAGATGGTTCAGAAGCCAGACATTCAGTTCATTAAATAAACCCAACACTTCAGTGGAAACCAAGGACTCAGCCGACACACCAGATGAGTAAGAGCCTAGCCACATGCAAAGACCTGTGAAAGGCTGCATTTAAAGAAAAAAATATAGATATTACTGTTAGTTTCCAGCATTCACCCCCGATACTTCCTCCAGTGAGCAGTTTCTCATGAAAAAGAAAAGGCAATGAAAAAAACAAGCGTTAAGTAATTCTGTAGGATTTGGAATGCTCAGCAGCATTTCGAAAGATGACAAGAAAACAGGACAACCTCCATCAGTGGGTACTGAAGCAACATATTAAGTGTTTGATGTGAAAGATGGATACCACACATTTCTGTGCGGCCTTATGTGTTTGGTAAGACAAATGCTAGTGACCTGAGTAGAACCTTTTAATTAAACAATCAACAGTCAGAATTAGAATGTAAAAAGCCTAGCATGGAGGGACATGGTTAGCAGACATGGTGGGGGTGGGCTATGGTTGGACTGTATGATCTCTGTGATCTTTTCCAACCTTAATGATTCTATCACATTTGCTACATGTCGCGGGTTAAGCAAGATCTACCTGTGCCCGTGACAGGGGGGCAG
>JAPSGF010000001.1:47944921-48006029 GCA_035772895.1 Perdix hodgsoniae | reverse complement strand
TGTCGCGGGTTAAGCAAGATCTACCTGTGCCCGTGACAGGGGGGCAGCTGGCCCAAAAGGGCCGCTGGCCCAAAAAGGGAAGGGGAAAAGAAAACAGCGGCAGCGATCTAAGGAGGCACACTTATTTACTAAATACTATATCAGAATACAGAATAATACAATATAATACAATATAATTGTAATTAAGCAAAAGAGAGAGAGAGAGAGAGAGAGAGTGAGTCCCAAAAACCGAAAGGCCTACTGTAAGCTCTAGGCGAAACGGCTGGAAGGCACCCCACGCTCCAAGGGATCCGGGAGAGTGTGAGATATCAGTCACGGGAGTGAGATTATATACTGTCCTGGTCCCGTGACTTATCTCATGCCCGTGATGTCCTCTGGGAAATGTAGTTTTCTTCTGTGAACTATCCATACTTTACATGATGTTGTGATGTGGAATACTGATAGCAAAATTACAAAAGTATTAAACCATGACACTACAGAGCATGAGATCTCTCCTAAAGTTGATACTTTCAAAACATTCCCCCTTAACTTAGCTAAAACTCACCCAAAGCACTGCTCGTATCACAGTATATGAAGTTAGAATATCAAAAAGATGAAAATAAAAAACCCCGACATTTGCTTTTCTTTCTGCTCAAAACAGACTGTGTATTCTTAAAGCAGATATAGCCTAAAGCTGTGCCAAAACCAATGTTCAAATAGGCAGGTTTCAACATCAGTTGAGAGGACCTAGGTTTGCCTTACAGTCATGTCAAGAGCAACCAATGATGAGAATAGTCAATGAACATGCTCTGCTGGACAGGTGACTGCTCCCAACTGAAACAGATGCCTTAAACAGGGCTGTACAGTAGTGCCTCTTGGATACCTAATGGCTGGCTATTATAAAGGCCAGTTGAACCAGCTTCCTTCACACCACAACATGTATCACATACTCTCATAGAGTTTTGAGCTCTTATTAGTCTCAGTGATGTCATATCTTAACACACAATTAAGAAACTCACTACAAAACGTCCTGAATAGTAAGAGCATCGCCAGCTTAAATACGACTGATTTCCATTCTGCAAGACATATGCTTCCTTACACACTGTTCCCCTTCTCGCTGAATTCAGTTGCACTTCCAGTCAAATAAACACCAACATTTAGAATACTGCTTGGATTTGCATGCTTTCCTGCTGTTCTTACATTGTAACTAAGTAATCACAAGCCTATCAAGTATTACTCTATTTGATCATCTGATCCACAGGCTAGGTTCTAGCTCAGGGAATGCCCTGGGGAAAGACACTAATAATCTAATGTAAGGTAACCTAGAGTGCTACTCATGACAGGAGAAAGCAGCCAGTGATTTGGGATTTGAGGTGAATACATAGACCTTTCAGGCTAAGAGTAACAGGACTGTGTTCTCAGATATATATTTACTCGCTTACAGCTTAACAGTTTCCTAATATGGTTATATTATGAGCAATATCTTCACAGTGTAACAAGTCTGGCTTCGTACATCTGCACTACTAGAAGCATACAATCACATTTATATCAGCAAAATGTCTTTTACACAAGTAGAATCTGAAATCAGTGCACAACCCTCACCTGCCCTGTTGCATAGACTGTTTTAACAGACCCTCGCAAGCACTGGGTACAGTTTAGAATCACCACTTTTCGTTCGGTTGCTCTCTTAAGTTCTTCTAGCAAGTCTTCTCTGCTGTTTGGGGCATTGCCACTTCCATAAGTTTCAAGTACAATGCCTTCGATTGGAGGCTGGAGAAATGCTTTCACCTGTTTAAAAACAAGACAGCAAAGAGAGATGAAGGCTGTGTTTACATCACATTAAGATTTTTTTTACATGGCAGTTACAAAAAATAGGCTATTCCTGTTACAGTCTTATAGGCACTCATGTCTTAGTCTTCTCATGCCCTTCTGTACTCCTCGTCTGCAATAACAAGGACTGAAGAATAACGTTAACAAAAACGTGCATTCCAAATTCTTAGTTTCCTTTCAAATTCCTACAGGGAGAGATTTCAAAATAAACTATTTTCCACGATAGTGACCTCAGTGTGAGAAAGGATGCTATTGTTTAAGGGCCATTAACGGGCTATAATGTTGCACCATGGAGGAACAGAAGGGTAGATTAACACTTACAAAATAAACACAGAATTATTTCAATCTAGAACTGCCTTCACTGCCCAGATTTTTCATTTCAGCAAAGTTTTGCAAACGAGTATCTGCCTAACTAAGAGAAGGAGTGTCTCACCTTTCAGGAAGGAACATCTACTGAAGCACAGAGGTGTTTTGTTGTTTTTTTTTAATTCAAAAAGCAATCAATTTAATGTACTAAATTAACAAAAATTAAAAAATAATAATATTAATAATAAAAGAGGTTCAAAATCTTTCTGGGACAGCTGTTAACGTGACAGCTATTGTGCCTCATTCTAAGAAAATGCCTTGCAAATTTTTCTTCCTAGAAAAATATATTTTAAACAATCTAAATGTTTCCTTGCTGATCACATATGCTAAACACAATACACTGTAACTCCCTGTGAGAATAGCTATGCAGTTGGAGTTTTATTGCAAATATACCACCCCTCTGCCTTTCCATCTGTTCATATTCACCTAAAAAGAATGGTAATATAATCGAGGAGTGCTTCTTAAACTTCTGGATTCAATTTAAATTGGCAACACCCATGAAAGACCCATCAATTTAATGGAAGTGGTACTAAACAAAAATTTAAAGACAAATTCACCTAAACCCACAGTAAAACAATTTTTAAAGGCTCAGAGCAGGAAAATCCTGCTCCTCATCTTCAGCTCTGTATGAGTGCTGAGGATCATGCTAACCACCGGTATGAGATGAAATGAACCTTGAAAAATAAGCATGAGCTGTGGAAGAAATCATACTCACCTCCACAGTCATGTATTCTTTGGCAAGGTATCTATTAGTATGCAAGAAAGCATTTCCACCATCACTGGAACCTATGCTTCTCCAGAAAAGCACACTTCATCTATTTATGAGCCCTTATTAGAAGTTAATTTTATGTTTCAGAGCCCAGAAAGTTTAGATAAAAGATACTCTGAAAGCTTTTGCTAATAGACTGTAGCCCATGAAAATAGTCTTTGAATGTTCTGATATTATTACAGAAAATGTTTATCAGAAGACAGATTCTTTTCCTTCCTTCCAAAACCCAACCACTGCTACAACAACGTAGCATCCCCACTTCAGCTTACTAATCAAGTATTTGAGCATCATTTTATCCACTTCCAAACCTCACTGATGACACTCACAGCAGCAGCAGTTATTCCTGGGAATATTCGCAGAAGCCCAACATTCCTGTTCATATTGGTATGAACTCGAAATTTCTTTTTGGTATTGGCTCTCCATACTGTTTCCCAGTTTACTGCAAAAGAGAAATGGCCTTTTCAATATAATATCATATCAGATATAACACTAAAGTACATTTGTAGCACCTCATACTTACAGCAGTATCTTCATAACTATTTCTTATATAGGGGACTCATGAAAGAGAATATATTTTTTAAAAGAGGAAATGAAGAATCATTTAAGACAGCAGCCTTAGCAGCTGATCTAACACACTTTATCTATTACGTGCCACAAGATATTTAAGGCTATTTCGAGGTCAAACTCAACTGTGTTACATTTTAGCTTTAACTCCAAAATAGTGTAGACTCTGAGATAAATCAGTATTACTTGTCAATATTTCTAAGTTAATGCCCTTCAAGGAGATATTTAAGTACACTTGTTTAAATTTAATAGCATTTTACAGCTAAGACTTCCAAAATGGACATTTTAGTTCAATGACCGCTCGTCCAACTACAGTGCCTTCAAAAGAAAAGTCTGCTGGCTGTGAAAACCATTTGAGTACAAGTCTGTTGGCATCAGCTCTCCCATTTCAGAGTGGTCAGGAAGTCTCAACTAACACACTGCTATATACGTCTGGCGTGGCAATACACTGACTTATCACACACTGATCAGAACCTTACTGTTATATAGCTGGACTGATATCAGCCTGGATTAACGCTGAGAAAATAGACCTTCATTTTCTCAGACAAGAGATATGACAAACACATTTAGTGTTCCTGCTAATCACCTCCTGAGTTTATTATGTACTTACTAATGATTAAATAAAATAGCAAGGATTCAATTAACTCCCATTACACATTTAGAGCTAGAAGCCAGCTGTTTAACTAATAGTTTGTTTGTGCTGTATTAATAGAAGCGAAGTCATGCATTATTGATTTCAAAATTTTACTATTTCAGTAGTGCAGACGGCTGCTACAAGTCTGTGAAGGAAGTTTAACAAACAGCCAGCAGCTCAGTGCATCACGCTTGAATGGAAGCAGCCCATGCTGTATACCTGTTTCCTTACTGTGATCTAAGCTTTTTAGATTTTGGCAAAATCCCTGAGCAGCAATATAGATAAAAGGCCTGAATGAGTACTAAGGATGTGTTCTCAGCCACGATAAGAGTTACTCAGACTAATTACTGTTAGAATCTCTTACAATCAGCAGACAGACGTTTGCAAGAGAATTCAAAGTACATTTAGAAGCCTGCGCTGAAGCCTGATCTATTGCCCCATTACCAGAGATACTGAAAAGAACACAGTCCTTTAAGTCAGGACAGAAAAACAGCAGTCACCTATAAGACCTTACGAGCCCTCCTCGAGGTGCCCATTAACAACTACAGTCTTTGAAAAAAAAAACAAAACATACAAAGCAGCTGGCTTGGCATGGCATCATGTTTACCCTGCCTTCTGTACCTAAAGTGCATGGATCACTAATGCTCCAGGGATGAGAGAATAGAAACACAGACAGTTTCTACAGTTCATTTTTGAGAAGCTGGACAGTACGGTTCTGGAATCACCTGTCTGGAGCTAGTAGTTGGCCCAGTAACTTTCTGGAATAAGTTAAGAAACGTGCAGGAGATAAATGGGCAAGTGCATAGAATCATATAATTTTGCTTGAGGTCCATAGAATAGGCTAACCACATTCACTCCTGAGCACTGTGCTGTAAGAAGCATTAAGAAACTCAGTCGTTTCAACTTTCTAACAATCAGATCAATTATTTAAAAGCAGCCTTCTCTGTAAGAAGGGACAGCAATAAAACTCCTAATGGTTTCATTGTCCTCCATAAGCTAGGACTCCCTGCCAAAACTTCACAAATGCATGCTACTACATTTGGCAACAGCTAGCATCCCTGATGTCTTCAAGAAACTTGAGGAATGAATGGAGGAAACCAGCATGGCAAGGATAACTAACATACTACCCAAACTAGAAGACCAAGGAGACAGATCACAGGACAGGTTCCAAAGCCAGACTGTACCAGGCCTACACCTGTACTCATGGGAGTACATTCTACCAAATAACACGTAGCCTTCAAGATAAACACAATGCAGTAGAGTGATGCAATTCTAAACTATATTAAAAAGAACTAGAGATTGTCTCTGAGTTAACATTCTCTTGGTCGTGAATCTCCTCAGTTTACATAATGTGCTCAGTACTGCAGACTCCACAGATGTCAGATTTCCATTAGACAAATGAGCTTAAAAAGCGGAACAAAAGGCAACAGTGATGCAAGAGCCACAAAACCACCCAGATTTCATAAAAGCTCAACTTCACCTCAGATTTATTCAGGACTGTTCTAAGTGAGGCTACACAGGGGAGGAAAAAAAGAGACATTTAGAACACATCTTTTGCATTCTCCACATCAAAGATTATATCCCCCAAAAGGAAGAATATTTAGGCAACATAGTTAAGCGTCTTCATTGTACTGAATAAACAAGCTGTCCTGCAGCCAGTGGCTGCAGTGCATAAGAATCTTTACCTTTGATTAAATAGAAGTAATAACAATCTTAGCAGTCACTAAGTTCTTAAATAAAAAAACTCTTACAGGTGAAGTACAAAAAGCTCTACGTGTTGGTGTGCATAGCAGTTTTTATCCTGGATAGATGGATAAGGGTGACTAAGTAGGGATACAGACATGAGGCACAACAGAAGAAAGTAACCTGTCCTGACTTGGATGGGCTGTGCCTGTAAAAAGTTTAACTCATACAGACTGCTGTATTATGTAAATATGGATGCAATGCTGGGGAACAAATCTAAGTTAGCTACTGGTCTGGCACAGCAGAGAGAACATTTTTAAAGCATCAAACAGAAAGGTAATGGCTATTTATATCCTGCATTGAGAATGGCTTGCGACAGAAAAGATTGCATTATTCAAGGACACTGTATTCAAAGTATTAAGGCCTTCTGTTTGTTTTTCCAACCAAAGCAAACACAAACAATAATCTGCTGCTCCCAATCCCTCTCTTCTTCTCAAACACTACAGCTTTTCAAACTACTGGCCAAAAAACAAATTTGAAAGAGAAGCATATACCTAAGTCACAAAGTGAACTAATAGGGGTTTGAAGCCTGACTAGTTTTTGTTCCTCTTCTGAGCTCACTAGCAGGGATGGGAACAGAAGGCACCCAGCAGTCCACGAAGAGATAGCTTTTGTCAGAGCAGTGCTAAGAAAAATCTCAGGCTTCCTTCACATCCTATGGTTGAACAGTGATGCAGAAGGAAACAACCAAACCCATTTTTCCTTCAAGAAAAAAAAAAAAGCACAACTTTAGAGTCCTTATCTTATTCAGCTTCACACATACCCACACATGAGACAGGTCTAGTGTGGAAAAAAAACAGCAACAGTAACCTATCTGAAAAACAAAACAGCAGCAGCAGCTCCAAAGAGTGAAGAAAGCAGCAAACCGCCTTCTTTTAATACTGCCTATTCCACAGTGCAGGTTTCAACTTATAATGGGGGAGCAGTAACTCAGAGGGACACTTCCCTTGCGAGTGGTGACTGAACTCCAAGTTATGAAATCAAACAAGAAATGCAGCTTTCCTTGATTGCAGAGCTCCAGACAAACAGCAACGCTTTCTTCTCATCCCTCTCTGTAAGGCTACCAGTGAGCCATGCCATTATATAAGCTACGCCAGCGTTCATTAGAATTCATGGCCACAGCCAAGGGGTGGGGAACGCAGGGTAACCTATGGGTGGAAATTCCTGATGGAGGCAAGCAAGCTTAGGCCCCCCTTTTTGGCAGTTTATTATAAAACAATTGACACACACCTTTTGAAATGAATATTTAAATTGAAGGGTATAACTGCAAGCATTAACATGCCTACTTACAAGGGGGGAAAAACACCAAAAGCACAAAAGCACTTCAGTGAGCAGAGCTGGCGTTTGCCTTTATGCATAAATGACTTAGGCTTTTTACTATAAATAACCAGAACTGCCAACCAAGACAGACTTGGCCAGTGGCAAATAGCTTCTCTCTAATGAGACTGGTGGGTAGACGAGACTACAGGGCCCTCCAACCTGCTGCTGCTGTACCACACCTGCACACACAGGCAGAGACTCTTTTCATCCCCTACACAAGTTATGTTTCTAATCACATGGTCCTGCACATATGCACCACTCCCAGAAGTTACATGCATGCATGATGAAGAAAGTCCAGTCATGGTAACAAAGCAGGTTTCATATTTGCCTCATTAAGGCAAGAGAGAACAGAGGACAGTAATCGGTTATGAAATATATTGAGACTCCTCATACATTTCATAAGAAACAGACCTCCTCATCTCTCTTTGTTTTCAAAGCATGAGAGAAATACGACAAGGCATTTCATTTCGTAAGTTGTACATATGTAGAAATATTGGGGTTTGATTCTCTACTGTTCATTTCTTGCAAAAGCATTTCCCACCAACATTAGGTTTGCTATTCATCTGAGGGGTTTGCTCAAAATTTCACTTCTTTCAAGAGTTTTGTGTGCTGATTTGAAAGTCTTGAGGAAGCTGCCACACTTGTCAGTCTAAAATTCGGTAACAGGACTCCTAGGTGTTGGTAACACAGTCAAGGATCTGTCAGGTGATAGGAACAGAAATCTGTGAGTTTCACCTGAGGGGGAAGAGGGGGAAAAAATGGAGATTAAAAAAGTGAAGAAGCAGTAGCTAGAGCAGGGAGGGGAAACAAACCAACCTTCTCCCTCTCCTCTCTGACTCTGTCGTGTTTATACGGTATGTCTAATCTTAAAACACATCTCTCCTTGTTCCTGTGTACCAGCTCATGATCACAAGCTCTTATCCCATCATGTTCCTCATTCCCTCCATTTTGCCACCCATTCCCTCTCTGCTTCTCCAGACTTTTCATTCCCAGCTTTGTTACAAACTAGGAAGTCCCAGGAAGAGCACATGGCCTATGCCTTCTGGCGTTGTCAGACTGCTCTACATAATGCTGAAGCAGCAAGAGTCAACCCAGGCTACAGGAAGATTAAGAGGTATTACACAAAGTGATCCGGAAAAAAAATAATGAATTAAAAGACTAGATTTGTTGGTTTGTTTCTCAAAGCCCCAAGTGGTTCCTTGTCTCTGTGAAATATTCATACTAGGACTGTATGAGCAAACACAAGGGAGACAGCTATGTTTCAATCACTTTGGACAAAATAAAGCGGCACTGGTAGATTGCCCATACTATACACTATGTTTTCCAGAATGAAACAATCCTTCAATTCTGACACCGCCATCTTGGATAAATGATGCTACCCTAACTGGGTAATCAACTGAAACAAATAAAAATAAAGCCTATCACACCATCAGTTTTTAACTCAGAAATCCTCACTGACCTCAGTGGGGCCTCAGTGGGGAAAAGATGATGGGACAAAACATGGGCCAAGCAAAGTACTCAGTAACTTTCATTTTTCTCCCCTAGACAGGGAATCACAAAACAGGTCATTTAAATCCAAAAGAAAGATGGCATGCGATTTGCAGCCTGATTTCATTATCGATCAGTCAGTAAACTGACTTTATTTATAACCTATCTGATGCACTCCATAGGAACCCAAGAAAGACGACTTTCCTCAATTTTCTAAAACAATCAGCTGACAGCATTTCAGTGTTTGACACAGCACAGTGAAACAACTGTGGAGTGGCAAACTCTCTACCAGAGAGATGTCTTACAGATCACTACAGTATTTTACAGGTTTCCTTAGTCTATCTGGCCCTGCTATAAACACAGCCCTTTGACCCTAGAACTTTTTTAAGTGACTGCCATGCATTTGGTTGAAGGGATACGTTTATTTTTCCAAACTATAGAACGTCCCTCTCTAGTAGCAGAAACCATTCAGAATACCATGCTGCAAAATCTAGAGATCCCAGAAAAAGAATTTGTGAACCTCCATCTACTTCTTATTTGTGGGAATAATGGGGACTGTCACCAAGGGCTCCATCTTTTAAAATATATCTAGGCTATCCAAAAGCAGCTAGCACAACTTATTTTTGAAAAATGTCCTTCAGTATGTTTTTTGACAGCCCCTCATTTGGCGAGACTCTAAATGGGTCTCTTTCCTCTCCTTTCCAAAGAAACAGTACCAATGTTCAAGAACCAACACCAGAATGCTAATGACTTTACAAACAGGTACTGAAATCTTTCTGTAGTTTTTCTCCTCCTTTTAAAGCAGACATATAAATTATAAGGAGTTTTCATAAGTTAGGGGGAAAAAAAAACTTCACACAAAGCATAATTTTCAGTGTGCTTGCAGTTTAGACAGGTTCTAAATATCCAGTAAAACATCTTACAAAATGTCATGCATCAAACAGATGATCTGTTGAAACTGCATGTACTCAATAATGACTCTTTTGCCTGATCTCAGAGCCCAGCGCAGTCATTAATGTGAGTAAACTCTTTGTTCTTTCAATCCTCACTCACTCATTTTTATCTTCAGAGCAAGCATTTTCATGACACAAGGGAAAAATTCCCTTTGGTTAGTCTAGATCTTGAGTCAAAGCCTGTCCAGCTCACATCTATATTCAAGAGATAAATACAGTTGAGTTCACAAATTCTTGGTCCTACTAATATTTGAAGTTTCAGAGCATATAAAGTGGAGTCAAAATACAGTGCTTCCAAACATATTTGAGTTTAAAAACAGCATTTCAACTACATAGGCAGAGATTCTTTTCAGCTAGAGCTCTATTACATGTGGCATAAATTACAAGGCTTAAGAGAGGATGTTGCTTACTTGTAATATCAACCTCAGCATTTGCAAGTGGAGGCAGGTTAGGTGAGGAAAAGGCATTGAAACTCCCAGCATCCACCTTAGTCACCCTATTTCCCCTGTACAGTTTATTATAAAAATACAGGCACACCTGCAAAACAAGTAAAGAAACAGGTCTATGAATAAGCCAGTAATTAAAAGATTCAGTAGATAAATACTATAGTCTGTCCTTTATAAAAAGTGTTTTCTAAATCTTTAAAACTACTCAGAGGCCAGTAGATGTTTACAGCTCCTACCCTTTCAAAAAGAGTTGGCACATCTGTTGCACGTTGGTTTAAGAATTTAAGAAGAAAATAGGTTAAGAGCTAACTAGTTTCATAATCCTCTTATGAAGTAGAGTCTAGGAGACAGCAAATTTGCCTAAGCCCACTTCAGAGATAGAGGAAAAAAAACTGTGGACAATTAGTGCACACTTACATCTAAATTCAGAGTCCAAAATCTTAATAAAAGGCCTAGTGGAAATGAAGGATAACTTTCAAAAATATAAATAATATTAGGTTTCTTTTCAAGCCCCTAAAAGTAATTCACCTGGAATTTGAACAAAAACAGATACCTCAAAGTTGCTGTTAGTTATGAAGATCTTGGCCTTGCTGTAATATCCTGTAAAGACTGGCAAGCATGGCAGAAGTGTAATAAGGAGTAACCTGATCAGATTTCTCTCAGATTTTTGGCATGCATAGCATCATCATCTTTAAAAGCAGGGTGCTGAGACCACGGAGATGCTTCCATGTTTATTATGTGTATCATCCTTGACACTTCAGTCTTCAGGTACTAGAGCTAGAAGATATTGCTATCAGTTCTAGCACAACTCAAGAACTTTAAAGTAACTTTCAGTTCAAAAACTGACTTAGAAATGCTTCAGATCCCACACATTTGTAAGGGAATCTCTGATTTCAAATCTGCTGCAAGCTAAAATTCAGACTAGATAGTCTTTATAGATTGCATGCAGGCAAAATGAGGCATTTTTTTCTTCCCCTTTCAAGTGCAAATCCTACCAGATATTTTGAGTGTTTAAGTATGTGTCCTAGCTAGAAGGAGAAGAGCAGCTGTCAAGATGGTCTTCACAGGCAAACAGACCTCGGGAATCACGAACTGCCCAGCAAAAAGCAGTGCCCCCAGAAGGTTGGCTCGGCCGTCATTCTGCAACTCATATATGGGCACCTGAAGAGCAGAGAATGAAATTAAACCCCATCCCTTCCATAAAGCCTACACATCAGGAAAAAAAAAAAGAATCCAACTTATGCAACAGAGATACATGAATAATTCATATAACCATGATTTACGACAAGTTTACTTCTTCATCCAAACTATTTTAAACTACAGCAGAAGGTGGGGTTTCCCTCTGCTTATCCGGCTTCTATAATGTAAGTGCTTAAAGATAACGTAGAGATGATTCTAGTATGATTAAGCAATTGTTTTTAGAAGGAAAAATATCAAGAATATAAAATAAGCAAACTCAGTTTACGTGACTGAACATGGGAGAAGTACTTATACAGAAATGAGTCTCAGTTCATACAGTACTGCCTCTATGGCTTCACAACAGCTCTCTTGCACCATCTTTCCTCATAGTAGTATACAAGACCTGAGCCAGCAGGTTGCTACTGATGGAAATGGACAAGATTAAAAACAGAAATCTGGCCTGCTGAATGACAGGGATGACCTCCATGCCTTTGCAGATTGTGTCTTTATTAACAAAGAGTCAGAGCTTCTTTCAGCAAAAAAAAAATCACATGCTCTATTGCTAAATCATGCCAGGCAGCTCCCCAAATAATTAAGCCCCCCAAAAAAAGTAAAACCTTAAATACGATGTACCACAACTGGACTGTTCCATGTCAAGTCACTAAGTGGTAGCCTACTCCTTCCTAGACTTTAGTATTTTGACTTCAAATAGACCACATGTGAAAGGGAAGTTATGAGATGTCGGAGAAGGGTTTTACAGTGCTATGTCTCACCTCTCTTTTGTGATTAGAGCGGTATTTTACACACAAGCAAGCTATTCTATTAAGACAACCTCCTCCTCCTCTAACAACATGCAAAGGTCTGATCTCCAGCTAAGAGAATGAAAATTAATAAATCTTGTCTTTGGAGGAAAAGACAGACTGTGTGAGATGCTTTGTGGAATAGAAATGATAAAAAATGCATACAATGCTGAGAGATTGTAAAAAAAATGAGAAATAATGCAACAATGAGTAACATAAGATGGGCTAAGAAACAATGAAGTAAAAAGTAATAAGCTTCAGGGCTTTAAAACAAACAACAAAAAAAAGACAGCTAACAACCAGCAGCCACCTGAGGCTGGAAAGATACCTCTCATATAAACAGATTATTACACAATGGCCAATGACAGGCTCTTATATCTTTCTCTGAAGCATCTGGTTCCAACCATAATGAACTACTGGTCTAACGTGGTACGGAGCTGTAAAGTCACTAATGATAAAATTATGGGGCAGATCCTCAGCTGGTAAGCCTGTCAATTCTCACTGATTTCTAACAGCACTGTGAGCATCACCGTGGCGAGAGGCCTGCCCTGCACTACTTAAAAGCCATAATGACAGTCAAGATTCGATGTAGTTTTGCATACAAAAACAAAAAACAAAGTTTTATTTCAAATAAAGCCCATTACCTGTGATCCTGTCAGAACAACAGTTTTACCCAGGTTCTCACACATGAAGGATAAGGCTGAAGCTGTGTATGCCATTGTATCAGTGCCATGGAGGATCACAAAGCCATCATACTTTTCATAGTGCTCCTGGAGATGGAGAGACATTTTTCATGCTGTTAGAACAATGCACTGGCATCAAAGGGACGGACAGACTGCATGACTTTCACGGATGCAAGCAACAGTGTAATACTTTAAAGGGTACAACACGGGTAATTCCTCCTCAAGTATCCACATTTTCAGTTTAAACATAATTAAGGGTTAATAGGACAATAAACACTACAGCTGGTAATTCTAATTAAGGAACAGTCACAGAGATTTTTCTGTGTATACATATTAATGCAGCATTTTTAAACCAGAAGACTGCTAATTAAGAAAAGCTTAGCAATGGCTCAAAACAGGAATGTTAACATATGCAAATCAGTCGCATAGTCTGATTTCTTGTCGCTGCTTTCACTGAGGGGATTACATCATTTACAGGAACAGAAGAGGCAAATCGAGGCTATCATGATGTACATATAGAAAAAAACAGCCCTTTTATTCTGGTTGGCAGCCAGGCAGATTGCCAGTGTAAGAGTGCCCTCTTCTGTTTAAATGTCATCACTTCTCAAGCAGTACTCCACTCCTGAAGCTCCAGAGCCAGAGGCCGTTACTGTTTGTAGGTAAGGTGCACACGCTTGCCTTAGAAGGAAGGCACGAATAGATGCAAAAGAGAATTTTATAATGACTTTATGAAGTGCATTAAAAAGAGTGTGTCCAGCACGGTGAGGGAGATCTGCCCCTCTGCTCTGTCCTGGTGAGGTCACATCTGGAGTACTGTGGCACTGCTGGGCTCCTTGGTTCCAGAAAGACGGGGAACTCCAGCAGGGGCCCATAAGGATGGCTGGGGCCTGGAGCATCTCCCTTGTGAGGGCAGGCTGAGAGCCCTGGGTCTGTGCAGCCCAGAGGAGAGAAGGTTCAGAGGGGATCTTATCAATGCTTATAAATAATGAATGGCAGTCAAGTGGATGGGGGCAGGCTCTTCTGGGCGGTGCCCAGTGACAGGACAAGGAGCAGAGGGCTCAAACTGAAACACAGGAAGTTCCATATGAATATGAGAAAAACTTCTTTACTGTGTAGGTGACGCAGCACTGGAACAGGCTGCCCAGAGAGGTGATGGATTTTCCTTCTCTGGAGATACTCAAAACCCACCTGGATGCTTTCCTGCCCAACTGTAGGGAACTCCTTTAGTAAAGGGTTGGTCTGGATGATCTCCAGAGGTCCCTTCCAGCCCCTACAATTCTGTGATTCTGTGATGCAATCTACACACAGTTCTACACAGGAATTTTTTAATGCAAAGCCACAAATTACTCTTTGTCCTGATGGAATAAAGCCATCAGCTGGCTTTCAGAGGAAAAAGGAATTGGTTCCTCTATTTTAAGAGTGATGCACATAGTAAACACTTCAGTCAGAGAAACTGATGCCTCTAACGTAATTTAGTTTACATGGATGTGGTTATATAGCAGTCTGAGCAAATACAAAAAGTGCCAGTGGAATATTTTCTTTTATTTTCCATATAATTAAATCAGATTCCTTCTGAAGTAGATTTCTTATGTTACATTGGGCACACACACTTGGCATCTCCTGTTATTATGGTCAGTTCCTAATCCACCTACACATTTCTACTTGTCCTTTACTATTCCTTCACCAATATTCATCTCTGCGTGTTGCTATCTACTGAAAGTTTCGGTGGAGTTCTGTTTATTTCTCACTGGTTAGCCCACAGAACAACCACCAACGTTGCAAGATTTTTCTGTAGGCCAGAAACTGGGATGCATAAAGTGTGCTGCTGTATTCATCAATGCTGAATCAACGTAAGTGAATTCCAAGGGCTAAAATCACAGAAATAGCCGCCTGTCCTCTCTAATTCAATCCGTACACTTCACTAATACTTTCAGCCTTCTGAATCTTATTAAATGATAAAGAACACAGCTTGTCTCAAGCTTCACCGTACAAAAGATCAGCCTGTCAGTTAAGGAAAAATCCCAAAGAAACATCTTAAGAGTGTTCCATTCTGAGAAGTCTCCAGTGTGTTACAGCTGCACCAAGGAAGCACTCAGGATGAACACAACGTGGCAGTGTCTAGCCACAAGATGGATAGCTGAACAATTTTCTTTCCTTCTCAGCACTTTTCACGTGGACTGCATGTACCGGATGCAGAGAAGCCAGATTCTGCACACAGTTTTTGAGAAGCTGTGAAAATACTGATGTCCCATTAAGGAAGAAAGGTAAATTCTCTCCTGTTCAGCATGGCATTACCTTCTTTAAGATACTCTCAGCCCTGGACTTTTCCCAGCGGCATCCCTATTCCATACTCTCTCTGTCTCTTCTCTGACCAGTCAAGATGCATTCCATAAAAGCAGCATCTTCCTTACTTTGATGGTTTCAAGATTAGAGGTCAAAGACTGTTACATAATCTTCAGTAGCATTTCCAGCATTATTATAGGGAAAATAGGTACAGCTTGGTGGAAGATGACTTAGAACACAAAGACTTACACCGCTGCAGAATGAGGAGGAGTGGAAGAGCAGAGTCTTTGTAGGCCCATGGTTACTTACTGCTAAGGCAACATATGAGTTCCTGGTTTGAAGTACTTAAAATGTGTCATATTTCTTCTTTCTTAAAATCACACAGTTAAGAAATGGGAACAGAAGCAGAGAAACGCTCTTAATCTAGAGAAGGATGTAATGAGTTTATCTATATATACAAAAATATTTAGGGCTTTGATCACTTCCCAGTGTGTGAAAACCAACCTTGGTAATGCTTTTTCTCCTGGTTGCAAAACCAAAGCTAGTCAGGACAGTGTCTGAGTAAGAAAGGCATATGAAATTATTTCCTACACTGATAGCTAGCCATTAATCTAGCACAACGTTCAAATGCTGTATAACTATACAACCTTCTGCTAAGTTATCTCCACCTAAGGATTTTACTTGACACTTTTCAACAGTGAATTGAAGCCAACATTTTATAACACATTAATCTATATATTACATATCTTATTCAATCACAGCTGCAATTTTTCTTTACATTTTATTTTACAGAATTATGGCTTGTCACAGGAAGAGCTATGTAACAAATGAGTTTGCAGCCTTTTCAGAATGCAAGCTTTGCAAGCACAGTACTTGTTGCTTTACAGTTAACTAAGAAACAAGGATTACTTAAGTTTAAAGTACAAACTGTACTTAAGCTTTAAGTACAAACTTAAATTTAATTACAGCAGTCCCACACTGTTACACCTTACTAAGTATACTAAACACAGTGCTAGTTTTGTTTCAGCAACAAATGAAGTCTTATCTCACACCACAATACCTCAAGTTTCTTTGCAATTTTGGCCCAGTCCTCTGGTGTCATGTTTGAAGAATCGAGTAGTGGTGACAGCTCCAGGATTGTGTAGAAAATCCTTTTGTTTTGCTTAGAGACACTAAAAAGGAAAGGGAAAAAAAAAGAAAAGGGAAAAAAAAAAATCACTGTAATTAAAGCTAACAGCAGCTCATCGCCTCTCATTTTTTCCACTAAAACAGTAACTTCCCCCTGTACCTGCAAGTCTGCAGCCAAAGAAACGGTCTTAAATTTGAAACATTAAGTTCCAAGTTTAGAAACTCATGACTTGATGTGGTTTGAAGCACAAACACTTCAAATTACTAACGTAGAATTTGGGAGGTGGGGAGAAGTTGGCAAAAACAAAGGCAGGTAAGAATAATGCAGAGTCATTTTGTTTAAGTTTGGAATTGAGTTCTAACGTAAGTTCATATTAAGCCTTATGGTTTAAAAAATGCTTCGTAAGCTACTGAGAGGAATCTGTAAAGCTCCCAAAGTACACAGAGGGTTCACTGATGAGTTTCAGCAAGTGTTTCATGCTGGGATAACTACCAATTCCTTGCAACAAAGGGAGTCTTCTCTTCAGAGTCTTAGGACTGGCCTTTCTTTTTATAGCTTTTACAAAGTTTACTTTCCTTGGTTTCTCTGACCTCAGATTTCAGACAGTACTTCCTTTTTTAGCTAATACCATCAAGTAAACTGCTGCCAAATGACCCACAGTTTCCTAGTATTAGGCTACCTTCCTCAAGTCCTAGCTTATCAGGCCTTATCATGTTAACATCTGACATCTACCATCATTGGTACCAGACATCTCTCGTGAATGATGTGAACTTCAAGCACAAAATAATATCAAAGATCTTAAAATACTGGCATAGTTGGAAACAGTGGCCCCACTGGTCATTGGCTACTGCTCAAGCACAACCTCAATAAGTGAGAAGAGACTTCTCTCAGTACAAGGCAGATGAGACAAAGCAACTATGCAAGTAAATGGGGCTGAGGAATGCAATGCTTTCAAACTTCACGTAGCATGAAGCCCAGCAGAAGAAGACCAAAGATAAAGAAATGTCTAGGCACTCCAGTATCTTACAGAAGTGCAAAATTCCAAATTTAGAGGGGAATTTTCAATGTCAAAGGAGAAAATGACTGTGTAATTCCAGTGGGATTGTTATGGCTGTCTGCTCTCCCTGCCTCCAAGGACCACCCATCTCCCTTTCTTCATCTGAAATCTGACTCTTTCAAGAGCTTTGAATTGCCAGCCACATGGGCTACAAACAGAGCAGGTGTTTTACCCCCTTTTCTCCACCTTCTTTAACCCATCAGTATAGCCAACTGCATATAAATTGAGTTTTTCTAGTTACAAGGTTTGGGGTAAAAAAAAAAGAACTCCACTGCAACTATTTTCTGCTACCTTCTTGAAGCTTGGAAAAGAATAGAATATCCACCATTTTCACAAATTCTTATGTTAGCGTTTTAAAGGAAATTTTCAACCTAGGAATGGGAAAGACCACAACTCACATCACTAAAACTAACTTACAGACATACTGTCTGCTACGAGGTTAAAACAACAAGGAAAAAAAAAAACATTTAAAAAACCCTGAGAAACAGATACGCACTTAACAGTCAGAATATGTTTGTATTTAGCAACGTGGTGGCAAACAAGCAGCCAACATATCAGAACTACTAGCAGGCCAGCTCAGCCCTTTCTCCTTTCCCTTCCAAGCAAAGCCATCCAGGAGCATGGCCAACAGCATCACCTTCAGAGCATTCCCAATGTTACTCCACTGCCTGATGACGATGCAAAGTTTTGTTTAACTGTGATTAATGCTTCTACATTTATTTCCTATGAGTGTAGGACAGTCAAAGGCCATGGTACTCCACAACATATGGATGTGCTTAGAGCACAGAGTTCATTGCCTTTCCTCAGCATTTGCAAGTGCTGTTTTTTTCCCTACTTGCTATTCTTGCTTATAACAATATAAACTATGCAATAAAAAATAAGTCACCTAACAAAATCTGAGCAACCACTCCGCATATGAAGCTTGTGTGAGCCTTGCTTACAGTAGAAAGTGCTTAATCAACATGGGGTTATCATTCAAAAACGACTGACTTACTGTAATTAAGTTATCATATGAAAAATTGCTTTATTGGACATCACATTTATACGTGCTACCAAAGAGCAACTTTGTAAGACAGTGGACAGTTTGTGAGAAGAGCTTCTCAAGGAAGTGCTGCTTAAATAACACACAGCATACCATAACCAATACCAGCCTACTCTACTGCTTTTGACTCCTCTCTCCAAGAAGGATGATCATTAGATGGTATCTTTGTTATTACGTCACAGTTACAAAACAGTTGCACAAAGTTCACAAAATGCTCCCATTTTCTTCCTTCAGAAAGCTGCATTATTTCTCAACTGCCTAGTTAAAATATTACTCAGCTAGCACAAAAGGGAAAGTGGCAGATTGACCTCCACAAATGGCACTCAGCAGTGCCAGAAAAAAGATGACAGGACTGTTTTTTAAACTTCAGTTCTTGATCTGAATTACTGTTTCAATGCCTTCTGGGCTTTCTGCTCTTCATGGAAAATATATACCAAAAGAAGTATATTTAGGAGTCCAATGTGCATACCAGTGCAGCTACATTTTAAATCCCCCAAACTATTTAAAAGCTATTCAGTTATAACAGCACTGGAACAAATCTCAAATTTTCTTGGCATAGCCATTTAACATAAATTGTATATTCACATCCATATTAATCTGCTGAGAGTTCTTTATTTTCCCTTCATTCATCTTCCTGCTGTCTGCCTTCGAAGAAGTTACTTTTAACACAGAGACCTTAGTACAAAATAAAGAAAGAAATTAATAAACCTTAAAATTTGTTTTTATGCTCTGATTTTTTCCATAAAGTTCAAGGAATATCCGTTTGCACTCATAACAAAACAGCAACAGTCCCATTTATTCTTGAGTAATTGTAAAATCATCCTTTGTGCCAAGTTAACATGTTTACAGGGGCAGTCATTCATCACAGCTGTGGAAGATCTCAAATTAGCATACTGCCCTCTAAATAAAACCTAAAAGCTTACTAATCATTGCCCAAGAGTTAAGAAGCAATGCAGATTAATTGTAAGCCCATCAGCTATTATCATAATGTTGCATAAATTTGGGAAAGACAATCAGCTTTGGGGTTTAAAAAAAAAAAACAACAAAACAGAAGGCCTGCAGAATTAAAACATGAGGCCTATTCATGGATGCATTAATTAGATGCTACATTATCACGCATGCCAAAGATAATTCACACAGAGCTGTATTTGCAGCTTTCCTAGCTATTCGGGAATATTTGTATGCTTGCATGGTAGCCCATTAATATCAAAATCCAGAAAAAATATAGGACTTAAGCTGCCCAGAATGTCTGCTTGTTGACAAATTTATAAGTAATTCCCCAAGCAGCTTTATGACACTTCATATTTTGCACAGTACCAGGCACCCTAGGCTTTTTCCTTTTGGAATCACAGCATCATTAAGGTTGGAAGAGTCCACTAAGATCGTCCAGTCCAACCATCAACCCATCCTCACCACGCCCACTTTTAAGTCAATACAAACACTTTTGCTGACTTCATAGCAGAATCCCCATGTTAACGGTTTGCAGAGACAATTGTTTTAAAATCTACACAATTCCCTCTCTCCAGGGAAGAAGCACTTACGGGAGCACCAATGTGTCATCCGGAAATTCATGGAGGTTGCACAGTTTTGTTTCCTGGGCATATGCATCATCATGCAGCATTGGCATCGTCTTCAAGCTGCTTACCAACTTATTGGCCTCAGGAGCAAGTCCTGAAAATAAACAAACAAACAAACAAACAAACAAACAAACAAACAAAGTAAATGAAGGATGGAAGGTAGTGAGTAGCACCAAAAGGGGGGAAGAAATCAGTTTACACAGCTCGTGGGCTGTCCTTCTCCGTGAAACATGAACAGTCTACTGCCAATTTAGAACGGGAAAACAATGTAATCACTAAATCTCCGCACAGTTATTCTTTTCCAGGCTCTAAATAAATAAATAAATCCTTTATTTGGCAGAAATAAGGTTACAAATCCCCTGCGTATCAAGTGTTTATGTTTTACCTAAATTGTTGTCTGTGTGCAAATACTGATAGCAAAAAGCTACCATTCTCTACAACGTTTGCCATAGCTACCCTCTAGCCAGTGACGGGATATTTACCAAACACTGAACGTTGTTTTGCACTACAAAGCTGTGATATTTTTGCCTAAGCTGCTTAGCTTACGTCCTACAGACGTACTGGCACAGACAGCAAGGCGCTAGTATGGCTATGTTGAAAAACTGTGAGTTAGGTCTCACTGTCAGTGGCAACAGCATTTGCACAAAGAGGAAAAAAGTAAAAGAGAAAGCCTGAACAAGTCCCACACTAGATTTTGAGCATAGGCAGATACGGAAAAAGATCTGTGTTTTTAAAGGACAGAGAAATAGCAGCTTGCCAGGTGAGTCCTAAATACTGAGCTCACCATCACCCTCCCTGGGGCAGGAGCTTTCCACCAGCAGGTCAAGGACTGAACACCTTAACTGACACAGTGGAGGTACATGAGGATTAGATGATCTTAGAGATCTTTTCTGACTTTAATGATCCTATGCAAGTGTGGATGCATCCTAAGCTCTATTCACCCTCTCCCTGCCCTGGACATCCTCCTTTCTGTGGCAGTGACCTTGAAGATGGCTGAGGCCTGCACCAACTCAAGTCTGTGCTGCACCTGCAGGCACTCTGGGGGCAACCAGGTATTTCAAAAGGAATCAAAATGCTGCTCTCTGCTAGATAAAAAGGCACCTTCAACATTTAATGTCACATCTGGATGGACAGAGCTGAGTTCCACTGTAAACTCAGCCTGCAGCTGCTCTAATAGTGGTAGGATGAAGGTTGTCTCTGTATTTGGCTGCTGAAATGAGCTGAGAGGAAGATGGTCTGAATTTAGCAAAGTGGAACATTACATATTTTATTAACTCTTACATCTTTAAGTGCCAGCAGCACATTAGGAGTTTCTGGATCAGCAGTATTCCAATTAGATTACAACAAATCCAGTTATAAAATTATACTGCAGTATTCAGCTTACAACTTCTTTCTAAACTCCAAGACTTTACTGGTACTGCTGTGCACTTACCTGCTCTGACAGCGAAGAAATTCTCAAACCTCATAATTCAACTTCTGCCAGTTCCAGTCAGTCACAGTTTGAGGCTAAATAATCAGAGAATCATCACTACCTGCTCCAACTCCCCTCCAAGGAAAAGGGGCATCTACAGCTAGAAGAATTCTCTCCCACTTCCCAGCTCTTCTGTTTGCCTGAATACCATTTGCACACAAGTTCACATCTTTTTTATTATTTCATTTTCAAACAAGTTTCTTCTTTAAAATATTCTATATACAGAGATATACAGAGAATAATATACAGAGAATAATATACAGAGAAACAGCAACAGCATTAGCTGAAGTGCACACCGCCTGCTTTACTTTCCAAACTGATGGAAAATCCTTAAGAATGCCCTAATCTCTTTCCTGGCTTGCCCTAAATGAAGTACGAGGCCTTTTCGTAGCCAGCTTCCTTGCAGGATGGCAACAGCATTTGAGTGGCTTTGGTTGGATTCCTACCAGAACATTTTGTTATATACTTAACGTGCTTCCAGCTTTGGATGTTTTGTTCCTTCAGTTACAACCCCTGCTTATTCCTATTAAAGATGTCCCTAGTTTACTCACAAATGGCCACTGCACTTGGGTATAGAGTCCTGGCTCTGAAGCTCCACATAGTAAGTAGCACAGCATTTTTTTGTTTTCCCACGTTGACCTTACTCTGAATACTGGCACTGGATTAGAGAGCTTAGTTCTTCTATTTGCTTTAAGAGCAGGAGAGCTGATGAACAATAATATTCTTAAATCTCTTCCCAATGAACGTTCCTCATCTCTGGATCACAAGTCTGATGGGATTTTGCTGTGATCAAACCTTCAGAGATTCCGCAGACATACCAAAGGCATCTGGCTCACAACCTCCGCCATCCCCTGCACACACCCACATTCAGCAGTATTTTCTGCTCCATCGCTTCAAGGAGCCACGCAGGGGAACTCGAGCACAACAGCTTTAAGAACACTTCTACTTTATTATGTGTGGAAAATATCTCCTGTGAGCCAAACTCATTAACCAAGCATTTGTAGCAGCATTACCCCTGCAGAGAAGAGGCGAGTTGTGCAACTCATCCAAACATCAGCTGCTGACCTGTTCCTCTGCAGCTGGCCAACCCCATGGTGAGAGGAACAAGGATGATTCTGTCTCACCTGGAGCCAAGGACTCTGTTTTGCTCCGGTACTAAAACTAATATAGCGACAGCTACTTATCAGTCTCGTTAACCTATAGCCTGTGTCGCAGCAGAGAATGGGGAGCTGAAAGACCCCAATTAAGCTGTGTCTTGGGGGCTCAACACCCAAAGAACCCACCATAGGAGTGGGGTCCCATTTGGACCACAGCAGTCAGTCCTTCAGCAGTCTACTACATCTAGAAAAGACAGAAAATTAACTGCGTTGCCCAGAAAGACTATTCCAAGTAATCCTTCTAAGGGGATTGAGCTTAGCCCTACTCGTGTTTGTTAGGTAGGATTTCTTTTCTTGTTTTTTGAGATAAAAGCTATGAAAGAGAGCAGTACTCAAGGCTGAGGAAAAGACCTTCCTGAAAGCAGGATCCAGGAGGAGCAGGGCACAATCTTGACGCGGGGATCAGTGTTACAATAACCTCACTGCACAGAGCAGCAGGATTCTCCTTCTGAACTGAGCTCCTGATAAGCCAAAAGAGGTGGGAGGAATGAAGTAGGAGGAAGCAAAAGGAAGAAATCTAAAACATGCATTGAGATGGCTTATTTGAATGTAAAGCAGGAATGCTGGGAGAGGCTGCAGGTGACTCTGGTTGTTACTTCACTGTATGAACACAGAAGACCACTCATCCTCTGAAAAAGACTCCCGCAGAGCTAAGCCCCAGGGCCATGGGGAGTTCAAAAGGTCTGAGAGGCACTGAGGTTGCCACATGTGCACAGATCAACTGCAAAGCACCTGCAGTGGGCTCACCATCAGACCAGGCAGATATCAACCATCATCCGTACGTGCACAGCGAGCCCAGGGAACGTGACTGTACCCAGTACTGCACACAGGGGCAGCTCTACAGGGGCCTGATGTGTTCTGCAGGGAGTAAGTTCCTACCAAACTGTATGCATTTACAAATGATACCATCTTTTCTAGTAAGAGGAAAGGCCAAAAAGCCTGTCAGCCTATATGGGAATTAGGTGGGAGCCTTGTTTGCACCCTTCAATTGCTGCTGTAAAGTTTCATGCTGCTCAAGGAACCCACTGCTGTTTGCTTGAAATAAAACACAGTTGGAGCTATGGTTCTAAGCAGGTGCTTTCTAGCTATTGATTAATAAAAGAAACAAGCATATTGTGGAGGATCTTCTTTTCTTTTTTCCCCCTAACCTTTTAGGCACGCTGCTTCTCTCATGCCCTTTCACCAGCTTCAGTCTAAACACGATGGACTGCCAAATATTCTTAAAGAGGCACTCCAGCTGCTCTGCTGCTGGATCTGTGCACAAGCAGACAGGAGGACCCTCAGCGGGATGCAGCACATCGGCAGCGTCGGATCAGAAGTGTCAGATGCCGTACAGCCTATGCTGTAATGAATGACACGTGTTAGGCAACAGAAATAAAGCACACGAGCCAAAGAGGGCATGGAGTTCATTCATAAAAGAATGGAGACTTTTTTCTTTTTTTTTTTTTAAGGTGTTTGGGAAACTGAGACAGCAGAAATAGGAAATGATGTTAGCAGCAGTGCAAATAGAGAAAAGTGACCACGTGTCACTCGAAACACGGATTCCTCTTGCAGCTGTCACAGCTCAGGCTCATTTCGCAGGTTAAACGCAGTGACGACAGCCATAAAAAACAAAGCACAACAACGCTGTGAAGTGTGTGCCCTACAGTAACAAGAAACAGCAATTGCCTAAGAAGGAAGGAAACAAATCTAGTGTAGAAAACTCAGAGGTGAAGCCCTAAGTGCTTGAAACCCACAAATACGTACCTGAGATGTTATTTCAACCGTGAAATTGCAGTATGTATCAGGAGCACCCTAGTTCTATTGCTGGAAGCTTATAGACTTTAGCCACCCTGGGACGCTGCGCTGCCTACCAAGTGAAGAAAACAGGGAACTTACGTTCATCCAAACCAAACTGCTCCCATTCTCTCCACACCCCCAACCCGACATCACCCTACGTGCCACAGAGCCCGAGACGATCCTTTCTGGGGCTAAAAAATACGCAACGTGAGCGGAGGAACGAAGCTGGTTTCATTTTCAGCGCGCGAGCGTGGAGAGAAAGGACTGGCGCTGCAGGAAACACGTTGTTCCGTGCCCTGCCGTCCCCAGCCCAGGGGCCGCCGCTCACAAGGATGCGCTCCCAGCGGTACAGACGCGGGGTTTGAGGAGAAAGGACGCCGTTTTGGTGCCGTTCGCCCGCTGGAAGCCCGGCTTTTAGCTGGCGCAAGGAGCGGCCTCCTTCCCTTCCCCTCCGCCCGCAGAACGCTGCTCCCCGCGGCTGCAGCCCGGCTCGCCCCGCACGGCGCCGCTCACCCTTGTCGTCCTGCACCATGCCGATGGTGCCGCCCGTATTGATGACCAGCACCCGCGCCTCGCTGACGGCCTTACAGCCCGGCAGATCCTCGCGGTGGGTGCCGGACAAGGCTCTGCCCAGCGAGCCCCGCGCCACCGCCGTCTCCATCCCGACCCCGAGGAACCGCTACCTCCGGCGAAAGTAGAATTAGGGGGCGGCCCGGGGGACGCCTCCGTCCCGCCCCCCGCCGGCCGGGGGGGGGCAGCGGGGTGGTGCCCGGAAAGGCGGGGGGAGCCGCAGCGCTTCGGAGCGCGACTGGCTGCGGGGGGCGGGGGAGGCGGGGCGCGACACGGCCCCTACGGAGCCGCTGGACGGAGCGCGGGCGGCGGTGCGGGCGGGGAGGGCTGGATCGTCCCTTGTCCGTCCGGAAAGCGAGGGCGGGAAGCTTACCTGGCTCGTTCCCGCTGTCTGCTTACGCCCTGTTTCCGCTTCCTAACGTGGACCCGTCGCTTTCGTGCAAGTTTTCTCGCAAGAAAGGAATGAAGAGATAAAAGGAGACCTGGGGCAGTACTGCCTGCTGACAGCGGGCGGGGTCGGGATGGAATTGTCGCCCTGCAATCAGAGCAGTGGAACAAGCAGCACAGCAGAAGGATGCAAAGCCAGATGGATCTCAGTTAAACGAAGCAGCCCTCCGTACTTCTCTGCCCACAAAATCCTTCATCTGAGCTGGTGCCCCTTTGAGGACATTGGCCCTGTGGGACTGTTATCCAATCCGTCACCACACGGTTATCCTGGCACAGTCACAGCTCCTTGCTCAGCCTCTCCCGAAGCACTGGGGGAAAAGCAGGCTCACGGTCAGCAAAGATGCTCGGTGTGACAGTGCTGCCCCTCCTTGTTCCCCAGCTGCATCCTTCACCCCAGCCTCGCACAAGACGACGATGATAACTGATAACTGGTAACGCGCTTTCTGAAACTGATTAACAACCACAAATCTGTCTCAAACTGGAGGGCTGAAAGCGGTGACAGCAGACAGCTCAACAGCTAGGGGCCATTTGAGCATGCACCTAAAAGCATGACTGTGGGTCAGTCATCTTACCCCATAAATAGTGAGCAGCCCAACAGTCGGTCACCTTGAGCTCTCCTGCATGGCCATGGCTGCACAACGGGATCTCCCCTCAACTATGGACACCTCCTGAGGTTACACCTGCACAGAGACCCGTGACACCTCGATATCAAGACACCTTGCCAATACAGATCCTCAGCGACTAATTGTTTGCTTTAGGTTTTGTTAGCTTTGCTAATATTGTATCTTCATGCACATATGATCCCTTAGACACAAACTGTGATCAAGTCTGGGACTAGGAGCGGATCCAGCCACACCTAGACTGCTCACCTCTGTGGTTTAAGGGGCTTAGAAAGCAACGGGGTCCACTCAAACTCTCATGACTCAACAGGACAGTCTCTTCTATGTGTGTGTTTAACCCTACCTGCGATGCAGTAAATAATTGGGTGCATCCAGCCATCTGGTTGGTCACATCTGATTAAGTCACAGTTAAATCACTACATTGTATTATACCAATAAATATACTCCTGCTTTTCTCTTCTGAGTGAGGCATATAGTGTGGTTGCTTTCATACGTGCAACCAGTCACGCTGTATTTGTAATAAATATCTTAACAGTGAAATACTGGTGAACTGCCCATATAGGGATCATAAAATTGGTTTCCATCCTATTCTGCATTATGGACTTGAGTTTCAGCTTACACGTCACCTGTGAACAACAACAGGCTAAGTGTTTCTCAAATTCTCCTACAGTTTCTTGTAGCAGTCCTCTTAAGCTTCCAGACATACAAGCCCTTCCTCATCCCTGAAGAAGCATTATGCTTCAAAGCTAAATACAAGTTGAGGCCAATTCTTTTAATGTTTAGTGTCTAGGTAAAAAAAAGTTGACATCTGCACTAGAAAGCAATTCTTACAAGTAAAGGAGCTAGGGAGGAATGATTTATATGATCTGCAGTTCCACAGATCTGACATCCTTGTCTACGCACCCACTGCTACAGGTAAGATGCCTCTTTCAGATACTCACTGTCTTTATCCTTAGAAATCAGTAATATGGTTGAAAATTTCACTGCATAGTCCTGTCTCCTGAAGTATAAGCACTCACAGAATTATTAAGGTTGAAGGAGACCACTAAGATCAAAAAGTCCAACCATCAGCCCATCCCCACCATGCCCACTAACCACATCTCTCAGTTCCCTGCATTCCCTGCATTTGAGATTTTTGTTTTTAAAAACCCAACGGAGCAGCGTGTGTCAGAAGAGCAATCTATTGGATTGACACCTTCACTTTACAGAAGTGGGTGGAGAAGGAGCTTAAATGCTCTTTGAATTACTTCTGTTGTTCAAAGTTGACTTAGTATGAAATGATTCACCTAAAATGCAATCGCAGTGGTGCATTATTACATCAGAGGCAAGTACAGGCACAACGCCATGCTTGTGCTGCAGCTAGAATAAAATAAATGTATTCAGTATGTATCTTTGCTTTCCCTTCAAAAAGCTGTCCCTGACATCCATGAAATCTTTTGGGTTGCTTGTCCCTCCCCCACGCCGTCCTCCCCCACAGCTGTTGGGGTTGCTGAAGTCCCTCAGGAGAACCAGGTCTATGATGAAGACAACTCACTTTGTGAGGGCAGCTTCACCCCCTCCTGCCCTTCAGTGCCTACTGCTACTGATCTTGGGATGATGTCACCCAACAGTCGGGGATACTGACTAGAAAGCTCTCAAAAAGCCTTGAGACAGATCCTTGCTGTGCTGTACAATCATGTCAGCCCTTTGCACAGAACAACAAGCCAGGCACAGCCCTCATCTCCCTTCTCACCATGACAAAGCCTGTATCTATGCATTATATATAAAACTACAAGTGTATACTATTAGCTGCATGCACCTGATAATCACTTTTTATTTTGTATTGCACCATTAGAGAATGATATTCATGAATCTAAAGTAAATTGAAAACTAGCATAAGAATGACTCACTGCATAAGCAGATGGATGGATGGGTGACTACGTTCCAGCTCCATAGAAACAATCTAAAGAATATACAGGAATAACACCAACTTAAATAGAAGATGTTGACAATAGAAAAACAATTATGGAGCACAAAGAGTTGCATTTCCCTGAAATGATGTCACAAGTGACAGAACATTACCTCACAGGGGAGGCAATACAACCTTAAGCTGTCCATTCCAAGATGGGTTTATTCTAACACTTCCAATAGCTCAACAAAAGCTCCCAGATGGTCTTAAGAGCGTAAACCTGGAAGGATCAAAAAGCCTCCCTGGCAACTTAATAGGAAAGACTACATTTCAAATAATATTCCTGTAAGCAGAAAGGAACAATGGCCTTGAATGACTTAACAGACATAAGATTCAAAGCTGGGATGTGTGTGAAGCAGGGAGTTTTGGAATCAGAAAAGCAAAGTGGTATTTAATATTACGTAGCTAATAGCATCCGATATATCAGTACAGTGACACTCATTAGCTGGAAGGAGTTCTGCCATCGCAGCCGGTTTGCTCCAGCAGCCATGTACCAGCCCTGCAATCTGTCAACATGACCTTTAGCTCTGAGGTTGGGAAAAGAAAGAAATGAAAAAAAAAAAAATATCAGCCCAGTGACGCAACGTCCTGCTAGTTAGCACTGTCACAGTTGTTCTGAACATTGTGAATCAAACAGGATTAGGAAGTCTGCCAAGTGAGTCTAAGTGGGAACTGAGGAAAAATACAACAAAAACAAACACACACCAAAAAACTTCAAACTGTGAACAGACAGCAGAGAACGCTGCTACAAGGTAGTACTTAACAGGCTTGCAGGACAGCTTTCCTTTCTAAAAAATAATTTTAAGTGAAGACTTCTCACATATTTCAGTTACTTCTTCCTGATAAGTAACAGTTCAATGATTTACTGCACAAGCTGTACAGGTTTTTACCCGTGAACCCCATTTCAAACTCTACAAAAAACATTCATTACAGTTCACTAAGGAAGATAATGCAAAATATCTATTGCTCAAATTATCTTTAATATATTGCCTTCCAGTAAAAACACTTGGATATTCTCACATATTACTACCCACTGCTAAAACATCAATACAAGCACATGTTATAATGTCCTGCGAGATATGTCAGTGTTATCACCATTCTAAGCTGAAGAAACTGAGGAACATAGCTGGGTAAATACTCCAGAGTTAAGCTCTCAGCACCTGGACTGGGTGAGCAGTCCTCCACCCAACAACTCTGTCCATAGGACAGTACACACAAAATAGGAAAAAAAAAAAAAATCAGATTACTTTTGGATATGAAACTAAAAATTTTCTTCAACTGAAAGCTTATTGATTATTATTATTATTATTTTTTTTTTACTTGATGATAGGTTTCTGTTACGTCAGATGATTAAAATGTGACTCAGCCAAAAAGGCTATTTTTGTTAGAGAATCTTTTCAACTGCCCTGGAACCCACACACCTTATTTGAAAGCACCGTACCTGCAGTGGGTAACACCAGGGCTCACCGCCTTACTCTGGTTTTTAAAAACGAGACTGACCTGTGACAAGCTGAAACTGGAACCTATATCCTGTAAATCAGTTCTTTGCACTGCAGTCTCATAAAGGAATAAACAAACAAACCCTCATTCTCCTTTTTACAGTTTAACTGGACTGCATTCCTCCGTGGAGTAACACCATATCAGCCTGACGTAAACTGTTGCACTTAGCCGTGAGACTTCTGATCTGTAACCACAGGATATTCAACAAACACAGCAGTAATACAAAGATCACACAGCCTTCATCACTGAAAAAAGTACCCAAGCACGGTTTACACCATTCACTATATATGATACAGCATTTAATATAAGATTATACTCTGGACATTCAAATGAGGCAAAAATAAAGAGGCATTCCTCAGCAGATCTAGGATTCAGCCTTTAGTTCAGACATATGAAAGTGAAATATGCATCTTCCAGAACAATTACCTCTTGTACCCCTACTACCTATAAACAACAATACAGCACTAGCTGCTCCCATTTACCTAACATCAATGGCAAAACAGCACTTGGCTAAAGTCTAGGGAGAAAGATACTGGTTCTTGGGCCAGCTGAGCAACCTTGGCTCTAAATAATACTGCAATCAACTCTATGGCTACTAGCTCTTAAGGAGGAATTTGGTGATCTCTTGTGATTATTCAGCAATCACTGGACTGAAGCAGTGTGATACATACAAACAGATAGCTCTGGAAAAGTCTTAATCTCCACACATGGGGCTTTGAGCAATCTGGTCTAGAGGGAGGTGTCCCTGCCTATAGCAGGGGGTTGGAACTAGGTGATCTTAAAGGTCCCTTTCAACACAAACCATTCTATGATTCTATTACTCTTTTTTGGACCACAGACAAGATTATTCTTTGCCATGAGTTAAGTACATAGGAGGGCTTGGACCTTATGGAAATGTTGTTTGTGAATGGTTGAGTAGCTATGCTATAAAGGTTCCTTTTCCCCCTTTCATTGGTACTCTCACCCCTCCTCAGCCATGAGCTTTGTAACCACATCAGTTCAAGAGGACATTTACAAGCCTGAAGCGTACATGTCAATCTGATGATCCTCGTTCCTCAACAAGAAAAAAGTGGTCACAGGATGAAAAATGGGGTACAACCAGCCACAGTCTAAAGCAGCTCAAATGACTCAGTAGGAAGTTTCTAGGTTTGAGTTTGCATCATATCCTAGAACTCATCAGCATCATCTAGCAGCAGGCTGCATGTGCTGGCAAGGCTATATATAGATGCAGCCAACATGAAATACATGGTTTGACTCAAGGACTAAAAGACAACTGGGATAAAGCAGACAAGATACACGAGTACCATGCGGCATGAGTCAGAGGCCTCGTGACAACACAACCCCAGAGGCTGCCGACAGGATCAACTACCGACTTTTCTTATTTCCAAGGCTTTAGAAAAACAGAGTAATATTAAAAAATCATTCAGGCATACAACCAGTAGAAGTGAACAAGTGCCAGAGTGGATTCATAAGGCACGTGCATGTGATCAGTCCACTGAGGACGTGGAGCGTGCTGTAACCGACAGACCGCTTTGTTGGCAGTTTGTTCTTTAACAACTAGCAGGGTTGCAGGGCGGCTGGAGCTCTTAAAAGCAACGCAATGTTTAATTGCAACTGTTAGGGTGTTTACTGCACTTCTCAGTTGGAGGTTGTAGGGGTTGGTTTGTTTGTTTAAACCATTAGTTGGTGTTCAACCACCAGCCACTGACCATTCAGAACTACATAATGAACCCGACTGCTTGCCGGTGGCCGCCCATGTCCTTCCACCCGATAACCTGGGGCACCGGACCACAAGGCCCAGATTCCTGTGCAGTGTCCCACCTCTGCTTGAATCAAGGGAATTCGCACCTCTTTTCCTGACACAGACAGAGAGCCACACTGCAGCTGCTCCTTTATAACAGACACTCTCGGCACGTTTCCCTTAGCTTCTAACTTTCTTTGTAACTACTGAAGAACAGAACGATGTCAAGAGTACTTCTGTAAATGCCCCCTTTAGCCTCAAGGTTCCTTTTGATTCCAACTCCATAAATCACTAATCCACAAAAACAAAGTATGCAACACATTCCCATATCACTTAGGACTAAATAAAAGCCAGTAAAAACTGAAGAGCGTGTCCAGCACCTCAGGATACTTCACAGTTTTAGCCAATCTTCCCCTGTCCTGTTACATGAATTAAGCAGAGGTGCATGCTCTATGACTTGTAGATAACCTTCTTACAGAAGCTAGAGTAATTAGTGAAAAAAATAGCATAACCATAGTCTGTAGTCCTTTTCCTTTTTTCTCCAATTTACAGTAGGTATTGTAACTCTAAGTCAGTCTCTGTTTCAGAACAGTTTGCAGCAGCTTTTTATTTCCTTCAGACAAGAGCTACTGCAAATTTTATTAAAACTAGATGTTGAAATGATTCAAAACTGAAAAAACTTACCAAAGATAGCCAGCTAAATTTGACTGCACACCAATACTTATAAGGCTTGAGATAAATTAAGAAAAAAAGCTAGAGAGTCTGAATACCTGGATTTATAGTTTTCAAGCAAACATAACAGTCAATATTGAGGTAACAGAAAAAAACACAAAAAAACACCAGTTCAAACAAACTGAAAAGCCAGTTTGAAACTGGGCAGCAATAAAAACAAAAGCTTGCATTTTAATGTTAAAATAATCATCACATCATCATCAGTGTCATCAGCTTCAGAAGCGCAGTTTTGTGCAGAACTTGCTATCTTGAATACATGCACTGACAATTGTTCCAGAAGTCCTTTCTGTTCCAGTTTGATACAAACATTTACAACACAGTACAACAGAATATTCCTTTCTAAAATCATTTTGTGATTGTTTGTATGCTTTTGTTGAAAGTGTGTACTTAGCAAGAGTGTGAAAATCTGTTACTTACAGGAGCACTGCTGTGTTCTATAGCAGCTCACAAGTACCAGGCTTTCCTCTGTACACTTCTCCATCCTGTAGCACTGCCACTGAATTGCATGAGTGTCACTAGCAGCTACTGTATGAATATATTAGCTTCAGCAACTATTCTAGTTATTAAGTATTCATTAGTATTAATTCTTAGTCATTATTAAGACTGTCAGAAGCAATCACATTTTTTTCCTAGTGTATCCTCAACCTTCTTAACTTCTATTGCATAAATAAAATCCAAGAAATACCTATTTCCTAAAGAGCAGGTGAAATAGATTTAAAGTAGGTCTCTTCAATATCCATCTTAACTGGTGAGTGGGCAGGAAAACCTGGTCTGGACAGCAATCATTGGCAAAGTTAAACTCACTCACAGAGATCTATGGTTTTAACTAGGAAAAGCAAAGCAACTCTACAGCTGTGTGTCTGAATGACTAAACATTGCTGACAGGTGCATCTTTCCTTTTATAAACACAGGTGTTCAAGGAGAAAGTCCCCCCTGGGTCTCTTATTCTGTCTTTAGGGGAAAAACAAACAAAACTGAGGTAAGACTTAAAAATCCTTTGTGGAAAGAGCAAACAGTAGAGAAAAAGAAACCCATCACGATGATTTGTGCAGCACTTGGGGCAAGGAGACTCGAGACAAGTTTTGTAAGCACTGCATGAAAAAGTGCTTTGGAGGAGAAAGCAGTCGCCGTTCTTTTTGGTGGGTATGAGAAAGCAGCTACCAGTGTTTGAAACACACTGGCCCTCTTTCCTTCCAGAAACATAACTCCAAATAAAAGTATGCTTTGATGGCAATGCTGTTTTGAGTTCTGATCCTTTCTGCACACTAAGGTAGATGGAAGAAAAAAATATATATATTGTACCTATTACACCTTGAAATGGTGCTGTTAATTATTTCCAAAATCAGTATAATACATCAAGCCTATGTTAATGCTTATATTTTGGCTCAAACTGTAATTCTAATGTGAATCCCAATTAGCATGGCTTTTTTCCTGACATCTGTATGTAGAGTGGAGTTTCATTCAAATCTGTTTTAAGGAGCATGGCAAGTGTACACAGCCCCCAGCATGGTGTGTTGCTTTTGTTTTAAAGATAAACAGGACAATGCAGCCCAAAGAACAGACTGCCTTGTTCACAGTGCAAACATTCCAGCAGTCTCAAGGACCAGAGCTACAGTTCTAAATTTATCCTCATTTCAGTGAATGCTATTACTTTCACAATAAAGATACAAAAACTGAAAAGTCCTGACAAGTCTCACTAGTGGTTGTGCATGACTGCGTTTCTTCCCCCTCAAGATCAAATAAATTATCCACAAATCTCAAAAGCCTGACCCTCGGTTATAAGCAGCAACATCTGTGCTGTCTCTCCACAATTCTTTTCTCTGATAAAAGCATCTTCACGGCTGTGTGAACAGTTGACAAAAGGGAAGGTAATTCACTGGGGGCCATGTGGATGCCCAGATTTGTTGTTTGTTTTTAATAATTATATAATTTTCTCCTTCATTTTGTAAAAGCATTCCTATCTTGAAATAACCATAAAGCAAATGCTTACAAGTGCCATAATGAACCAACTTAGGAATGAGAGATTACATTCCTCTGGCCTTTCAGCAATTGTGTATTTGGAATAACAGCTGCTAAAATTACAGAACAACTACTGTAAGAGTTAAAAGAAAAAAAAGCAAAAAAACAGCTTAACAAAACCAGTTCATTTCAATCAAGTTACTCAGGCAGATTATGGGTTATGGACTGGGCAGAAGGGAGGTTAGCTACTCCATTACTCATAAGGACAGAGCAGAAACCTCTCAGCTTTTTTTTGGGGGGGACGACACGAGCCGTTACCTCCTCGCTGTAGGCATTACATCACACAAGTGGAAGTTCAAAGGGCAACAATGAGCACACGAATAACGCCAGCAGATGGCAGCACGTGCACACAAACTCACCACAAGACAAACGATCAATGAATTACAAAGTCCGTATGACAGATACATACTGTTCTCCTGTCAACTCTTCAGTGTTAGTTATGAAGAATCCTAAGAAATCACACTACTTATACCACCCCATGTTGGTATTGCAACGTTGCGTTTTCCTACAGAGCTTCCCACCATTAACCATTTGCCCCCAGGAGTGATAGTTGTAACACATTGATTTTGGATACAATACTGTTGAGAAATACCATCTAAGGCACTTAATTTCTTCACATTAAACCCATCACAATACAAAGTGTGATGTTTATAATTCACAAGTATCACTACAGTGGATGAGGAAGGAATGTTCATAAGCAGCTACTGAAATTGTTCAATATACAGCTGCCCCTCTTGACTCCATGTGCAGCTTAAATTACTTTAAGCACTGGGGGTTGAAACTAGAAGATCTTTGAGGCCCTTTTCAACCCAGGCCATTCTATGATTCTATCATTCTATGATCCTATGATTCATCACCTCACATTCCCCAAATCTGCTTGCCTTTTATTTAGAACAGTGACCACTGATGCTGTCTGTTCTTCAGAAAACAGCAGGATTTCAATAATCCTCAAATCGCTAAGACTGAAAAGATGAATATTCTCTCCAGTACTGCTTTTGTATTAATGTATTTCATGAATGCCATTACACAGCATTAGTAACTAAGTTTAGTTTTTATTAAGCATGACTGCACAACAGAACAGATAAACCCATTTTATTTCACTCCTACATTTTATCCTGAAAGCACTGGCCTCATTTTTAGAGCTAAAGATCTCATGAATCAGAAGAATAACAACAATAATCAGTAATTCAAAGGTGTTCTTCTGCCACAAAGGAAAGGGAACCATGCATTGTTTTGTTGTAAGAAAAATTAACAAAAGATTTCACCTAACATATAAAGTTATACTTTTGACTGGAATATAACCTAAATACTCAGCTTCTTTTAATCCCAAGCTTTTAAGTTAAAAAAAAAAAACAAAAAGTAATGACAAAAAGAGTAAGGAAATGCAACTTTCAATTGCAAGACTGAATCATAACCCATGGCCTAACAGCTTTCAGACAGAAAATGAACAATTAAAGCTAACTTACTTTGTCTTTCGCATGCATTGGGATAAACCAGTTCAGAATTAAACAGAAAATTGCATCCTGCTCTATGAAGTACATGCATCTGCTTGAGGTCACTATACCTCTGCTGTTAAAATACAACTATGCCAAACTATCCACGAAAGAACAATCTTATCAAACAAACATCTAACAGTTATATATAGAAGAACATTTTTAAACCGACTGTATTATTTCTTCCTCTGAAAGTCTTCAGCAATACTTAAACATTAAACATAACAAGTTGATGCAGCTGATAAAGACCATCTCTTCTTTTATGCTTCTTTTCAGACTGGTCAATAATATAATGTGAATCCACCTAATCAAAAGAAATATGTAAGTTAGAATTCATTTTTAGAATTAAATGCTCTCCTATGAAACACAGTTAAATATACTCTTGTTTCACTTCTGAAAGGTTTTGACTGTTTCAAATCATACAGGCATTTCAACATGCTACATATTTCAGCATAAGAGCTATTACTTGAAGAGCTATTCTGAAACAAATGAAAATACCATTCCTTAACCAAATCCAAGGCATTATAGGTAGTATTTTATATAATGACAACGTCCTGAGACCCCGCACACTTGAGATGCAATGGGGAAAATCCTGATATAAGGTTTATACATTAACTAGTTATAAAAAGCTAAACACTAACATAGCTGAGAGTAGGAGATTATCTTGGCAACACAACAAGGTAAAACAAGTTTGAGATATAAAAACAAAAATAGCTTGGTGTAAGACACGACACCAAGACAGGCTCCAACCCCTCACTGGATGCATACCAGAAACTTGACAAAAGTGGACAAGCACCATGGGCCCATTCTTTTCAAAGAAACCTAAATCTCTCATTTATATGCACTGGGTTGTGAGAGGGACTGGGAGGGTGCATATGGAAATCTTACTCCTGCACTCAGCAATTCATCACTTGCTTCTAGGTAAGAAAACGCAGTTGTTTATTATAGCATCCACATAGGGACTCTAGCAGCCTGCAGATGCCTTTTTTAGAAAGGTAAGATTTCTAATAGAGTAAGGAGCTGTACTTTCCAGCTGGAACCCTCCCAGATTTTCAGGAAACTACCTTCTGATCTCATCCCACCAATTTCGAAACAAGACACATTTCTGTGAGCTTTAGAGGGAAAACCACCTGGAATCCAAAACAAAACTAAAAATGCACTGTACCCAGTAAGCCTTAAACAAGAAAAATGAAAAAAAAAAATGTAATGCTACTCGATAGGAAGAATACAAAATTAAACATTCAGAGGTAAAGTTGCCCCTACAATCTCAACTGAGATATAAACATGAAGTGTTCTGCCTGAAACATCTGAATCTTTATATACATAAAGCTATTTTTTAAAAAACTGATTTTTACAGAACTATGGTATCAGCAGAAGGTGACGCAAACACAACAGTTGTGGATGCCAGAAATTTGATTCTGCAGTGCTTTCTGTATCTTTAAGTACAATGCATTTTTTTTTCCCCTCAGCATTATGAGACATCCTTCCAAAGAAAAGTCTACTTTTGCTCACTCAACTGAACATGCTGAGGTACCATGACCCTTTTCATATTTTTTATTACTTTTTCTTTTTTAAGTTATATTTCTATACTCACTTGATTCCATGCATATGGCTTCTCATACCACTTAGGGACAACTGCAGGTCTTGGTTTGCAGATCAAACTGAAATTATATAAAAATAACCTTAAGAAATATATTTGCATTGGACTAATTAAATATAAAGAAATGTTTATAGCAGGTACAACTGGGTATCTGTAAGATGTCCATGCTGAAAGGAATCTTCATTTTATATGTTAACATGCATATAGTCTAATTAATTCACTTACCCGGACTTTGCCCCTTTAGTTGAAGTCAAAAGAAACTTACAGGGACAGTAACTGCAGTTGTTTGCTCTGTTGGTTGCTTTTTCTTTTTTCTTTTTTTTTTTAAGGAAGTAATTATTTTTTAAACTGACACATAACTACAGTTTGCAACTGTCATTTAATCAGTAAATTGTATGCATGCTTATTCACTAGAACATATAATAAAGCTACTTTTAGGGCATTTTGTTTTGCATGACAACTCAATTACTATAGATCATCTGCCTGCTCCAGTTATTTCCTCAAGCCGTGCAAACTACAACAGTAGCAGACTTTAATTAATTCTGTCTAGATGTGTTTTTCAAACACACATTTTAGTCCTAAGTAGTGGTGACACATTGTATACATAATTAGCTTTCAAAAAAAAAGTAAAGATGAAAGATTACTGAAGCTGTATTTTTACATATTTACTCTTACTAATAAAAGTTTTTTCCCCCTGAGGTATTAAAGTGAGATTAAAAAGTATTCATAATTCAGATGGATTTTTAACATATGAAAGAGACATGACAACAACCAGATTGTTTATTCCTTCTAAAAAGGACAGAAAAACGCATTGCATTAGAAAGTTTGAAAAAAATAATCAAGAATAAAATCAACAATTATTTGCTTTCCTGATTGTTTGACACCTCCCCATCCTACAGAAATCCTGCCATAAGCTTCCCCACTCCTACTTCAGCTGCCTGTGTCCCAAGGTCACAGGATGGCTACACAACCTTGGTTCAGCCAAGGAAGAGTGGTGAAAAATTTGCAAACAGGTAAGAAAAGTAGAAAAATTAATAGCAGGATCATGGGACAGCATTAGTAGCAGCACAAGGATTGCAAGGATTGCGGTAAAAAACAAATAGCAGACATTTTAATGCCCTGAACCTAATATCTGAGAGTTTTTATCCAAGCATAACCTCCTATTACCACAAACAAACAGGCACCTTCAGAGAGGTTTTGTGTTTCTGCTTCCTTCTGCCCCTCTACTTCCATACAGTTATTACCACATGAACCACGTGAGCAAGCTTTGCTTACATCTGAAGACTGAACAGGGTACTAGATGGGTGTCCAAAGGCAACACAGACACCAACTGGCCTAAGCTGCTTGGACACAAACAAGAAATGAAATAGTGCATCAGCAGTGCACTCAACAGCTGGTACTTTACCAGGAATTCTGCTGATGTGAAATGCCAACATGTTGGCAATTTGCACCAGTGCTTCTAAGTGCATCGAAGGTACAGCCTTTATGAAGCTGTACCACCCCTTTAAGGTGGTACAAAACAATCACCAGCAGCTGGCTTGAAGCTGCCATGTCTCTGTGCAACAAGAACAGCTGGTACATCTTCAAGACAGCAGGATGCATGACATAGCATCCAAAATAAATACCTTGTCACCTTGCCTGATCCAACACCTGCTGGTCAGCTGACATTTGTTAGGTATCCCCACATCTTCTGGGGATTTTCTATGGCTTTTTAATTGCATTTCATTTTCACTGCCTCAAAAGGTAAGGCTGACTGCCCCCCACATTCGCACATTCATTATACAATGACATATATTAAACTTCCTTTCAAGTACTGAAAATTAAAGTACATTGCATTTAGTCTTATCACAGATGGTTTTGAATACAACTGTTAAGTTTTTCTTCCAAGAAACACCCGAAAACTCAGCATGAACAGCTTTTCTGATAATCATTTTCATAACCTATTAGCAGTTAAGCTTAAAAGCTTCTGATCCACAACAGTATGAGAAACTGCCTCATTTTGGCTGTTGCTTTAGAAAAGTTTGTTGTAGACAAGTGTCCCATTTACTAGAGTTGAGAGCAATACTAGACAGCACAACAACACACGGATGAAAAACTTAACATGAGCCAGCAGTGTGCCCTTGCAGCCCAGAAAGCAAATGGTATCCTGAGCACCATCAGAAGAGGGGTGGCCTGCAGGGACAGGGAAGTGACTGTCCTTCTCTACTCTGCTCTTGTGAGGCCCCATCTGGAGTACTGTGTCCAGGTCTGGAGCCCCCAGTACAAGAAAGACAGGGAGCTGTTGGAGAGAGTCCAGAGGAGAGCCACAAAGATGATTCCCTATGAAGTCAGGCTGAGGGAGCTGGGCTTGTTCAGCCTGGAGAAAAAAGGCTACAGAGTGACCTCACTGCAGCCTTTCAGTACCTACAGGGAGCCTACAAACAGGAGGGGAATCAACTCTTTGAAAGGGTAGATAACAGCAGGAAAAGGGGAAATGGTTTTAAGTTGAGGGAGGGGAGATTTAGGTTGGATGTCAGAGGGTAGTTCTCGACAGAGAGAGTGGTGAGGTGCTGGAACAGGCTGCCCAGAGAGGTTGTGGATTCCCCTTCCATCCCTGGAGGTGTTCAAGGCCAGACTGGATGGGGCCCTGGGCAGTCTGGTCTAGTATTATATGAGGTTGGTGGCCCTACATGTGGCAGGGGGGCTGGAGATTCACGATCCTTGAGGTCTCTACCAACATAGGCCATTCTGTGATAACATACAGAAGGGGCTGCTACAGGGACACCTAATTGACCAGGCTAGCCTGAACACCTGCCACATGCCGGAAACTGAAAGAATTCTCAAGACTGGCTGCACTGACTCATGACACTCCTTTCAGAGCCAATGTCCTAGTTATAGAAACTGGGAGGTCTGCTGAGAAAGACAGGTGGTCTTAAGTTCAGTAACTTAGGACTTCCAGCAACTAAGCTGGTCAGCACCTCTCCTGCTGATACCTGTTTAGGGAGGAAAAGCAACACAAAACTCGAAATTAATTTAGAGGCAGAAAATTCTAAGTCTTTCTTTCTGTGCTTTCATGCCACAGGTCTGAGTACAGAAAGGTAAAGATGCCACAGAACTGGTATTTTGTAGAACAGGTTTTAAACTTCCTTGAAGAACCAGTGCATCCACAAGCAGTCTAAAGTTGCTGATCACACTGCTTTTTAAAACAAGCAAATTAAATATTACTAAATGAAAACATCCTATATTATCATTTCCCCAAAGCCTAATCTGAGCTATGCTTTCAAGTTATGCTTCAAGCACTCATTCACTTTTTTTTTTGCTGAGACAGCAAAATGCATGTTCTTATTTCTACCAAATGATTACCGTAGAAGTAACTGACGAACACTTTCCTGCATCTGTGGCATCTTCTCTTTTCCAGAGCACACTGCACATTCACAGAGCAGCTTATTAATGGCTGCCCTCAGGATGTTGATCTGTAAAAATAACAGTGACAGAAAATAAAAGTAAAATATATATAAAAAAATACAACTGTAGAACTACAGACCAGCTTGTGTTTAAAAGTGACCTCAAAGATTTTCTAGTTCCAGCCCCCCATGGGTGTCAGAGTTGCCAGCCAGGCATCTAAACTAGTCCTAACTCTGTGTTGCACTACATCAACACATATGAAAGCTGGCTGTGGCAGTCACAAAATTGAATTGCAATTGGAATATTAATATATGCAAAAGCATCTGAAGCTTTGAAACACTTCTTCCTCCAGATGCACCACTGCTGGCAGAAGAGGTTAATGCTCCAAACACTTGAAATCAATCTTCAAGATTAATCAGATACACTTCAGAAGATACAGGCTACCAACACAGAATTCTTTTTTTATACACGCAAGAGCCTGGTGCTACCATTATGGCTAAGGTGTAATTCATACAGATATAACACAGATAAATGCTTTCAAAATAGAAAAGTTCACTGTATGTGTACACCAACATGATCCACCACCTCTTTAAGAAACCTCTAGAATGCACTGGTAACCTACTATATACCTAACTCTGCACATAGAAATGCTTGAGGTGTTTGAGGTCTTTTACTGTCTAGAATCAGATTCCCAGAGCAGATCAATCAAACTATAGCCAGCCTTGCACTCCCCATCAGAACCTTTCTGCAATTTGGAGACTGACAAGTGGTCTTGGACAGCAGAGTAATCTGCATTTAACTCATCCACAAGGGTTTTTACTGTTTGACGGATTTGTTCTAGAAGAGGGAGCTTGATACACTTGATCTCTAAGAACTGTGAAATTAAACTGAAGACTGCAAAGCAAAAATACTACACTGATCTGGAAAATAACAACCAAATAGTAATTCTAAAAAAACACCAAACAAACAACATAGTCAAGTACTAATAACTTATTAGTGAAATACCAGTGCTTTTGTTTTGAGAAGTTTACGGAGTATTATACTAAAATATTTGATTTTACTCATCAAAATGTATGGGCAGTAACTCTGTCTGATATAAGTCCAAGGTTCTAAACAGGTAGTGTATATTTTAAATAAAAAATAATAGTAATAATAAAGTTTCAATTGTTCCAAAGCTGCTAGGATGCCAGCTAGTAAAACATTTAACAAGTTGCAATGCACTAAATTCTACTTATGTAATAATTTACAAGAGTAAGGTACAAATTTTTACCTCCAATATGTCATCTACATCAAAATGCACATCAAATGTCAGTTCCATGTCATTTTCTGGAAGCAGTGAAGCCCTACAAGTCTGACTCCAACCCAAACCACAAAGAGCACCAGTAAAATACTTGCAAGCTTTATTGACCCTGTACAAACAAAGAACACAGTCTCATCTACAGATAAGGAAACTAAACTCATATGAATACAGACTTAAATGAATTTGACTAAGCCATGCCAAGCAAGATACAGCAGTCTTAAGAATCTTAAGAAGCGAAAGCAATTGTTACACAATAATATTTTGACAAAGTATGAACATTTTTTTTTCCAATATGGCAATGAAACAAAGGTGGACTTAAAGTTATGTAAACAATTAAAATTTGGGCAAAAAATCATACGCAAATAGGAACTTAAATCAAGGAAAGCTGATTTCCCTGTGTTGAAGTGACAGCTTACAGATATGAGAACTTAAAAGTAATCCAGCTGCCAGAACTCAGATTTCACAAAACGCACGCATGTTTCTCTCCTCACATAGTTAAAAACCTATCCAGTTCTACAGTTCACCTCCCTAGACTTACAGTATGATTGTCAAGAACTGTATTATTTCAATGTAAGAAAAAAGCTTGCAGTGCTAGTATGTAATTGAACAAAATAAATTATCTTAGCAAATACTACATTAAAGCTAATAAAAGATGATACAAGAGCTATATAAAAACAAATGAAGATAGTATACTAACTGCTGGAAAGAAAGCAAAGACGACTGACAAATTTGTGTCTTAAACTGAATAAAGAGACTTTAAAAACACGTGAATACCTAAGCTCTATGGCAGGAGCAAACAGCATACTAAGGAGAGCAAGTAGGCCAGGAATTGGAGGCATCAAAGATGTTTCTTCTAAAAACATGGTAGATCCTATAAGCATACAAAAAACACGTGAAGAGTACATAATGAAGTTGCTAACCTCAAGATGATGTGATATACAACTACAGTATCATGTTTACTCAGAGCTATTTGCATAAAAACAAGTCTTGAAAAAATTGCCAAAACATTCGCATTAAGCATTACCATTTTCATTTAAAGATAAAAACGCAGCAACCAGAAATTGCTCAGAGGAGTGTTCTGGGGCATCTTGGACAACAACAGAGTTTATGCTTCCCTTTCTCACGACAGCGTTTCTGGAAAGGAAATAATTATTTTCAACATAGAAAGAACAAAAAACATCACAAAAAGTATAGAAACAGGAAAAATAGAATCCTTTTTATTTCTGAGCACAACTTGAGCACAGAGCAAAATCTCAATTAGCAGAATATATGAAATAATAATTTCTCTGTAAGATATTAAAACATCTTTAAATGGAACTATTCTCCCTAACTTTATTTTTTTTTTAAACACAGCAATAGCATCCATTTAAATGCAATTCATCCATTACCATTCCTCTACTGTCAATGGTCAAAAGTCTTGTGAAATTTTGTAAGATTAACTAGGATTAGTTTCACCAGTTTATGAAAAGTAACAGTTATGTCTGTGCTTCACAATAAAAGTGTCATCATACCTGAACTGGGATACCCGGGTCATACCGTGGCATTTCACCTCGTAAGGACTGAACGGGCCATTAACTGTCACCTTTGAAAAGACAAGGAATGTCACTAGTTAACCAGCATGTTTCTCTCCTAAAAAATATTTATAAGTGAAAAAGCAAAAGGTTTAAAGATCTTGTGCACACACTGAGCAACACTAAGTTGATAAACAGGCCATCCATCATCCATCCATTCAATGCAAACTTATCACACTGAGACATTTTAATAAACGTAATGTTATTTTCCATGGGTGCTGGGAAGCCATGACTTCCACAGGCTTAAAAAGCTACAGTTTAGTCGTTGTAGAGCATCTAGCAAAACTAAACCATTGCTGTTTACACAAGGTCTTCAAATTAGAAAATACTACACTTCAGAAAAGAAAGCAATTCAGCAGGACTGCTTCTCTGGTTAACCTCAGCATGATTAGGAGCCCAGAAGTCTAAATTTTGTCAGGTTTGAAATGGTGAGAAGTATAATGTAAACCAGGCATAACTTGGAATCAGAATACACAAAGGGACAAAAATCTTTTAGTTACGTATTCCAGCGTAGAAGTGAGTAGAAGTCTCAAACTACTTTAGTAGAAGAGAATTCTGAGTTTGGAGTTGACAGTTGAAGAAACACTCACTGTTTCACTATTATCATGCACTGTGGTGTTCTCTGAACTACTTTTCTATCACCTAGCTAAGGAAGAACCACTTTTTTTTTTTAACCCAGTAATTTCCTGAAAAACAGGGCCACAATTTTACTTTTTGCTGCCACACATTACAAAGATGACTGTGTGCTGAAACAAGAGTGTTCAGCTTCTCAATTTTACCCTCATTTTCCAGAGACTGGAAGTACTGCCTTGGAATGTGATGGTACAGCTGGTTCAGTCAGCTCTTAAGCTATAATTCAAAACTTTGTTAAAAGCTGAGGTAGATTAGTTCACAGCAGTGCTGCTGCAACAGCTCTCTACTCACAGAACGTACCATAGACAGCATCAACATGGTGTGGTTACTTAAGGTAATTTCAGTCTACTGTTTGAATAATATGAAAATAAGGACATGTAATGCCATACCACCACTACTTGCATTACCTTATGGGTTGGTGCATCAGACTTGTTGTCAGAAAACCACTTTAATAACCTTTGAATGAGATCCTTTTCTTCCTCTCTTGACGATATAGATGTTTTCTCTTTTTTCTCTATTCCGTTAACAAAAAATCCTTTCAGCAAATCATGGCTTTGCTACATAAAAATGGAATGGAATTAAAACCATGAAACAGTATGTTTCTCATCAATTTTACACAGAACCATCCACTAAAGGAATAAAACCACATGGACAAAAAAGATGTTTTCACCTTTCTGATTATTTAAAACATAAAAATGCAGTTCACACTGAGTTTCAATGAGTAGTGGAGGAACTCAAATGATTCCATTATTTTCAGATAAGTATCTCTTTCAAAGGGTGCCTCAAAGCACCAATGCCTCTGACTAACAGCACAGTATGAATTATGCACAGAAGTAAAAAATTATACATTGTTCCACTCAAGCATTAACCTTGCATTATCTGGCACAGTCCCAAGGCTTCAGCTCAACTTCCAACAACTGCAGATAACTTCTGCTGAATAGAACAGTCTGAGCACAGTCAAAGAAGCTTAATGAATACGTACTTGTGATTCATACGACTCTTCTGCTAGTTCAGCGTAATGCTCTTCAATAAGCACATCTCGAATATTCACAAGGTCCCTGTGTCTTGTGTAGTGGAAAGCATCTACATGCAGAGCACTATGCACAAGTGAAAACACCTCCACTAGAAGAGTATAACCATTTACTAGCGAGGCAAACCTCCGGCTAGCACTGTAACTCCAACGTTCCCCACATACAAGAGATTTTGCAGATGGTCGCATCTTGCATATCTTGAATTCCAAAGCCTAAAGCAAAAACATTAAGAGCAATGTTCGTCCAAGTGAAAGATTATCGTGCTCATTCTTAATTTGCTCAACAGTTTGACTACATTATATGACTTCCTAATTATTCCAAAGGAATATGTTAATTCATAAGACTGCTGCAAAGTTATTGTCCCAATTCTTATTCTGTCACTGTCAGAGCTACACATTAAATCTTGTATCACAACTCAGTGCTGTAAGAAGTTGTAAACTTAGCATAAATAAAAGACAAATCAGTATTAATTTACCAGTCATATCAAGATCTTACTAGTCTAAAAATGTCTTCTCTAGAAAAAATTTATTATCTGCAGCTCTTTTTAACTAAGGTAATACACAATAGCAGACAAGTCAGTTCTCATTTAAACCTTTTCCAGAATTGCTACCTGTAATGATAGTCCTGAATGAATTTGAAACAGAAACCCTTGCTTCCTAGCCAGTTTGAAGAGGTACTGAAATTACTTAGCGTGTTAAGAACAGAAATAAATAAAACTATAGTTTTGCTGGTTTCTTCAAACACTCTAGACAACAATGATGTTTGTTTCAATTACTTTAAAATATCTGGAAACTGGAAAAAAGAATTTTAGTTCAAGCAGTTAATGTCTTTGTAAATACAGTTCTAAAGAATTATTTTTATGAAAAGCTAGATACTGAATAAAGCTCTTCAGACTTGCTTTACAGATCACTATTTGATTTTCAAAATAATTCTGCCTGAAAAACTGCAAGTGATGACAGTAGTTAAAAGAACACAAAGTAAAAACAGATACTTCTATCTGGTTTAAATACAGCAAAGCTTTCTCATACATATTTGTCCTGTGACTAACAAAATAGCACAGGAGGAGAAACAAAAATACCCTGCACAGCAACAGTACAGAAGACATTGCCACTGCAGACTTCCACCACGCAGGTAAGAAGATACCTTACCTGTGATAGGGACAACAGATTACGCACAGGATAAGTAATTAAACTAATAACTAACTGTTTCTCTTCCCTGGGCTGTTTTCTGGGCTCTATAAATGACCCTGTCATTTGCTCAGAGATTCTTAAACCAAAGCACTGCTAATCTACTGCTCAACCCGTTAGTCCTGAGTTTCAAGCCAGCTACAGAGGAACCAGAACAACATTCTCTTTTTTTTTTTCATAGAACTGAAGGACAAAGAAACTCTTGACCAAAAGCAAGAAGCAACAGAATTGCTCAGACAGCTGACTTCTTTCTCATTTTCTACTGCTCTTGTGATTACAGGTGGGAGAGAAAACCCAGTACAATGCCAACACAAAGGAGGAAACTTAGTTCAAACATTGTTACAAAAAAATAACACAATGCTGTTGAGATTTTTTTTTTGTCGTTTATTGCTACTCTTGTTGTTTCTATGTTGTTTTTCTAATGCCTAAGGTAGGCAGCAGGTCTATGTGTTTTCATTTTGCTTTTTATGTTTCACATGCTCCCCCCTTCCCCCTGAAGACAAAGGGTGGATAACATTTCTCTGCAATCATGTACAATGCAATTCACTTACTAGAATTGCTTGTTCTGTGCATACATACCTGGGAAAGTATTTGTCAAACCAGCTGTAGTATTAGGAAAGATGATTTGTAAGATGTAGGACATTAACACACGCATTAGTTTGTTATTATTATGAAAACATTATGACTTGATGCACAATTCTACTTCCCAGATGAAACATGAAAAAATTCCTACCTGGAAAGGAAGCTCTCGAAGACTGCTTGGAATCTCTTTCAGTTTTTTTAAAGGCACTTTTGATCTATCACCATAATCTACAAAAAAAACCTGGCAGGGGGAAAAAAAAGAACCAGGAGGATCAGTAGAGTTTCAACAGCATTAGAAATCATACTGTGAAAAGAAAAGTGACAACTTGAGCTTAATCTTATAAAGTGAAAGAGAATCATTTTCCAAGTCTGAAAAATATGCTAATCAGGACAACTTGAAAATAATAGGTCAAATATTTATAACATGTATTATTCGATCCCTTGTGTACACCCAAGAGGTGGTGGTCTCCTTTGGAGATATCAAAATCCATCTGGATGCTTTCCTGCCCAACCTAATGTAGGGAACTGCTTTAACAAAGGGTTGGTCCAGGTAATCTCCAGAGGTACCTTTCAGCCCCTACAAAAAAAAAAAAACACCACCAATGTGCTAGTTCACCCTATTCTGGCAATGCAATATGCTCATTTCATTTTCATTCTAGTTTTCTAGATTTGTTCTCTTTAGTGGAATATAATTATCATGAAAATAATGCTTAGTTAAAATTCTTATGAAAAAAAGCTCCAAGATAATTACAGTTAATCTTGTTACCTCTGGGTTAGCAATTTGATAGAACATAATGCACTACTGTACCTCTGCAAAATCTCCAGAAACATAAAGAATACGAGCTCTGTAGTATCCTGTGTTTTCAAGACGAGTGAATGGTGCTAGACAAACCAACTCCGGATGTGGAGATATTGACAAATCTGTTAAGTTCTGGTAGTTCAACTCAGCAGTCAGAGTCTGGAGTACAGACCTATTTTTTTCATCTATCCTGTACCCCCAGAAGTGTCCAACTTCTACTATCTGAGAGCAGAAAAATTAGACAATCAGATCACATCATTACACTCATCCACATCAAGTACAAAACAGCTTTGAGCAAAATATCTGAAAGTACCCCTACTCCTGACACACACAAAAGTTTTCTCACAGTGCAATGCTGTGATGAAGCATTCACCTCTCTTAAGAGGCTATTCTTCATAACATCATGTTTTTAAATGTCTCTCTGCTGTGTAGTTACAATACACTTTTCAGCTAAGTAGACTGATAAAAGTATTACACAGAATACAGAAAAGTAGAACACTTCCAAATAAAATCAACACATTAAAAATTTAAGGTATATGATTGATTAAATAGATGCATACAGCTACAGCACAATGTTCTTGTTAGTGAAAGAACAGAGTTAGCTACATATATAAGCAAATCAACATCAGCACGTAACAACTAGCTATTCTTCAGGAAACACCACTATTTCAATCAAGTTGAACAACCCTTTTTCCAATTGCTTCTGAACTTACCTACTACTTCTGATTTTATATTGAATGTGCTTGAAAAAGAATGTTTGTTGTGGATCAAAATACATAGTAAGAAAAGTACACTGCAAAGATTGGAACACATTTGATCCTCAAATACATCAACATTTTTGGTCTAAGAGACTTAGCTGAATAAACAAAAGAAATTATTCCTTTCTGCCTTTGCACAACATTCCAGTTGTACCAAGAGCCAGTTTAATATGGCTCATACAGTTTTACATCCAGAAACTGCAGCATAAGAAGTTCCACACAAATGTGCACAAGAACTTCTTTATGGTGAGGTGATGGAACACTGGAACAGGCTGCCCAGGGAGGTTGTGGAGTCTTCTTCTCTGGAGATATTCAAGACCTTTCAGCTATTAACTGGCATTAGCATCCATTCTTTTCACTAAAGCTTGTTCAATAGTTATCTCTAGTGTCAGCTAGGTACTGATTACTGTTATGATCTTCTTCAGATACAGAACACTCCTACCTCTGTTACACTGATGGACAGAAGACGATTTGGAATCATCTTTAACAGCTGTGAAGTACCAAATGAGACTTCTATAGGCTCCACTGTCTGCTTCTGATAGTCCACATTCACTCTGAAGTTCAAAAAATAGACGTTAAATACTTCACTTGCAAGTGAAAATTTAATGGTTTTTTTTTTTGTTTGCTTGCTTTCACTGCTTCTTACAATGATGAGGCACACAGATATGCATGTAGAAAATGAGGGAAGGGGGGCAGAATTAAAAACCAAAAAGTCATGATAATCACACTTGTAAAGGTAAGCCCAGAGACTCGCTTATGTATTTAACCTTTACCTGAAAATGCATTTATTTGATTAGACCATAAAATGACTACACAGAGCCAGCATACCACAGGAGAAACTAAGATGTGATTATGGCCAAACAGAAAGATCCGGGAAGGTACATACCAAGAATCAACTCTGTCATCTGCTTACTAGAAATCCAAAGAATGAAGGTTAAATAGTGGAGGTTGTTGGATTTTTTCTTCTATAGTATGACTTATACATTTATTTTTAAAAACAATCTGAATATATTACAGCAAATTATAAATCCAGCATATTCTCCCTCCCTGATTCCGTACAGAATGTGGTTACCTTAAAGAGTCCATGCTTGTAACTGTCACATGTTCCAGCTCCTTTTTGATATCATCTGGATAATGAACATCCAGTTCAAGAGGAATTTTCAGCTGTGACATTTTGATTGACATGTACACTGCAGGAAGAACCTTTAATCCCTCCACGGGGTTATGGGAAAACTCTACTAAAGCCCTACTCAAACCAAAAAAAAAATAAGAAAAAGAAAATCCAAAACAAAGAAGAAAAAAAGAAAATTTTATAATAAGTACGTGACAGGAAAATCAAGACTAAACCAAGACAATTATAAACATAGAACAGCTCTCATTTTTTTCCCTACCCTTATCATGGGGAGTCAGAACTACAAAATGTATTTTCCTCACAGGTCTCGATTATGTGCCTGAAAACTTTTCTTATAACTGCTCTTGTAAGAAAAACATTTTCTAGCACTCTCACAAGAGCATACCAATTCATTACATGTAATACAAATAAAAAGAATGCGAATACATGCGAAATACAGACAGATCAGCTGCAGTTAAGATTTGTTGTAAAACAAAAGAAACACAGGAAAAATTGGTCTCTAAGGCACTAGCTTATGAAATGTCGTTCCAATCAATACATACTCAGTTTCAAAGCTTCCTTTTTATTCTAGTCAATAAATCAAAAACAATTTGTTCATTTCTGACAGATTAAATTAGAAATGTTCATTTTGTCATTACACCACGTAAAAAGACGGAAAGTCATTAGCAGACTCACAACTGAGACCAACTGACAAGCATGATGCTTAAAATATTTTGTGCTTACCTTGATCTATCATATGTAATAGACTTTACTTGTCCACACTGTCTGAACTGTGACTGCAACTGATTATGGTATAGATAACCATAGGGAGGAATATTCCTGAGCTGTTAAGAAAAGTCAAGTTCAGCTTGGACACTTTCAACCATTTTAATACACTATTAACTTCACCTAAATAATTAGTTAGCTCTTATCTTCCTCCTTCACTTGAGCTGCAATAGCAATGATTTAAGAGCCAAATTAAGAAAAAAAACCATACAGCATTAAATTAAAAAAAAAATCTGAAAAAAAAAAAAGATTTCTGCTGCAAATTACTGCCCTACCACCCCTTCCTCCAAGAGTCAAGACTCAAAAAAAGTTCTCAATAGTGGGAGAGGATAGAAGTGAAGATTTCATGAAGACAAAAGAAACCAACCCATAAAACCTAATGAGAGCACAGGTGCTGCACTGCACTCAGTGGTACTGCAACAAGCTGTCTGATCACAAAACTGCTCTGTATCATCATGGAAGGTCATGGAGGTTGGGACAAGTCCCTACAAAAGAATAGGAAGTGTTCCATCCCGATTTTAAAATGGTAAGAATGACCTGGGGAACTACAGGCAGGTCAGCCTCACTACAGCCTCTAGACTAAACACTGGTCAATCAGATACCCAAACACTTTCCTAGATTAACCTGAGCCATTCCGCAGAAGCAAAGACAATTTCAAACTTGTACTTATCAATCAGATAAAAAAGTCTACAGAGTAAGAAGAAGAAAGAATGCAACATCCAAGTAACCTTAAAATAATTGGCATGTTTGTCACATACTACTAAGTACAAGATTACAAAACAGTAACACTGAAGTTGTAACTCTTTCATTTCAACTCAAAAATGCACTCTCTCAAAACCTTTTATTAGTTTTCTGAAAGACCAGCAATCAAATGTGTAGAGGCTAAAGTTGGAATCCTTTCCAAACTGCCCACCCACACAATGTGTGCTGTAACAGAAGAAAGGAAGACGACATACCAAGTGAGAAATACTTACATACCCTGATTCTATCTCGTCCCAAGACAGAAAAAAAACTTGAGAAATACCACTAACATTACGTATTCCTGATGCTTCATTACATCATTCAACTTCATAACATACCAACACAGTGGTTTTTGGATCTTTGCCACCAAGCTCCCTCACTGCACCTTGTTCGTTACATTTTTGAAAAGAGAAGTAGTTTGGATAGAAAGCACCAGCCATTACAACCTGAAATCAAGAAAATATTTTCTTATTTTTAATTACAGCTTATTATAATATTCAGTTTCTCAAAAAGAGATATAGTTGCAATGTGAAGTGCTACCAGCACATCTTAATAGCTTCTTCCCCCCCCCCCCCCCCCCCCCGTCTTTTACCAGAAATTACTGTTATTCTCAACTGAAGTTTAACTCATGCAAATCCTATTCATTTAAAACATATTCACCATGACTTCAGCTTCTGGAACAGTATTTTAATATTTCTGCATGCAGACTAAGCCAAAACTTCAATGGCTAACCTCTCTTTCAAAAGGATTGAAAATTCTAAAGAAATCTATATACAATACTGTACTGACAGCTGTTCAATTTTCACATTACATCACACAGTATTTAACAATTCAGCTCTGAAAAGTTGCCTATACTATTTACACAGTTGCCTAAACTATTTACACAGTTAAACCAACTGCTGTTGAAATGATAAGTCTGTGAAAACAGAATTACTACTAATCAGTCCAAATAGGAGAAGAAATTTCATTAGAAATTTGAAGCAAGCCACAGTAGCTGAGTAATATCTTGTTTTTCCCTCCAGTAACTACTCAAGCCAGTGGCAATTTCAGAGAATTCAAAACAACCAAAAACATCTTTTTCATAGATGTTAGTTTTTATCATTTCAACTCAAACCGTTTGTCTTCAGAGTATTTTTTATGACTTAAACAAAGATTAACTGAGACACAAGTTTAATTAATCTCAGTATCACTTAATTTAATGAACTGACAGAAACAAAGAGATTGACAAAGGTCCAATACTCTAATCATAACATTATTCATGCTTTTAAATTATAAAAAGAAAGTTCCAACTGCAATCCTAAAAATTTACAAGAAATTTGAAACACAGGGTATCTCAAAGTCCTAGTTTGAAAAGGTATATAAAAACCCAATTACAAACTTTGGAAGTAATATCTCTACCCAAAGAATTATTAAATAATTACCTGCAAAATGAAATGCTGTTTATATGCATACTCCTGATCCATCGCAGGTAGCTGAGTATTAACGTGCATGTTAAATTGTTTGACTCTTTCTTTCAGAAGTTCAACTAACTCTGCCACCTGAAATTCCAGCTCTAGTTACACATTCAACAGATCAAATACAACCCAAACACAAAAAAACGTAGTAAAGGTCTAAGCAAGAAGGTAAGCTCTCTTACTTTTTAAGTGATGTTAATATGCATTTCATCTAATATACTGCTTAGCATCTTTACTAGTACTTTTAAAATACATGTAGTACTAAATTTTGCACACCTCTTAAGATCTCATGTGACACCTAGCACTGCTTTCAACAGTGTTTATTTCTCTGGGAGTGAAAAGATGACCTCACGTACTCACAGTTTAACGAACATATCTAGATACATACACATAGTTGTGGATAAGCCTACTTAACGTACGATATTGCCATCTGTAAAAACATCTCATTCATGAAAATGATTATTGCAGCTCACCTCTCTGACTTTCTTGATATGAACATAATTTAATTTACCCCACTCAAGCTCATCCTGAAGAAGAAAGGGAGAAGTGCAAATGAAAAGGAATATAGCAAAGAAGTTTTTAACAACTAGTATGTTCTCTCACATTCTTTAGTGTAGACACAAATAACAGCTGCACACAATGAAAAAAAATTTACCTCATTTCACAGCTCTCTTTACTTCTGACCATGCATTTTGATAACATATGACAATGTATCGACTACAACTGTACTTGGATCATCAGCAGTGCAGCTGTGGAACATTAACACTTCTCATAAACCCAAATGTTCAACTCTTCTGCGCTGCTCTTACAGAATCTCCTTTAAGAAGACAACTACTTCAAAACAGAAGACAACCTAGAACTTCTTAAGACCTAAAACTTCAGATATTCACTGTAAATCAGTGCATGTTGTGCACTGATATTCATAAGGCACACTATGGTCTGACAAACAGAGAAATCAAAAGCATTTTATCTTACACACAGAAAGACTACAGGCAGTTAATGTGTGCATACTACTGGACTTTTGAGGCTGATACACTAAGACCTTCCATCCCTCCAGATACCCAAAGATACCCATGGTTAGAGAAATGTCTTTCAACTACAGCTCAAGTTCCCTTCTCAGCTTAATTTCAAACGTTCTGGCCACTGTCAATCCATCTAACATAGGGACTAAGAAAGATGCTCTCTTCAAATACTAGATCCAAAGACTCACTATGACACCTCAAAGCCTGTGCTTCTATTTACTTACGACAATCTTGGTAAAGAAAAAATGCCAGTCTAAATTCCTCACTAAGACAACAGAACACTCCAGTACTGAAGTCACCAGCTTCAGTATTGGACGTGAGTGATAAAAAAAGTTAAACTAACCTTGGGATGTCTCAGGTCCCCATTCTGTCTGCACATCTGCCATGCCTAAGAAAGAAGTGGCTTAGCATTCAAGTACAAACAGTCAATAATAACAAAAAAGTCATGCCATATTGAAAACTATGAAAGTTTTCCACACCTATGCTTAAGGTAAGTTTAAAATTTATTTAGAAATCAGAGACAGCCCTGCTGTGTGTAATAGTGTTAGCCAAAGGACAAGTTGGATGACATTTTTGATATTTTTACCAAGTTCTGAATACCTCCAAGGATGGAGATTCCATAACCACTGCAAAAAACAGATGAACTATTTGATTGTTTGACTACATCTCACAGAATTTCTACCCCTCTCCACAGCAGTATATCAGCAGAACCTCTCTTGATGCAACTTGTGCCTACAACATCTCGCCATGTGGCTGCACAATTCCAAAAGGAGGCCTGGCTCCCATCCTCTAATCCTACACTCTGCCATGAAGTGTAGTAGAAGTTATCAACTAAGACTGCCCTTTAGGCACCCTCTTCTTAGGGCTAAACAAACTCACCTCTAAGCCCTTCCCACATACACTCCAGCACCCTAAGCATCACAGGGCCTTCTGTGAGGCTATCAGTATTTCCATGTCTTCCAGTAATTCCAAGTCTCTTTAGCACTACAGAGTTCAGAAGCTGACACTGTACTCAAAAGTGAGCCAGTAACAAGAATCTTAGTTCTACTATAGCATTACTTCCAACATTCAATTGGGTATTAAGTATTTGTTCAAAACAGGATGCTTTGGCAGTAATTCAGGTTGCCCATACATTTTCTGCAGTCTCCATTTTCCAAGATTTCAAGTACTAAGCTAAATAAAGCCCTAAATAACCGTGACTGATCTCACCAACAGAAGATTGGACTTCAGACATCCTGAGGTGTTTTTATGATTTTATTCTTAAGATATAATTGTGAATTTAAGTCTTCAGCTGGTTTCTTCTAAGCAGATAAAAAACACTCCTCACCCTTAAGAACACTCTAATTTTATTGAGCACTGACACGAACTCTGTGACCCAAAGTGATGTAGCCGTAAGATGTAATTTTAACAATGCATTATTGAGGGTCAGAAAAACTGGCTGGGTTATAAAAGTGTTACATCACTGAAGAAAAAAATCATTTTGTGTTCCATGATTAATGCTAGTAACTTCTTTCTGCTTAACTACCATTTGTTCTGCTGGATGCAATCAGACATCAATTTTAAAGACACCTTCATCAGTTGGAAAGAACCTGCATCCCACGTAAAACAGCTTCTTCATGATTAGAGGGCATCAAGAAAACCTAAGTCTCATGTCTACATCTTGCTCAAAATCTGCTTCTACTTCTGGCAAGTAAAAGTGAAATGGTGCATTTTCTTTCCTTCTCTACTCTTCACACTGTTCTGCACTTGCTTAGGTGAGCAGTAAGAAATACTGAGAAAACAAGCAGTGCAATTCATTTCTACCCATTTCTTGGTGCCTTACCCTGGAGAAAAGTTGCACATCTCCTTCACAGGTGTGCTAAAAATTGATTCAATCAGTACTAACAGTAGTGTTACATAGTGCAAGATAGCCTTAAAATTAGGCAAAGTATTACTAAATAGCTAAGTATAATGTGAAGTTTTTAACAACTTCAAAATAAAAATACTGCACTGATCACACAGAAGTGAGAAGGTTTCACCTTGGTCCATCAGACTTCACTGGAAAAATCAGACAGAAGACTTACCTTAAATGCATTCACAATTGCAATACAGTCACTCTTACTATTCCCAGAAAAGAAAAGTTTGCTCCTGGCAAAAAAAACAAAACAAAAACAAAACAAAACAACAAAAAAAAAACATGAAGAATTTTCTATAACATTTTTTCTAATCTTAAATTTATTATAGCTGAACTATAATTATTATAGTCATAATAAATATAGCAATAAAAACTGTATATATATTATATACAATATGCACTATTATTACAGCTACACTATCAGCATCTTCCAACACATTAATAAACAAATTTAATACGTTTATGGTAATTGTTTTTTTTTTCCCCCCCACACTTCCTCACTGATGGTAAGCTGTGTGAGCACGCTAACTGATTTTTAATAGACATTGTTCACATCAATGTTCACATCAGGAAGGCAAAGCTGAAGAATCAGATCTTCCACACAAAAAAGGATGACTTAACTTTGTGATACTGATTAGTTCATATAGCAATATTTCAGTGTGTCAGCTGCACTTTGGAAGGAATTTAAACTCAAGACATTAAAAATGGCGTTTTGTAATCAGCTTTGCACTGTGCTTCCAAGAACAGCCAGAAAGATATAAAACAAAGATTATAATACCTGTATCCATCAATAGGCTGCTTGAAAGGCTCTACAAAAAAGTTCTGCAAAGAGAGTGCTGCAGCTACAATAAAAAGAAATCTAAATGAAAACCTTTAAGTTACTTGTTTTTATGGAAATATAGAAGTCGTCTCATGTTCTTCTTTTACCTATAATAACGCATTCTTCTAAGCATCCAAAGACATGTCCAAGGACGATCAATTTTCCAAGATGCAGATCCACTGGCAAATTTACCAATACTTTTCCTAGGAAAGTCAACTCACCATCATGTGGATTTTCTTCTGCTTGCACACAAGCTGTAAGTGCTCCTAGCTACAGAAATTTAAATTACTTGCTTGTAAGATCTGACCAAGTAAGTCTAAGATTGGTTTGTAAGAAAACGATACAAGAAATAAACAATTGCAAAGCAACATCAATTTGAGCTATAATTGTAACTAAGCTGAATCATTTTGAAGAATCTACTACTTGAAGCTTTTACTGCATGTACTGGATATAAATCCAAGCTACTGTATATAAATATCATCTACACTTCAAAAAGGAAAGCTTTAATACTTGAATAAAACTGGTGTTCTACCCACATTCCAAATTTGTAACTGGAAAGCAAAATTGCCAATTTCCAGGTAGAAAGGGAGATGTTCAGGCTGTAAGATACTACATGTTTCATAAACAATTTTACTTACAGATCTCAAGTTCTATAATGTTTTTCTTATTCTTTCTAATCACAAACGCTAGTTCACAAGTATTACAATTTCTTCAGGATTCTGCTTCTACTCTCTGATGAAATTACTATCTCTTTGAAATGCAGCAGCAGCAGAAACTATGCTGAAGAGTATGGTAATGAAATAATAGCCTAACATGACAAAACATTCCCTAGACATTGTTCTCATTTAAGGTTCTAATTAAGGTTACTAGCATCTTAAACAACAAGGAATGCCACACATTTTCATTACTTGGATTTCAGCAGCATTAGAAAAAACGCCTACCTCTTTCAGATGAAGTATGGTACGTTCAATGTCATTTATGTTGGGTGGAGAAAGAGCTGTTGCCAACAAAGCTTTTGGTTCTCCCATATCAAGCTTTTTTATTTTTAACACTGTAGTTCCCAGTGGACAAGTCTGAAGGGGAGACAACATTAATCTTACTTTTCCCCAGGGGAGGTGTTTAATTTATGAATTAGTTGAAGATATTGATCCTTAAAATAAGTTTATAGTTCATAAGCATACTTTTGAACAGAATGTTAATTTCCAAAGTCACATCCATTTTGCTGCTGCAATTCACCTCCTATGAACAACACAATAATGAATGGTCTTTCTCAACTATTTACCAACTTAATTCCATTTAGTTGTACATCTATTAATAACTACTCAAATAATGCATTCACTTTACCTAAAGTCTGTGCTACAATGACACACGTAAAAAAAATTCATTGCTAACCCCAAAAATTCTTACCAGCATCTCGGGTAGTGATTTCTCTGGGATACAGTCTGTCCAGAAGTCCTTATGTACAAGCCTGTAACAATATCCATTGGAAACACGTCCAGCACGACCTTCAAACAGAAGAACAAACTTAACAGTCTGTAAATTGCCCAAGCCACACTGTAAAAAAAAAAAAATCTACAAACATCAAGGACAGCTGAGAAACAGCAACAAACTCAGGAGGACTCTATTCAGTGTTACTTAAAAATATGGCCTTACTTTCCAGTGGAGTTAAGTCACACTCAGCAAGACCAAGCTTCCTGCTATACAAGATGCTGCTGCTATTAGCTGTATATTGGTCAGCTGCCATAACCAACATTAACCCAGAACCAAATGGAAACAAAGATGTAACTGTGAAGTCTCACAGAATGAAAACAATGAAGATATTTTTTTATATCTAAAGATTTTACTTATTAAATTAAGTACTCCTTTCCACTGAAAATAAAGACTTAGATATCAAAGAGTACTAACAAGAAAATGTGATCTAAGCTTATGCAACAACAAACACTGTAAAGATACTGCTGTGGATCTTTTAATAATTTAAGAGTGATGAATAGACATGATTCTCTTCCTGCAGTCAATAAACAACGAACTGCTGCTTTCCCTCTTTTCAGAAAATAAGGTATGGTTAAAAAAAAAATTACTACTAAATAACAAGGAATCGTTTAAAGTTCTATGGCCCATTAACTTCAATATTTTCCACTAAAATAAAAGCTTTCCCCCAAAAGAAGTACTTCAACATGATGCAACATTCAGGCATAGTAGCATAATCACTTTTTAATACCTGACTTGATAAGGAAGTACATTTTTGTATAAATTATTAATGATAAAAAATTCAGTGCTTTTCATCTAGAATTCTTCATCAAATTCCTTTCCATTCCCTACTGCCACCTTACCTCTTCTTTGATAACAGTTCATTTTAGATGCCCAGCAAAGTCTCAAGCTGTGATAATTAGTTTCCTCATCACAGAACAAAGTTCTAGTTAAGCAGAAATCTATCACTGCAATTAAAAACAATATAATCTAAGTAACATTAAGCAGTAATTTATCTGTACGGTGATATACAGGTTGATTTTATATAATCAGAAAGGGAAATTTTTTGTTTTTCACAAACATTTTCTTTTTTGATTTTCTAACTAGACTCAAGCTACTGAGAATACTAACAACTGCAAAGAGATTTTTACATAAAAATAATGCAAATGCATTAAAAGATAATCATTCTGCACATAGATATTGTAGAACAGAATGTGTTAACCTGACAGAAGTATCTTAAAATATATTCAGAACGGAAATAAAAAGCTTAAGCTACTTGAAACATAAGGTATAACCCTGCTCGTTACTGCATTTGAAATACTGCTTTTCCTCCAGTGCAGGATTAAAACTGTCACCCTAATCAACAGGTTTATCTGTATGCACATCGAGATGTTAAACTTCCCTGCTGTGAACAAAAAAATTCAGTAACTGTCAGAATTAATCATCATCAGGAAAGCTTTGTAGAGGGGTGACATGCTGCAAAGATTTAGGCACGTAGTAATGAAGAAAGTGTTACAAATACAATGTAAGCACAGCTTCAAAATGTAGAAGACTTACCATACTTAACATCAGGAACTGTTACAGAGCTCTCAGCTATGTTTGTAGATAAAATAACCTTTCAAGAAGAAAGGAACAAGAACTGTATAAAGATAGGAACTACTTACATTAATATGTCTGTGTGAAATATCTAACCTAAGGAGAATAAATTAGTATTTCTGCTCTACATGCAAAATACAAACAATGCAACACCAGAAAACCTGCATTTTCTTGTCCTATTAGTAAAAATGCATTGTAAAGTAGTGCAGTATATATCATAAAGTACACAAATATTTATTTACACATCTGTCATAACAAAGTATCACAGTATCAGCAGTGACAAAGCAAACCAAGCCCCCAGCCAAAAAGTGGGGCACAAAAATGGACAGATACCCCCATACAGGAGGGCCACTCTGCTCTGCAGTGTCACTGTCGTGCAAGTGGAATAATCAACATGCATAAACTATCTTGAAGGATAAAAAACAGTGTCACATGATACATTAAGGGTAACTTCCTCAATAGCATCTCTTTCAAGTCTAAATACCAGTGAAGTGAACAGCTTGGTAAAAATAACAGTTTATATCTTGAGGGGAAAAATAAACAGAAAAGCATCCTTTGCCCTCATGCAGCAATTTTAGTTGGAACAGATAACATCCTTCACAGAAAAAGGTTTTACAGGCTTAACAAAAAACATAACAATTAAAGAATATTTACTTTTCTGTAGCCAGGAACTGGATTCAAAAATACATTATTCTGTTCTTCTAAGGAGACTCGTGAATGGAGGGGATACACTTGCCACCTAAAGAAAATGTATTTGTGAATATTTATTGATACAAACATATAAAAAAATAACTATTTCTGCACTAAACTATCCGTTCTATATAGGACTCTCACAGATAAAGGATTTACATTCAAGTTTAATTAAAAAAATATGATTTAACTTACTTTTTGTTAAACATGCGTGTGAGACGTGAGTGCATGTAGCTTATTTCACTGAAACCTAAGGAAAGAGTAATCAGAGTTTTCAGTCATCACTAACAACTTTAAAATCAATTCTCGTTTAACACCATCTTTTCTTTGGGTGTTCCAGTGCCCTTCTTGACTAGCACAATGAAGAACCTGTAGTCCAAGAGATCAACAAAGCACTAAGCAAAATACCATTAGCGCTGGAGACAGAAATACACAGAAGTCAGCATGCATTCTATTCACATACACACAAACACATTATACTGTATAATTATAACTTTAAAATTATCTGTTCCTGAATGGAACTAAGACACATAAAGGTACAGACAAGAAAATCAAGACACGGACCTGTTTGGAAACCTTCTACCAGACCTACTCGACCCCACTATACACTGCCTGACCATCCTGCTGTCTAATGCTTCCTGTTTGCCATACCCCTTGATTCCAGATCTGAATATGAAGTCACCAGAGTTCAACTTACGCTCATTAGCAATTAAAGAGACTTCCTCCATGATCAGTAGAGATATACTGTACAAACAGTACTAGTAGTAGTTATTATTCAATCTAGCGATTACTCATTAGACAAGGTAGGTAGAACTTGATGACCAATTCTGGAAGAGGCGAGACTCCAGCAGAAAAAAAGGGATGTCAACAGGAAAGGCAGATCTTTGAGTATGAAAGTTTCTAGTAACAGAAGCTGGCAAAAAAAAAAACAAACAACAAAACACACCTAGAATAACGGGAGTGGGGCATGAAGAAGCGGAAAATGGAAAAAAAAAGCCAAACAAAAAAATGAGGTTGATGTTACAACAGATAGGAATAGGACAATATCAGCATAATCCCTTCGAAAGGGCACCATAAACTTGAAGTCATGCAACTCCTGCCACCAGCAAGTAAATATGAAGAACAGAAGTGAAGCCATTCTTATCTTGTTCAAGCTCTTAAGAGGATGATAAATTACTGCAGCTTTCATTTAGCCCAGCAGCTAGTCTTGCAGTGACACATTATATACTGGAATGCCTAGTTCAGCAATGATTCAACTAACACAGCCTAAGCTCTTTTACAATTTTTTCTTAAATTATTATTACTTTTTTTGTTCTGCGAAGAATCAGAAGAACATATACCAAAGTACATAAACAAGAAACAA
>JAPSGF010000001.1:47896531-47944911 GCA_035772895.1 Perdix hodgsoniae | reverse complement strand
CTGCTGGAGTAAGTTCAGGCTAAAATGTACTCGGAATACCTTAAAGTCTGAAAGCACACCACATAAACATTAAAACAGGAAGCCAGAGGCAACAAAGATGGTCACTGTACTTATGAGAAAATGGCATAAGTCCTACACTGACAAAATAAAGTGTTCCTTCTACCTAGAGGGCTTTTATAGAGAAGGCAACTGAGAAAGAAAGCTGTAATGCCATTTAGCTGGCAGGGAGAAATCTCCATTTGGAGCTACAATATCAGTGCTGTATACTGCTGTGTTGGTGCACTGTGCTTCCAGCCCTAGAGCTACCATGCCTACTACTGAGCTTAACACAGCAGTGAGATTCAGAAAGATTTACAGGTAGATATGAAGTTCTGGTAGGGACAAACATCTCTGCACCCAAAGAATAGAGCTACTCTCAGCTTTGATGTGACTCTCCAATAGAATGCACGCAGGGGCTTCTGAAATTTTCATAGATGTGAAACTTTGCTAGATTAAGTAAAAGAAAACTTGAAACCAACAGGTAGTTAAGTTTGTGATGCTAGAAATTCTAGGCTGCAGTTGAGTTACAAAAAAAAAACAACTTATTACCACATACTTCTTTTTGGCTGTGATTATTACTTGAAGCCCTTAGCGAAATTCCAGAAGTAGCAAAAGATAATTCAGTTTACTGTATAAATAGGTTTTAAGCCCACTTGTAACATTATTATCATTAGCTGCTATATTGTTCCATATGGTTGATTTGGAGATTTTTTTATTTTTGTTTTTTTAAAATGTTCCTACTTTATTAACAAACTTGCACATAAAGATAAAAAGCGAATCTTCAGTTTTGCCACAAGAACTTAAGAAAAATCCAGGGAAGAGACTACAATATGTGTAGATCAGGAGAAACCTCTGAAAGAACCACAGAACTTCACAAAACATTTAATAGTTATTTCAAATCAATTACTCTAAATTAACTGTGAAATTAATTTTATTAAACTAAATTTGAAAGGAAAACACTCACATAAACAAAGCAACCCCATGTGTTTAACATACAGTTAAAAGAAATCACAAGAAAAATCTTATTAAATGACAAATAAGGAGCTAGAGAGTTATGAAGATCTACCCTCACCTGGTAAAAACACAAGCACACTTCCACGGTCTGGTGTAAAACTCTCCCTAAAAAGAACAGACAGTTCTTTAAGCTGCTTTATTACCCCAATATCCACATTGAAAGAACAAGCAAAATTGTACATCTTCTATAACACGCATCATTCAAACTCTCTAATGAACCAGAGCTTAAAACATCTATATAAAAAATTCCATCTACATTATTAGGTTTAGTTTTATCTTTGAAACACAAACATTCTTATTTAATAGTTGAATTCACCAAAATTTAAAAACTAGAAAAAGTATTACACTATCACACAACAGATAGACTTACTCAGTATACATACAGTCTCATATTTCTATGTCACTGTTTCTTTAACTAAAGCCTAGCATGTAAGAAAAGTAACATTGAGAACTACAGGTCGTGATATTAATCAAGAGATGCCTTTCTTTAAGTTTCTACAGTAAGCCACGAGGATAAAATTGCTTAAAATAATACAGAACTTTTATTTTAACAGCAATCATACTTGATGTAAGATGTCTCACGCATTTTGAAAGTCTCTATAATCAAACTATATAATGAACTGTACAATTTTCAGTGGAAGGTAGCAATGGATGTTCACAATAGCCCTGTCAGTACTTGAGAGCTGTAATGCTAATACTTTCATGTTTGCTTGTAAAAGTTAGCCTATTCATAATGTTACATTTGGCTGTTGTTTTAGAATAAAGCAGCTTCACTGAAAAGATCAAAAGCAATAATCAAGAAAAAAAGTTGAGAAATACTATTAACAAAGTGTTCACAAGTGTATTTATACCTCTGAAAATAAAGCCAGCTCTCTTCCCTTCCCACTCCAAAAAAAAGAAGTGAAGCTTCAAAAACGAAGTCATTTCTTCAGTATACACTTACAGTCAATTACAATACATGAAACCAAAAAAGATCCCTAACAAATAACAATCTGTGTTAGACTGAAGTTGTACAAGCTACTTTACTACAGTTTTTCAGAAACTAACCATCAATTTACAAAATCTATGGAGTGTCTCAAAAAAAACCAAAAACGAAACACCACTTCTTCCAAAAGAAAGTAAAATAAACAATCTGTGGAACTTATTGTCTTGCTTATATTTTTTCATGGCTTAATGTATTTTTTTTTTATTCTTCATATAAAAAAAACTCAGCTGTAATTGGCAGCAAAGAAAGTAGTTTCTGTATGAAATGGCTTGCTTGGACAGCCATGCTTTAAGGCACAGATTTTATTTCAGAAACACAGACCGTTCAGTAAGTTCTACAAGGAGTCCCAGTACAGGGAAGAAATCACCCTAATTCATAAAATAAAAGCAGTGATATGTGGAAAAGTGAGGGACCACTAAAAATTACACCATGCAGGATGCTTTAGGTCTTGCTCCTTTATTAGTGTCCCATTTCCCCAAAGAACCATTGATAACAGAAGTAGGACTGTATCTTACCCGTTGCATTGCATCTCCAACTCATCAAATGACTGAATCAAAGACACTGCTACCTCGTATATTTCCTTTCCTATCATTGGCTTATCAATTCTTTGAGAAGGAAGCTGTGTGGAGAAGGAAGTATTAAGGTTAACACAGTAAAATATGCTAGATTACATAAGTTGATTTGCCAAATGCTCTTCAATTAAAACTCATCAAGAACAGCAGATGCACAAAGAACATTAGTTACCTTCTAAATACATGTTTTCCTTCCACTGTTCTACTATTCTAATGCTATAAAATTACTTCCGATATCTAACTGCCTTTGATGAGCACTAGCCCACATGTAGAATATGTTTCTTATCCAGAAGTAGTAAGCATGCACAACTAATTCCAACACAGGGGAAACAGGATGATGTGGAGAGGAATTTGTATAAAGAAGGCACAGTCCTTCTCACGGTTCTATAACATACACCTCAATCTTACTGTAAATAATTCATGTACCTCTTCTCATTTAAATTATCTTTACTTTCAGTAGACCTTGTATTTTATATCATATTCTGCCAAGGAACCACAGTTGTGTTGTACACAATATAACTGCAACTAAGTTTGTCTACAACATCTAGCATTCAGTCATATATTCAAGGCTTTAATATCTAAGAACACAAACCACCAAGTTCTTGAAGCAAATTCAATGACTTAATGTTTCAGTTTTTAAAAGAAACTGATTAATGAATGAGACATGTACTGAGAATGGTCTATAGCAATATGCATTTCCCCTCAGAGAAAATGGCTTTTGAGAATAGCTGATCTTCAATTTTCAGTACTGAAACCTGTCTTCAGCTTTCCAACCCCCAGTAGAACAACCTGCTTGTAACACTACATCCTGTTAACTCTAGGTAACCTTGGTATCTGCATAGAAGCTGCTTTTCTGAAAGGCCTGAAAATATATATTTGTTCTGGTAGAGGCCCGATTGGAGGATCAAAATCATAGAATCACAAGGTTGGAAAGGATCTACAAGATCATCCAGTCCAACCATCCTACTACTACCATTCTACCACAAGCACTAAACCGTATCTCATAGTTCCTCATCCAGACACCTCTCAAACACTGCCAGGGACAGCGACTCCACCATCTCCCTGGGCAGGCCATTGCAGTGCCTGACCACAGACGAGTTATCTATAAGATGGCTCAACAGTACTTTCTCCACTTCCCATCCCTTCTTGAATCTGCCATCTAAGTAAGCTTTTTAGGTGTACCACTGTCAGTCCCTGAGCTTCTTAGCTGCATTTCATACCTACCATACTCACACTTTTCCACTGAAGCCTAATAAGTCCATAGGATGCTTTATTTTGTTTCATAATACAAAATATGCAATAGTCTAAGAAGTTTTCTATTTTCTGTTATTAAAACCAAAACTTTTGAGATTATCCACGCTTCAATAATTGTCTCCAGTTTTTCTTTTTAGTTTTGTTACCTACTGTACCTTTAGTATTCCTTAACATGACAAGGCTGCCACATCATTCTTTATAAAAGGTAACAACGTGTGAAACCTTAAGTCCAAAAGCCCAGTCAGAACTGACTGAATACAGAATCATCAGAATTGCTTTGACAGCAGTTTACTATCTTTCATCTGGACTCTGACTTCAGTTGTGTGGATATGAAGGAGTTTTTACATTCGCAAACCAAAAGTGGAACTCTTTTTTTGGTCTAAGTAGATACATCGGATTTCACAGATCCATCAAAGACTTAGATCAAGATGTCTTACTTGCTTAACTTTTAAAAGTCTGACCTCACAATTAACTAAGTTAACCACTAGTTAACTATTAATTAACAATTAATTCGCATCTGATGTCACCAGTGCTACACACTGCAGCAACAGGTATGCATTTACAGAACACAGAAAGCCTTAAGTTTGCCCACAGATACAGCCTTTGTGCATTTTTAAATCTAAACCTGTGCAGATATGACAAAGTATGATTCATTTAAGCATCCAGAAGAATGTGCTCAGAGGTCATTATGCAAAAAGGAAAGAAACTGCACTTACAGACTTATAATCAAATTTTTTCAGTATAAATGACCTATATATCTAAAAAAAAAAATATATAAAATAAATATATAAAACCTATAAATGACCCAATATCCATTCAACAAGGCTACAATGAAAAATGTTTTTCCCTTCCTTCTCTGGTTTTCTAAATATGGTGCTATTCAAGGGAAAAGCTTTATCTCTCATCCAGCAGCATCTATCTTACCATAGAAAAGTGATTACTGTAAACAAGCAGACAGAATACAAAATAATGACTGGCATTTCTGCTTATCTTCCAAGTCACAACTAGTATCAGTGAATATCCAAATTACCTCAAGTGAGAACTGCCCAAAGAAAACCTATTTTCAAGGATAGCTTTAAAATATCACCTGCAAAACTGAGCAACAATATTGAAGCTAAGACATCTGCAGAATAAAACAATTCTACATTTATCCAGTAACATCAAATTATTCTAATATTTTGTGGAGAAGGGACAAAGGTTCAGACCTTACAGCATACAGGACAGTAGAATTATTGAACTGATTCAAGTAAAGATGCTTTAAGCAATGTGTTGTTTTGTGACACCTGATCTTTTAGTATTAATTTTGAAATCAAGAAGAAACTTGGGAAAAGAAAATCTATTCACCTATAAGGTTTTTTTTTTTCTTAACTATGCTGTATTTTTCTATGTGACTTTCCTGAAATAGAAATACTTAGAACTAAAGCCTGAGGCCTGTACCTCAGGCAGCTATCAGATTCTGAATTTCAACATGCTGCAAGATGACTTCCTAATTCATACGGTAATGCTTAAGTTATTACAGCCTGAGAGTCAAGGCAATTTCCTGTTACATAAATCTTCTTAGACTTTCCATTTTTCTAAGTATACTTCTAATAAGTCTGATGTCCAGAGAAAGTCTCCACACATAGAGCACCATAAGGAGCATGATGCAAAAGCACAAATCAGTGCTTTCCAAATCAATTTCTTTCTTTTACTTGTAAATACTAAAAATCATTGAATACTGTTTCTCTGTTTCTCATTTGCACTAAGGCACAAATAAATTCTTGGACAATCACATTCCTTTCCTCTTACTAAAGGAGAAATCAGCTATGGCCAGGAGACCACAGCATAAAAAACAAACGTAAACTTAAAAATCAAAGTTAAATGCTCATATACACAGAAAAAATAAATAAAACAAAAAAGCGTAAGGACTAACAGCAGCTCCTTTTGTTTGTAATCTCTGAGCTGAAAGGTGTGGCAGCTGATCTCCATCTGAAAGCTTTGACAAATGCAACTGGACTGAAGTAGGCTTCTTACTAAATTTCTTGGTTATCTTTTTGTTGTCATCAATCATAAAAGCCTCTTAGAAAAAACTCATGTTATGCAATCTCCCTCATGTTGACTGAGTTGCCATACAAATGTACAAACACTGACAAGCCAAGTGCTACATACATTTATTGTAGTTTTTTGGCTGCATTAAAACTTCAACAGTTGACAGCCTTCTAGCTTGACTTGCCTGTGCTCAAGCGTAACAAATGCCTTCTCTGTGCACAGCATAAGGAATTACTTTCTCAGATTTTTTTTTCCTGTTTTTAAATAAAGCTTCTGTAGAATTGAGAGATGAAATCTAAAGGGTAACAGTATGTTCACAAACTGCTACTGTTCAGGTTCATCTTTTGTTCTCTTCACTGTATTAGTTTTTAAAATGTTCTGAATTATCAAGATCAAATAATTACTTTCATATCTCAGTGACTAAAGCCTAACTGTATTTATTTACCTTAACTCGCCTCAGAAAATGGCACTGGCAGTTAGATAAATTGTTGTGTAAACATATATTAATTTTTGACTAAAACTGCAAGGTAAAATCATTTATTCATAGTTTTGCCTCACAGCTTTTAACTGACTATTCTAATTTCTTACTATGTCCAACAATGTAAAAATCTTATTTCCCATACCTGAAAATGAACAATGTGCTTCAAATCATCAAGATAATATTCTTCAACAGCATAAGGTTTGCCTTCCACCTTAAAAATGCAGGCTGGATTCAGGCCGTTTTGAGTTGGAATTGCAAAATAATCAGCAATTTCTTCACAGTTGATGGTAGCAGACATTAATATGATCTGTTAAAAAATTGCATAGCAAATGTAAAACAAACTACTTTGGAATCTTAGAATCTCTACTTCTTTATGCTACAATGGTCTTAATTTGGTTTCTGCTGTCATGTATTCTAGGAAAATTTAAGACAATCAAAACTGAATATTTAAAACCCGTAAATATAAGATATAGAAAAAGGCAAGCACCTTTAAAAAGAGTGGCTCAGGCCAGATACATGGGTCTGAAAATGTGAAGATTTTTTCCTGTGGTTAAAGTTAAACCCAAAAACAGTTAGCAATCTTTCTTAATTTATGATCACTTCATGGATCCCAAAACAAGAAAGTACTCATTAAGTATTTCCAAATCTAGTTTCACTGAAAAGTTAGATTAGATATTAATATCTTCACTTCAATCAGAAGATAGGCTTAGTCTTACCAGACTGTATAAGATTCCTGTAGTTGTACTGATACCCTTGCCTTAGAAATGACTTTTTTTAATACGTCAAATTTTCCCTTGGTTTCAATAAATTTATTCAACTTAAAGCTCTCAAGCATCACATTAAGCTCCTTGCTAGTAAATGACTGCTAAAATTCTAAATCTCTATTCACACCCAAACAGAAGAACACATGCTACCTGACAGAAGTCTTTTCTTAAAAAAACCTGCAATATAGAACTCATAATCTGTGCAGGATGAGAGTGTGGAGAACAGTGGAACAGTAGCTATGGTTATTTACTGTTTAACTTCTCTGTATGAAACACAAACCCAATGCCCAGCACAGTCAGCTGCAATAGGTTTGATCACTTCTACTAAGAAAATAACAAAAGCAAGGAGCTACGATAGCTAATTGGGTATATAGTTATTCTCACATCTTTTGAGCTACTCCTAAGCACTACGTGTAAACTGAGACACTGACAGCCTTGTTTTATTTTTCTTCCCAGACACCTCCCATAAATTCAAAAACAAAACAACAAAATGTACAAATCAACACTCAAAACAAAGATGCAATGAAAGAGAATTCTTCCTATGAAGAGCTATGTAGCTACTGAGGTGAGCATCATACCCCAGAGCTCAGAAAGCTCTAAAGCACGTCCTCTTAAAGGAACAAGGAAAATATAAAAAGCAGATTAAATCTGAAAACATGCAATTGTGCAAGCAGTATCTGAAACCTGTCTCTCTACAGTATTATCTGCCTCATAGCTGAGACTACCTTTGCCAGAACAACAGGCTAAATACAATCCTGCCTGAAGGCTATTAAAGCTAAATCCAATCCTAATTATTCTAACTGCAGTTACAGGCAAGGAATATTAAATTAACTCTTCTTCAGACCATATTGGTAATCTTTCCTAATAGGAAGGATTCCATACAGGTTACTAACTGGAAGGAAAATATCAAATTCCTAACAGCACACTTGAATGATCCCCCATTACTAAAAAAAAACCCAAACTCATTTACTCTCCATGTGGAAGCTCAGCAAGAAGCAGCTACCATCACCAGCGCAGAGCAACACATAGATAGGAAGGAGAGAATTATCAAAGCAGGCAGTTCTTCAAGATCAAGCAGTTCAGAAACACTTGTGCAGCAGAGATATGCCTAGAGTCCCATCGATTTCATATCAAAACACACACAATGAGACCAATTCTCATGGGCAGCCTGGCCTGGTGGTTGGTGACCCTGCACATCTCAGCAGGGTTGAAACTAGATGATCATTGTGGTCCTTTTCAACCCAGGCCATTCCATTATTCTGTGATTCAGATGCCCTCAAATGGACATCTTCTAGAACCTTGAATTGTGTTCTGTGAAACTACCACCATATTTATCCTGTTTTTATTATTTTTTTTTTACCCAAGCAGCCATTACTAGACACCAACACCATTCCAAAACTCTTAGGTTTTCTTACAACAACCCCATTCCAGAAAAAGAAATCTTAAAGCCAATCAAATATCTGCCCTATGATAAAATACCAACAATCTGCCAGAAAAATCAGAATTGCTGATAGGTGAATCACAACAGGAGATCTTGCTGCCTTATCAAGAATTGCAATCAATTTTCTCCCCCCTCGAAACAGGCCTCCTTTATTCCATGAATCCAGACACAAAAGAAGAGAATCTTTCACTCTTCGAATGAATTAGTTGTACTGTGAAAGCCCCTTTCTTTTTTCAAAAGGGAATGAGGCAGGAAACACTGGGCTAAATATACTGCACATGTATTTTTAAAATGAATGACCCGTTCCACACTGCTAAAAACAACTACATGCACAAGTTCCCCTCTCCCCAGCATAAAAAATTTTGAGAAAATGAAAACTGTCAGATAATGGAAAGCACCTACAAATTTAAAATTGTCCTGTATTTATATAATATGAAAATGTCTTCTGAAGAATCAGCTGCAGAACAAGATGTAAAACAGTGCCATCCAATGAGTATTTTAGGAGATTTAATCAGAACACAGATTCCTTTACAACAAAAAAGCCAGTACAGATTCAAATTACCTCTGTTTAGAACAGCATAGTTAGCATTAGGATACCATTATCTGAAGCACCTGAGAGACACATCAGCCTTGCAGAATCTCTGCAGTCCCAAAGAGCTGCACAGAGATGCTCTGCACTGGCCTATTTCCTGTATTTAATTTCTTACAATTCATGAATTTGTTACTTTGAGACCACGTAGACTGAATATGTCAGGCTAAATCTCAAACTGTTGTCATAGTTTCCTAGCACGCAGAGAAAGATCTCAATCAGATTATACTAATAGTTCTGCCTGGAAAATGCAATCCAACATTTCTATTTTTTTCTTAACACTTCCAGAAGTTAATGCTACCATATTTAGCCAAGGATAAGCACTGCCCTCAATATCCCATACATAACTCTAATCAAATCTCCATCTTGCATTCTTAGCCTTAAGCAAAGTTTAGAAGCTAATTCATTTTAACAAGAGGAAAATAAAAGTTCTTAGAACACATACTGGGCAGGAAAAGAATGCCCTTTAGCTTACTTGCTTAAGGAAAGCAGCAAACCAAATAATACTTAAGTTAAAAATAATGACTAATATTAAAATAAGTTTAAAACTATACTCTCTGTAGATAAAAAAATTCAGTTTATTTTTGCAAGAAAGAAGTAGAATGTTTTAACCTACCTTTACTGATTGTGAATTTGTACGCAACAGTTTACGGATTACCAAGAGCAAGAAATCCATTTCTTCAGTACGCTCATGCACCTGAAAGATATCCACGGTTCAGTTTTCATCAACTCACATTCTCCTCTTGGAATGTCTCTTCCCATGCTGCTTGTTTTCATGTTTTATACACTCTTGTAACTTAAAGCAATACATTACCATAGCAGAGAACACCCTTTTAGGACTAAGCAATTTAGTCTCATTTTACATCTCAACACAGCTGTTCAGACAAGAATAGCCTCCTTTGTAGGAGCTCTAGATTTAACAGCAATTGAAGTGATCATGAGGACTCTGAGGATGGTTAGTGAATTGTATTGGTAGTATACAAACTGATCCCAGCAGGAAATTGATCTTCTGCCTGTCTAAAAGCTAAGCAAATAAAATCAGATTCCTCTTGATGCTAATGTCCTCTAATCAGGATCAAAATACACAACACCTCTTTAAAACATTATTTTTTCTCCAATTCTTTATGCATTCTTATATTCCGACCTGTTTTGGTTACTTCCTGTAGAGGTAAATGATGGCTTTTACTCAACATTATGAATGATTAACATATTACTTACATATTACAGTTTATGTACAATTAAGAACAGTAGGTTTTTTTAGACCTCAAACTTCAAAAGCTGAACGTTCATCCTTTTCAGACAATTATCAGACTTCAGTGTAATACATACGTTCACATTCACTATGAAAAACATTCAGCTGAGACACTTCCTAGGCTGACAACTAGGACTTGCTGTGAAGTTAGCATTTTCGGATCTAAGTCTTGCTTAAGTACATTCCAATGTGCCTGCAGTACCCTGATTGATTTGGGACCTTTAAGTATGAAGTTGAGGGTTGCTGGAATAGCGACTACTGAGTCAAGATCTGTATCTGTGGGGTAAGCGTGAGGAAAGGATTAGGAAGCAAAAAAGCACATACACACCTGAAAGCCAGGACTTGAAAGCTGCTGAAAGCAGTGCATGCTTTCAACATGCCTGAACAATCAGTTCAGGTTAGAGCACTTAAGTAAACTAAGTAAAAAAAAAATCTCAGTCTATTCTCCTGTATAAAGTGCCACAGAACTTCAGTCATCCAAGCAGATTTAATTAATTGTTGCACCTTCTATCTAATCCACATTTCCTTATCTTAGGCTTCAACAGCCTAGTGGTACACAAACCCTCTAAAGGGTTCTAAAGTTCTTAAGTTCTAAATTTCAGTGCTCAAAGAGCTCAAAGACAAGGCTATTTCAAGAACTTTTAGATTGGACAACTTATATGAGGAATATTTACTTATTTGTAAAAGTAGATGTCTGCATTTTGATTTCTTTATCATGGTGAGAGATACAAAAGAAAGTTTTCTTAATCTGAAATTTAAATGTATTTCCACTGACTTACTTCATCAATGAAGATGTGTGTGAATTCAATTAGGCTTTTGGCATTAACCACTTTCTGAAGAAGGACTCCAGTCGTCATGTACAGCAACCTTGTCTCCGTTGTGGATACATTCTCTAAGCCTACCTAACATGATGAAAAGAATAAAATAGACATGAACAACTATTACATGTATTCCAGGAACATGCATCTGAAAGAAATTCAAACTGAAAGTATAAAGGCATCAGCTTTACTCACTCATTCAAGCTTGGAAATGCCTCTAAAGAGAAACACAAACAGAACATAATTCTGAAACAATTTCAGAATTGATGATATAAATGCATCCAATTACCAGAACACAGATGATTAAATTTCTGCTGGTATCTAACTAGCACTTCTATTTAACTTGAAAAGCTTACACATTTGCTTATGAATGTTTAACAGCATATAGCTAAAAAGCTGCAAGTCCATTTTAAAAGCAGATATCTTAAAATTTCTTCAGCACACTACATATGATTAATAATGAACTAGGAAAAAAAATACGTAACCAAGAAAGCAGATAGGGTGCTTTTCCCTCATTATTTTTAAATACAATTTGAATTATTATTATTCTTTTTTTATATACCTGGTAGCCTATAAATCCACCTAGTGTCCATGATCGCTCTTTGCTAATCCACCTGGCGATGCTGCTGGCACCAATTTTCCGAGGCTGGGTAACAGCAATGTTGCAGTAGATAGATTGCTCAGCGCAATAATCCAGAACATACTGTGGAACCTGTGTGCTCTTACCACTTCCCGTTGCTCCTTGTATAATCACAACTGAATTGCTTTTTATCAGAGACAAGAGCTGAAACAGTTTTTCAAGAAGCATGTAAGTCTACAAAAAGAACTCACAGCAGATTTCAAACAGACATTTATTATCAATAGTTTTCAGGAAGCTTAACAAACCTTCATAGATGATTATGGCAGATTTCTATAATGTCTGAGGCATTAGGTCACAGAAAAGATCATAGGCTCACATTCACATTTGTGTACCTCACATATTTCTATAAACAAAACATAACAGCAATGTTTCTTCCCAAAAGGATTTCTGTGCAATGGTTTTTCTACAGTGCACAAAGCTTCTGCACATTGAAAAAAGCCTCTTCTACAATGCTTAAAACAGGAAAGACAGTTCCTTTATGAGAAAAAAAAAGAAACAACAGACACAAAAAACCCCAACCTGAATAAAAAAATAAAAAACAAACACACCATGATTTTCAGATTTCACAATGGAAGTACAACATGATTACCTCTTCCCTGTGTCTGGCTACAGGCATACAAGCATATTTATGGTTAGTTGTTATCGGTGTAGAATTCCAAACACCTGGCTCACAATTAGGCACTGAAGGATCTAATAAAAAATAATCAAATGTAAGTTTCAACAATACATAACAAGAAAGATGAGTATGGCAACATAATTACTGTATTTGAAAACTTAACTTCCACAAAGTTTAAATCACAGAAGGATATAATAGAATTCATTATCTGTAGTATTAAAGTGATTTTCTGTGTCTAAGTAACTGTTGCTTTACTAGCAACTGCTCTGGGAGGATGTTGCTTTGGTGTATAAACCACCATCAGTGTCACAACCACAGAAGATTGAGGTGGGAATGCATTATGTGGGATCACCTAGTCCCATCTCCCACTTCAACCAGAATCACATTGCTCAAGACCACATCCAGGCAGGTTTTGAGTATCTCCAGACAAGGAGAGTCCACCACCTCTCTGGGCAGCCTGTTCCAGTGTTCTGTCAGACTCACAGCAAAGAAGCTTTTTCTCATGTTCACATGGAACTTCCTGTGCTTCAGTCTGAGCTCTTGTCCTGTTGCCAGGAATCACAGAAAACAGCTGGGTCTCATTGTGTTGATACCCTCCCTTATTTATACACAAGATCTGTCTTTTTCCTTCTAGACTGAATAAGCCCAGAACTGCCACAGTACTCCAGATGTGACCTTACCAGAAGAGAGCAAGTAGACAGACCACCTCCCTTACCCTGCTGGCCACATTCTTTTAAATGCACCCCAGTTTACCATTGGCCTTCTTGGCCACAAGGGTACACTGCTGGCCAACAGTCAGCCAGGTCCACCAGGGCCCCCAGGTCCTTTTCTGCTGAGTTTCTTTCCAGCAGGTCAGTGCCCAACCAAGGATACCTACAATGCTCTAGTTTTCTGTGCTTTCCTCTTAATTTTAAGTGCAGTGTTTTTGTATAGTTTACATTACAAGTGCAAAATCTGCCCCTGTTCCCACAAACTTTTTAAAACAATATTTAAAAAACCCATGCCTTATTTACATTTTCAACTTTATTTGCATTTCCCATAATGCCAACTGGACCCACAGTGAAAAAATAAACCATAATTTGTAGTGCAAATCATTATTTTTCTACCTCTTCACAATCAAGACAATGTTAAGTATGACCTTTTGATGTGATGTTGTTGCCAAAAGACTGCAGCATGTGGTTAGTCACAGTTAGCAGTGGGAAATACAGCACCAGATTTTACAGAATCACAGAATCATCAAGGTTGGAAAAGACCTAAAAGATCATCCAGTCCAACCATCACCAATACTCCCCAGCTAAATCCTATCCCTCAACACAACATTACAGTATTACCATGAGAACCAGAAGGTCATTGTCAGACTCAACAGGTGGGGAGAGAAGTACAGAAAAGGAAAACAAGGGCAAAGCTCTGGTACCCAGTAATTTTGTGAAATGAAAAAGATTGGCTTAAGTGATATTGAAATTAAGAGCAGAATTTCTAGAATTGTTATGTATTTCAACAGCTTTCCCCAGGTGTAGCAGTGAAATTTACTTACATTTTTGCATATAAACAATAAAAGCTAAAAACTTCACTTTATGTTGAAGTTTTTTGTTGCTGTTTTGTTTTTAAAAATACACACAGTACTGGCAATGAAATCTATTACACTTTTTTAGAAAGGAAATACTTATTGTAAAATAAAGGTCATAACCTAAATATAAAATTCCCAATGCTGCACAGTTCATTAAGGCATTTTGATAAAGTATAAAAAAACATCAGAACAGTCTCCAGCAAGAACAACTGTTTACCTAGAATCTGGGTAATAAAGATACAGTTTATGCAGTTATTTACTTAGCACTACAAAATATATGAAAGAACTTAATATCACCATCCCTGGAAAATACTGAAAGTGTCCTTTTTAAAAGGTTTTTGGTAAAGATTCTAAATATATACTCCAGCAAAACTCATATATAGCATTCTGTCACGGGAACACTGTTGAAGGCTGACTGGCTTCCCTCTGGCACAAACATGTCACTGCTGAGACATCAGTAACTGTGCAGGATTTGACCAATGCTGGAAGAAATCTCAAGCTGCTAGAGAAAAGATCTTGGTGTCAGCATAATCTTGCAGAGGTAGGAAGGCTGTGTTGCTTTATCATGTTCTCCAGGTAACAATTACATTCAGTGCTACGAAGTCTTAGTACATATGGTTTAGAAAAGCATGCTTTAATGCAAGAATGTGCCTCATGTTGTTGGAGGAGGTCCAGAGGAGGGCCATGAAGATTATGAGAAGGCAGGAGCACCTCCCCCCTGTAAGGGGCTCTTCAGCCTGGAGAAGAAGATGCTCTGGGGCAGAACAGGGGGGACATGATAATGGCCTACCAGCACCTGAAGGGGCCTACAGGAAAGTTGAAGAGGGACTTTTTATAAGGGCAGATAGTGACAGGACAAGGGGAAATGGCTTTAAACTGGAAGAGGGCAGATTTAGATTATAAAGAAATTCTTTACTGTGAGGGTGGTGAGACGCTGGAACAGGCTGCCCAGAGTTGTTGTGGTTGCCCCGACCATGGAAGCACTCCAGGCCAGGCTGGATGGGGCTGTGAGCAACCTGGTCTAAAAAGAGGTATCCCTGCCTGTAGCAGCAGGTTGGAACCAGATGATCTTGAAAGTCCCTTTCAACCCAAACCATTCTGTGATTCCATGCACTGAAAACCAACACATAGGCCCATAAGGTATTTACACCACACAGCACTCTGGGACCTCACTACGTCAAAGATGCACTAACAGTTCTTAGACTCAGATGGCCTGCACCAACTAATGAACTAATGAGCCAGGGAAGAATTACTGCTGGATATTCTCTTCTTCAGCTAATAAATATAACAAAAACTTTACCTTCTAGTTTTGTTGTTTATTTATTTTATATCCACATTAACTTCCTGTTCACAGCAGTATTTCCTAACAATAACGCTTTCTTTCACAGAAACACTGCAAATATCAATTCCATTCATAATTAAGCAAGCCACCAGTACTGCAAAATTAAGCTCCTATCCCACATTAGAAGTCTCATTTAATAGACAGCAGACAACCAATTTATGGCATTTCCCTAAATTAATCAAAACCAAAGTACTTTCATAAATTAAACGATAAGGGAATGCATGGAATTTGTTGCTGTCCTTCCTTCACTAGGAAAGTACACAAAAGAAAACAGATTAACACATTTCTGAGCCACAGCATCCTAGGCTTCCTTCAGTCCCATTACTCAATGTTTTCATTGCCTCGGAGTCGCCCACAAATTTTATGATACATCAAGTGAACAATAGACAATACTCTGCTTCAGACAGGGCATTGCACATGCTGGACAGGCCAACCACACCTGCTGCCTCCCAGATGGTAATTAGTCAGCTAGCTGCAGGATCTACCAGAATTCCAGAGGTCGTTGCAAAGGCATGAGATGACACTGATTTATAAAAAAAAAATTCTCCATGTTCCAAATTCTGGGAAATCAGCAAAGGAATTTTTAAAAAATAAAGAAATCAGACAATGGCGCACAGAACAGACCAACCACAAAGATGTCCTTTCCTTGGGAAATCAACTATATTAACAAATTTGGAAATTAAGAAGCACAGTTAAGAGTTTGAAGCTAAGCTGTCCTGACAGCCAGCCTCATTCCGCTTTTACCAAAGCTCCTAGGAAAGAGGTGCAATCAAATTTCTCTCTAAAGACAAACAAAACAACCATTAAGTAAGCACAAATAACGAAGACAAAAGTGGGAAAAGAAAACGACACACTGAATGCAGAGTGGTTTTTCTTGCAGATACTTATCTAACATATCTGTATTTATCAGTGCAATAAAGCACATTTATGCACACAGATTTATGCAACATCAGGCACTGCTGTTCTCAGAAAATAAGGTGGTTATTTTCTTTTTAACCACTTCTTGCACAAACATACAAACAAGACATCAGATAAACAGGAAATAAGCATATGAGATTCAGTTTCGTTTGAAGGAAGACAGAAGGAGAAGATGGAAGAAAAAGGACAGGTACAACTGAAATTATAGTAGGAAGCAGTTTATTTTTCCTGATTCACTTTTACCTTGTTCACAGACAAGCTGATCATTTCCAGATGCATCTCGCTTTTGTGCCCCCACTTCTCTGTATTTTTCAGCACATTTAGTTTCACTTCTCTCAGGGGTAGGCAGCCTAAGCAGAAAAGAAACGCCAATTCAATGTATAATTTCTAATTCAGTAGTCACATATCTCTCTGGGAACAACAGCACTATACAGTACGTTCAGGCACACTACATCAAGTAGTACCTACCTTAACGAACAAACTTCAGAGATTCATTTTGTCCTTGCATTAAAATACCAGCCTGAGCAAAGTGCCACATGAAATCTTGTCTGGATTTAAAAAACTGAGTTCCTGAAGCATCCTCCTGTAAGTTCTTAAATACCCAGAAATTTCTCCCCTAAGGAAAGTCTAAGATTACTTTTGAACAAATATTAACTTGTTCAGTTTCAAAAGTTCTTGACAGAGAATACCCACAATTCTGCCATGATTCCCTAGACAGCAGAGGTGGAAAGGAATAAATACAATCTCCTGACTGCTTTAAGGAAAGAACTTTTGTCTTTGAGTCAAGAGATGCTGGTTGGGCAGGAATGAGAGTACCAAAAAGAAAATGTTATGTAAATTCAGAGTTATGCCATTACACATAAGACAAAGTCTATACATAACATAACAGAATGATGGGGGATAAAAAAAAATTCTGTTCCACATACGTAGCATGAAGAAATACACATAAAGTAGTACACATGCAACAATTGTATATATTAACAAATCATAAATGAACCTAAGTCACACAGAATCACAGAATGGCTAGGGTTGGAAGAGACCTCAAGGATCATCAATCTCCAACCCCCCGGCCACAGTCAGGGCCACCAAACTCCCCATTTAATACTAGGCCAGGATGCAATGAGGTCACCCCGCAGCCTTCTTTTCTCCAGGCTGAACAAGCCCAGCTCCCTCAGCCTGTCTTCGCAGGGGAGGTGCTCCAGTCCCCTGATCATCTTTGTGGCTCTTCTCTGGACCCCTCTCCAACAGCTCCCTGTCTTGATGTCACAAGTGTCCATCTTCAACAGCCTGGTTGTGCTAAAGACAATTAGATTCACTGAAATCAGTCACCATTCCTCCCACAGGAAACACCAAGTATTTATCACCATACTGCTGTCAACAAAACATGAGAGGAAGGACACAAAAGCCTACATAACAACTTCATATCCTGTCCTAATGATATTTAGTTGATAGAGCTAAGGCAACGCTTCTCTAGCTCTTGAATCTCTCTTAGCACAGAGCTCAACAGGAGTGCACACATTCACACAACTGCCATGTGAGGAGCAGCTGCCAGCTTACAGAAAGCAGACTGCAGCAGGCTGACCACACCAACTTCTCAAATTCCTGGCAGAGGGAATACTCTGCTACAACCCCTCAGGCACTATCTGGAAGAGTTCATAGACATACGGTCGGCCCACCTGTTAGGTTCTTCTACTGAATAACTATTAAACAAATAAAACCAAAAATATGATAAAGCAATTAAAATGGAGCATGGGTACTTAAGCTGCAGCTGAAATGACTTAATAAACCCTGTTTTAAATAATACTGCATATATTCAGATAGACTGTGGGCTCACAGGACATGCTCCCAATCCCTGCCTGTATAACTCCAGGAAAATGAGGACAGTGTGACCTCAGTGAGGTTACATGAGATTTTTATCTGGGTATCTGGCTATTTTCTTTCAGACGTTAAGGTTTTCATCTTCAAAAAGCAGCACGTAGTAAATAAACCTCAGGCTATGCAATGAATAAAGAAAATGCTTAATAGCCACTCATTAGTAATGAACATTGCTCAGTCTATGCACTGATTCAGGCTACAGTCTTGGAGAAAATCATATGTAATTGGGAAATTGCATCTGGGCATATGAAATGAACAAACAACCTTAATTACATCATTTCACAGTATCTTAATGCTGAACTTTGCAACTTTAATAAAGCAAAAAGCTTACAGCACATACACATATATGTTTTAAGTAAATTGAGAAAGAAATTCTGGAGCCCTCTGGCAGTCTTCTAAGTCATCAGAACAATGTCACTCACAAAATCATTGGTAAGCCATCATCTGTTACACAGACAGAAAGGAACGGAGCATTTTTCTGAGGAGTTTCAACAAGCATTTGCTGACAGCAGAAGAAAGTCGAGATGCAGACAATTCAAATCCATTCTATGATAAGAGAGGACACCACTAACAAAGGGGCTTTGCCAGATACTCCTTATGAAGCACGTGCCTCTCCAACTACATCGGCTCTCGTCCCCATTTCTATTCCCCGTGACACAGTGAATGCCTGCCTTTCAGGATACCTGCTCTAAAACAGTTTATGTTCCTCAGGCCTTCCAGATTCTCTTGACCTTAACACAACTATAGAAAAATTCAGATCATTATTTCTATTTAAAGAAAAATCAGAAGACTTGAGATGTTGTTTTTCCTTCCCTTCCCCTCACAAAAAAAGTGAGTTTGACCTTATTCAAATCCAGAGCACATCTGCACACTTCATCCTCAGAAGTGAACAGATTTCTACAACAGAATCTGCAGCAAACAGATGACATGAAAAATTATCATCCTGAATGGATGAAAGCTGGCAAAATTATGAACCACTGAGAACATAATTAACCAGTAATGTCACTAGCAAGACTTACTTGCTGTTAACATGTCCTAACAGCTGTAGAACAAAATGTATCAGCTACCTCTAAAGCTGTACCCAACTCAAGACTCTTTTCCTAATAGCAGATACAGGAACACAAAGCCTGAGCAGCAGTGATCAGTAAAAGGCCTTCCAACACAGGCAGAGAGCCAGTGCTTAGCATGCCTCTTTATGAAAGATAATTGGTACTGTTTGCTACAAGATTATGGGACACTTTCCCTACTGTTTACTACACAGTTTAACCACTACAACCTTTTTCTGAAATGTAACTGATCTTTGCACATCTGACTGCTTACAGGATTTGACTGGGAGAAAATGTTTAAACCCAATAATGAAAATACCTCAGAAGGTTAAATCAGTGTAATGAACATAAAATTAGATGTGGCTGCCACTTCAGGCAGAATTAATAGAAAGGAAACAGTTTAACACCAGAAATTATTGGCATATCCAATTTTAAGTGCTCTCAAATACAGTGAGGGTGCTTTTCTTTAATTACAGATAGAGAAAGGTCTTCCTTTTCTCCAAGCTACAGAATGACCTCTAGTAAGTCAACAAGGCCATCATAACTGAATACCAGTCAGTAAATTTTCTATCTGAACATAATTTGGAATATTAAACACAGCACTCTTGCATTCACTCATCTCTCAAAACCAGAGACAGTTGCCCAATCTCACTCACAGGTGACAGCTGATTTCCTTGGCTCTTCCCAGCAACATATACTAAACAACAAACAACCCACCCACCCAATTCATGCACTGAACAACTAGCCTCTCTACAAGTGATGACTGGAAAGAAAAAAATAAAATCAGGAGAAACATCCAGTGTTGCTCTCTGTAACAGAATAACACTGGATGCAAACCGGGCAGCATGAAGAAAGTATTCAAATATGTAATGATGCTTGAAAGATTCAGATGGTTGCTTATCAAATAAGAAAAAAAAGCAGGAAATTATATTAGGTATTTAATTTCAGAGTAGAAGCTCCAATCAGGAAGACAAATAAAAGTGAAGAAAAAAAATGTTCTATGACAGAAGTTTTTAAAGATTCTTACATATGTACTTTTGCTCATTTATATTCCACCTCATTTGCCATGAAAATCTCTTCACACAAGAGTGGAGCTGAATGTAAAACTTGTGTCACTCATTTCACAGCTGACGGGAGGACTGCCCTAAGTCACGGCTCCTAACACACGAGCTGACCACCTACTGAGAGAACATGGGGGGAAAGATCACTTTAAAGAACATTGAGCACACAGAGCAATATTTTGCTGTACAATTTTAGTACAATATATACTGTAGACCATTTCAAAGTCTCTCCTCTGAAACTAAAATAATGTGACACTTTACATAACTGAACATTTGCCATGACAGTAAATAACCTTCCTCTGCTGTTACTGAAGGACATCCTAAAAATGATTCTTTTTAACTGGCAGTGGACATTTCAGACTTTCAGAAGCCTGGCCTTACCTGCAGAAATACACTATCTTAAAATGGAAATGCACGGTCACTCAAAAGCTGTAATGTTTCACTCTTAAAAAAAAAAAGATGATTACTTAAATTCAAAATGAAGCTTAACCACTGAATACCAAAATACATGTTTAAAAACATTATTTACATGCTAAGAATCAATGTGATACTTGCTTTTTTCCCCACTGAAGAGGGCTGCTCTGAATACCCAGTTAGCTGCTCAGTGATCAAGTCTTCATACAAAGGTACCCTAAACGCTTACAACAGATCTTCATCACAGCTGACACCTGTTTTAAAATTTGAACTAAAGAGAGAGGAAGTGCACTTGAACTGCTCAGCAAATCCAAAACAATTGCAAAAAAACCCACACAGATTTGGATTGACTGTAACCTTCATAGTTCAAGAAATATTTGCACTATATTAAGCTAATAGCTCATTGAGACCTTCTGTCTCCCACTTCATACACAAAATCCAAGAAGAGTAACTACCACAAATTACAGGGGAAAAAAACAACTCAGTCCTCAAATTTATTGTCACTACAGGACTAAGGTCTTCTGCCAGAAGACAGGGACAAACCATCAGACTTCAGAGAATTGGACTCTCCCACAGATGAGTTCTACAAGCTCCTCTCCACAGAGAACGCTCAGGTAGGGCTGTTCAGAAGGGGCCCAACTTGTACCCAGAGCACACGGTGACAAGCTACGCAGCAATACCACCCTGACTGTTTAGGGTGTGATAGCTTCATAAATTAATGTTGTTGTAGTTATGGATTACAAGTTAAGATGAGCCACAAAGATGATCTAATCCAAAACACGGTACTACCCAAAATCCAAACCCTATGTCTGAGAGCACTGTCCAGACACTCTAAAATCCAGCAGCTCAGGGCCATACCTACTGCCCTGGGCAGGCTGTTCCATGCCTTCCACCTCCTGGGGCAGAACCTGCCCTGAGCTCCACCACCCCTCCCCTACACAGCTCCATGCCGTTCCCTCGGGCTCTGTCGCTGTCACAGAGCAGAGCTCAGCGCTGCCCCTCCGTTCCCTGTGAGGAGCTGCAGCCGTAAGGCCTCCCCTCAGCTCCTCTGCTCTAAGCAAACCCTGTGGCCTCACCTGCTTCTCATACTCTTCGCCCTCCAGACTGCTCACCATCTTCACTGCCCCACTAAGATCAGTATCAAATGCAGGATGGCCTCAATTGCCAAATGACACCTGTAATTCCCCTGCCTATTGGTGATGCAACACCAGCACTGAGGACATCAACGTTACACAAAGTACAACCGAAGACAGCAGTTTAAGCATGCCCCGGTCTTACTCATCACATGAAGGGGAATATAGTGATGGCAAACAACTTAGTTAACATTCTAAAAAGTGAATTATTACCATTGTTAGCTGTCACAGCAAAGGACCAAATGAGGAACATTATCAATAGGCCTCTTACGTAGGCTTGTGACAAGTTTTGTTCACAGCTGTTAACATTCTAGTGCTGTCTAAAGAGATCTGAGGAGGCAGACACACTGTCTGTCTGCAGCCTGAAATGGCTCCAAGAAGATGTTGTTCATATCAAAAGAAAAACATGCTGCAAAGTTTATTATTAAATCCAAGTAGTGGGACGGTACTTACAAATGGAAGCACACCATCCTATCTGCTGACTACAGATCACTTTTCTCAGGTGACTGTTAAGCATTGGTGACTTTCCTAAATAATAGGAAACATGAACCTATCACAGAATGCAACAGGCTGCCCAGGGAGCTGTGGGTGTCCCATCACTGGGTGCTCAAGGCCAGGCTGGATGGGCCCCCGGCAGAGTATTAGTTTGCAGCAAGATTATCTCTTCTGCATTAGAACAAACCACTCATTGCAGGAGCACTGAAAGCTCACAATAAAAACTTAAAACTTAATTAGCCACACACCATGTAAATATCCAAGTTCACCATGCTTAAGAGGCGAGTTTATTTAGTTTCTGAAGATTCTGGAAAGCACAGGATAGAATTAGAAGAACATCTGCAGACACTTCTTTTTAGCTAAGAAATATTACCTTGCCATAAACTATTTCATCTCCTAAAACAGATGGTATCTAGGCAAGTCATGATTAACTCATGGGACCATATTCCACTGCTCTCAAGCAAGAATCCACCTCATTTCTCTAACCCTACTACCTACCCTTGAAGAAAATTGCTGTAAACTTCCACGAAAGCACTTCACTACTATCCTTCAAGTACTCCTTCAGAATTGTTTAGCTGTTGTAAAAAACAAAGCTGAAAACCAAGTATATTCCATACCCTCAGAACACATCTCACATTGATTCATGCTGTTCGCCTGCAATAAGTATCAATTATTTAAATTCCATATACTGCCCACTGCACTCACACCAGAAGTGTATGGAACTATCCTTACTCTGCAGTTGTGCTGTGCCTTCAATGTGGGGCAGAGTGCTCCTAGTTGATAACATAAGCTGAGAGAGTATAGGCAAGGAGATCCAGGTCCCCAACCTGTAGAAGTCTAAAAGCAAACAACACTTTTACTTAAGTGCTAAATCTTCGCAGTCACACACCTGTTATTTCAAGGTCAAGGTTCCCCTCACAGCCTGAGGGCAAGCAGAAAGAGACAAAAGAAGAATTTCCAGAGTAGACAACATGCTGAATACTAGATGTTTTCAGGCTGAAAATGAGAGCAGTGAACTAGACCCCCATGAAGACACACACAAAGCAGAACAAAGCCATTTTGCAACTGACTCCTGGACTGGGCTCAGCTGCACCTCTCCATTGCAAATGATACCCAGAGAACGTAACCACCATCACAGGTGCGGTGCTGTCTTTGCAGGAATTCTTTAAAGATGACCTATACTGATTCTGCCCTAGAACGACCCTCCTTTCTCCCTCCCAATCAAATAAGAACTAGTAGCACAACCCCTAAGTAAGTCTCCTCCTAATCAGATTGATTAGAATGCATCATATTTAATTTTAAAAGGGTAAATAAAATACCAGAATAAATTGAACAAAGGGCCCTGTCACGCAGGAAGACATGCTCAGTTTTCTGACTGATGAACTACAATCCGCCATTACAAATACCACCCTCTAAATACAGGCTGCATCTGTCTGCTGAAGGAAAGAAAAAGTAAATATTTTCTAGAGTACTTCCATGCAAGTTATACTGGTTTTGTCTACAGAACTATGGAACCACAAGTTAAGCTGCCTCGATGATTCCTTCCTTCTGTCTTTGTAACCCAAATGTTACGAAATCAACACAGCTAAAAGCTGTAAATCAAATGCACCCACCAAGATCCCTTAAGAACAAATCCACCTCTGCACAGATGCCAGTACTGCAGAGATGGGTTTCACCTGTTCTGTTGGGTGCTGAAGCTTACACTCCTTACACAGGACAGGTTCCTCCATAGAAACTTCTGTTCTAGACTATCTAGCTCTGTTCAGCCAGTCTCAGATGAAGCATTTGTTCTTCATGCGGTCCAAACGCAAAAGAGAGAAGTGAACACAGCCACAAGGCCATGCAATCAGAGCTTCATCCCAGGCCTCCACTTCTAGCTAAGTCTGAAAAGGCCTCCTGGAAAGCATGAGAGTATTTAACATACACAGCCAGAGTAATCTGCTCTGGAAGCTGCATACACAGATATTGCTTGTGGAACACAGGAAAGAAATATTTTGCTCTCAAGAAAGCAGAAAAATCAGATATCCCTCTTTTCTCCCCAAACCAGGTTACACAAACTCCTCATCCACTGCCTATACAAAAACACTTCTGTAAACTGGTGGATTATCCAGATAGTTCAAGTAATATTAACTCTTTGATGCACACCTACTAAGTAACTGATGTTGGGTGTAGATTAAGTACAGCAGGAAAAGAGATGTATTAAGGCTTTGGAATAAATTTGATACCAGGAAGCCCACAGGAAAAAAGCAGAAACACACTTTCAAAATTCATTACATCCCTTGCCCAGAAAGTTCAGAAAACAAAGTACACTCAGGGTGTTAAATGAAAATAAAATAGAAAATGTTCTTTAATTGACATTCTATATCATACACACAAATCATTAGGATTAATTTACTAATTGATACTTCTATAAAGAACTGTTCTGCCACAGCGGCAGAGTAACTTAAGGTTCTTTAAAGATGAAAAGCTATTTATCATTATATAAGTAACATTATGGTCTCATTCGAGTACTGTATGGTTTTAGACACTAACACCAGCAGAGAAAGGTTCAGAAAAGAGAAATGTAAGCAAAGAGAAGAGATTCAGAACCTTACGTCCCTAAATTGCTTTCAAAAAACACAGCATCCCTGAGTTTACTCAGGACTGCCACAAGTATGCAGTAACAACTTCATACCATTTGTAATTCTATTATAAAATTGCCTAGCAATTAATGAGAGGAATCAAAATACAGGCTTCTTCCCCCAGGCTACGTCGTAACAACTGCAACCACTAACCATGAGCCTCATCAAAGCCCCACTATCTGTGAAAGTCAGAACTCCCATCCCAATACAGCACTGCAAAACCAACGCTCTCCTTCACCTTCCAGTTCCCAATGTCAAACTCACACAAGCACTCATCTCTTCCTGAAGGCAGATCTCAAACACGCACAGAACTAGAAGCAATACAATTAACTGCTCCCCTTCCAGGGAAAGGTAAGCATCATTCTCAGTATCCTGGCACTCAATGCTTTGTGACTCAACCAAAAACAAAAAAAAAGCCACTGTTGTAGTTTTCTCATTTAATTCACTTCCACACATTTCAGTACGTGTCCTTAATTTTCAGAGGTCTTATGCCATGCAGCATTTCTCCCCTCCCCCCTCCACTGTATCCAATTGGAAAGTAAGCAGTGACACGGCAACTGTGCTGTAAAGGAGGTGGCAAAGAACATTTTAATTTCGTCTAAAAATCTGTCAGGACAGTTCTGTCATCATAAACCTAGCTTCCTTCCTTTTTCATAGTACCACATACAATGCAATGTGAAAACCTTCCAGTTGAAGAGGATTAATACTGACATTTGAATTTTTTCAATGTATAAGTGGTATCAGTTTTAATAACAGCCCTACACGTCATCCTTTATGTTGCATGACATCTAGAACAAATTTATAGAAGCCTTGTTCCTTCAACGGCTCAACACACCAGTGGAGGCAAAAAAGTAGGAACAAAAAAATACTTACAGGAGCAAAGACAGTCACTGTAACGAGCAAGAGCAGGAGAGAAGGCACTTAGTGTGTCCACCTTCTAAAATTAATAGGAAGAGACCAGATAACTGGAACGGAAAATGGCTGCTTCAGCGACCTTTAGCGTGCGCGATGCCATCCCTGAAAATGAACCTTAAAAATGGATATGCTCAAAAAACTCATCAAGGAAAGAGAGAAAAGGCAACTGACAGCCAGTTGAGACAGAAGCAAAGTCTATGGTAAGATTTAAAATTCTGGGCTTCTTACAGCAGTTTGGCTTCAATTTGCATTTCTTTATCATTTTATTCCTTTAATTAGATTAATGCGTCTTTCGTGGCACACCGTAGGTGTTACAGACTGGCTTCTTTGAACACATTTGAGATGTTTATTAAAAATGCTAACAGCTATGCACAGAAGTGTACAAGAAGCGCAGTAGCATGAAATAGATTAAATTCAGCCAGAGAAAGTATTTAATGTAGCAACAAAATCCCAAGCAACTGTCAAATAGCTCTCTTCCATCAACACTCTGTTAGCAAAGGCTTTAGATGATCTTTAGCAGAGAAAGACTATTCTTAGCTGTTTAAAAGTGACAGTAGAAGAGTTTGACCCCCCCCCCCCCTCCCCAATAGGAAAGAAGTCTTCCTCCATCTCAAGGGCCTGGAAGTTTAGTTTGATGATAAAAGCAACATAGTTATTTTTAGCACTCTACAGGCATAAAAATACAGCTCTAAACTGTGACCTACAGCTATGCACAGCCAAGCATCGCATCATAGGGCAGCCTTAACTTTAGCTAGAAGCACGTCTGCAGTTGCTTCAGACAATCACTATTCATCTCACTGCCAACAATACCTCTGGATGGCTTTAGCAACAAGCATTTGAAGTTGTCACCATCTTTTTTTGAATTGCTGCCATCGGCAGAACACAAACCAAAGGTAGGAAATCTTAATGGACTTTGTAGAAGTATTAGGAAGACCATGTTAGGTTAAATGGATTACTACTGCTCTTGGGTACAGAGGATGAAAAAGAACCTTAAAAGCAAAAAAACTTAAACTGTCACATGCACTACAGAAAGACATTTTAAGCACAGTTTGAGTGAATAAAAAAAGAAAAAACTTTGTTTTCTTCCACCAGTAGTAACAGCCTGGGAACAGGAAATGCTACAGTAGGAGACCTTCAAGCAAACTCACCTGAAACAACACTGCTCAGACAACTGCAAAGGTAATTCATTTTATTTTTATTCACATTTGTGTTCTCCTGCCCGCATGATTGGTAACAAGCTGCAGTTTATAAATCTATTCCACTAGATCTGCTTCCACAAGTTATATAAACAAGAATTTGCTTAAAATAAAAAGTGATACAGAAGTTTTGAAGAACAGGATAGGCACTGAGTTACAGCATGGAACTATTTATTTTTACACGTAAGCATTACCTCAAATTTTTTATTTTTTATAAACATCACTTATACTATCCATAAAGTTAAGTGATTTCAAGATAATAAATATATAGTTTCAAATGCTGTAAGCTTCAGATTCGTAACTGTTAATTCAGAAAACATGAGAAATGCTATAAAATGTGAGCCTTGTCAGATTTGATACTGGTTTGGTGATTATGTTTTTTTCCTATTCTGCTGCAAAGTATTTTAGTACGAGGAACAGAGTTTCTTTTAAACGCTCACCTGCTTAAAAAGAAGCACACAGGCATAAATGCTACCTTCCCAACAGAAATAAGCAAAGTTTCTTTCTCTTTCCCCCTCACAGCTTAAAGATGCCGCTTTTTGGCTGGATGAAATGGCCAAAAAATGATTCCTACAAACCCTCAAGGTGTCCTGGATCAGAATTAGTTACAAAAACCTTGCTGAGGGAATTGAAATGGCACCTGAAGGAGCGTGAAAGATTAGTGCAAGAGATTGAAAATGAGCAAAAAGTCCAGAAAACCAGCATGGATTACAACTGGTTGAAGAACTACCAAAATCCTCAAGCAACCATTCCAGCTACTGAGCAGCGACAGCTCGAAGTTCTGTGCTCCCAAATCCAACCCTGCCAGACTGGAACTGTTCTCAGCAGGTAACCATTTCCTATTCCTCTTATGTGCAGTAGTTGATTTTAAGTAAGTTATTTCTTCTACCTAATCCAAGCTTATATATGGCTGTGATCTTCTTTCCAATTTAGGAATGAGCAGTAATCTGAATATATCTTGATACGTGTGTTACAGATTATTCCTGTGCTTTATTATATCATACATGAAGGTTGTTTCTCCTAGTCTAATCTTAAAAGGAAGTTTAGCACGCTTATGACTTCTCAATACTTTAAATTCTCCACTATTCATCCCCAGTATTTATTAAATTGCGGCCAAGAATCAAAACATCAAATTAATGCAATGTGCCATTAAGTCTCACTGTAAAAAATACTTCAAGCCTGTAACACTAGAAAAATCAGTGTTAAACAAAATTCCATTTGGGGGCAAGAGGAAAAATAATAATAATTAAAAAAAGGATTACCATGAAAAATTCTCCTATGCTCATATTTAAATACACTTTCTAGGGGCACACAGAAATGACAGAAGAATCCTATGTGCCTTTTAAAGCCCAGAATATACCTAAAGGCAAAGTCAGTTTAAATCAAGTTACCCAGATGGCGAAGGAAAACAAAATACTGAACAACAATCCTCAAAATAGCTGGATTGCCTCCAATGTATTGTCAGAGCTCTTTTCCTCTACAATCTTCTGGGGGAGGTGTGTGGGGAAATGTGGCAGCAAGGAATAACTGACATAAGAGCACAGTCATTTCCTCCTCCTTTCCCTCTCCTCATTACATTAGCAAGGAAACAGGAGCATTGTCAGCATTAGTGATTAGATTTCAATGCTTGCTTGTTTCTAGATTTCGTGAAGTTTTGGCAGAAAATGATGTTTTGCCTTGGGAAATAGTCTACATATTCAAGCAAGTTTTAAAAGATTTTCTTACGACCATTGAGAGAGAAAACCAACAAGAGCAACTGGTAAACGTGTGGAATACAAATTGCTCTGAACATTTCAGCCTGCATGGAGACAGTTCTAACAGATCAGAGAAAGAGGAAATCCCTACAGTTTCAAGTTATGTCGACAAAAACACACAAAGCATGTTTCCCACTTTCTCTGATAGGATCTGGAACCTACCATACTACTACCCATCAAGTTAAGCTGCTTTGTGTTGCTTTCAAAAAGCTCTGTAGCTGTCTGCCTTCCTTCACTGTGATTGCCATCCAGAAACATAGCAATAAGAAATGTGATATGCTCCCTTTTTTACCTTATGAGTTCAGAAACTAAAATCCTTGATTACAGCTAGTATGCATTACATAAACTTGTAGTATGAACTCTCCTCTTACCTTCGACATTCCTTGAAGCTACTGTGTTTGAAGGAACCTTTTAACCAAAAATGTAGATGCTGCTAATAAAACAAGCATTTTATCTTTGTCATATCTGTAGATATAGAATCATAAACAAGAAAAGACTGCTTTCTGTATTTTGGAATAGCACCACTCCACAAACTGTTAGACAACAACTTCTGTATTTACCGCATAGCTTCTAAGCTTTATAGGGAATTTATACAACCTAAGATTTCTTAAGTATATCTGATGTTATATTAAATGGATAAGTACCTTTCGGAGCTGAATATTTATTTCTCAATTTCAAGAGTAAGTCCTAAACCAAAAGCAACATAAAATAACATTTTACTGCATGAACAGTTTCTTCATTTGTCTGAACTTTGCACTGCACATGATGAAATACAATGAAATCTGACAACTAAATGTAAGCTTTGGATATTTAAGTACTTTTAACAATTAGCTCTCTATCCCCTAAGAAATTCTTACATAATTTCATTTCAAAAGGTTGCACTTCTTCCGTTATTTGAAGCTACCCTGAAAACCAGACTCTAAACTTAAGCATTTTGGTAAGTCACAGTACTTTCTAGAGTAGCAAGAGAGTCAATAAATCACTTCAAAAGCATGAAGTGAGCATTTTCAATTTTCAGAAACTTCCCATTTTTCAGTTGCTATCATCTATGACTGAGTTCTTAAAGTTTTAAAGCACTGACTGGACACATAGCAGTTACGGTCAGAGCAGACAATTAAAACAGGAAAATCAGAGAAAACATGCAGCACAAGGCTATGGTGTATTTCCCATTGGGCTCCCATCACCAAAGGAATCCAACTTTTACACACCTTTTATTTAAGCTCTCCATCTCCAGATTTCCTCTCCATCAGTGTGCCACATCATAAAAACGGCCAGGTCTCCCATTTCTCAATTCACTAGAACAACTATTTTGCAAAATCAGAGGAAAAAATGCTTCCTATGATATTGTTTTCAAGCATACTGAAGACAACGTCCATTCAGAGTTCCTCAGTCTGGTAATACGTAACCCGAAGACATTTCCCTTCTGCTCCACTTGCATCTTTCACCCAACACAGAATTTACTTATAATATAATGCCAGTTGGGTAAAACAAATCACATGTATTCTTATAAAAGGTATAAAACTACAACAAGTTATAAACCAATATTTTTTTTAAGAAGCTTCAGCTAGAAAAACCTCTCTAGCAAGCTCTGTAGTGATATGATGAGAGGAAAAGGTTTCAAACTAAACCGAGGCAATTAAAGTTTTTCACAATAAGGGTGGTGAGGCACTGGCACAGGTTGCCCAGAGAGGTGGGGGATATCCCTGGAGACAGCCAAAGTCAGGCTGGACAGGGCTCTGAGCACCTGATGGAGCTGTGGGTGCCGCTATTCACTGCAGGGGGGTGGACTGGATGGCCTTTGAGGGTCCCTTCCAACCCAAATTATTCTGTCATTCAAATGAAGCCTTTCAATTTCAGAAATAAGAATCATCAACTGAAACATATGCTAAAAGGCAGTCTGTGAGTAATAATTAAAATACCTAGGCATCACAACTAATTCAGTAATTCTGTGCACAATGAAAAGGAAAAGCACAAAAAGGCTTACATACTTCTATATACGATTTACTGATATTAGGCTATATAACCAGTTCTAACATCAACATTTGGAGTGGAAACTGAAAGGGAAAAACTAAAGCGGGAATTAGAGAGGGCACAGGTAGAAAATTATACAAAGGCTGAGAAAATGCCATCCTCTGAGACCTTACTTCATTTCTTTTTCCCAAATACAAACATTTTCAAAGCGCAATGTATTATTTACTTAAAAAAAGAAAAGACAAACATAGAAAGGGTAAAGACAGGGTAAGAACTGGTATTTGTGGTACCGCACGCAGCGGCACACCTCATTCCACTGGCAGAAGGGTGAGTGACAGAACTTCAAAGGGCAGCAAGCCTCCCACCTGCACAGGTGTCAGGCAGAACAGCTTGTTATGTTTTTAGCCAAGTAAAGTAGCTATAAAAAAAAAACTAACTCAGCAAATGCTACACCTACAACATGCAAGAAATCAAAGAGAGAATAACGATCTTTTTCCATGCTTAAGCTTTTTAAGTGCTTTCATCTGAACCACAATTGTTTTGGTAACAAGAAAGATTTAAGGGTCGTTTCACTTCGTTCAGTTAAACGCAATCAGAGAAATTAAGTAGTTAATTAACAAGCTATTTAAGGATAAAAACTCTAACCACAATCTCTGATAAATATTATTTCTTCTTAAGAAGCTCAAATGCTGATATTGTTATTCTGCAGGCAGTCTAGACAACATGATAAACTTAGCCTCAGAAGATGAAGCATCATTGGTGACCAAAAAGAACATCTTAGGCATCTTCTTAAGGCACAAAGCCTTTACACTCAGTTAGCAAAAGTATTTCATAAAGCTTTTGCGAAGTATTATTTCTTATTTCATAGCACTGCACTTATTATAACACACTTCTTATTTCCACGATTGATTAGGTATAAATCCTACATGTTCTTGCATGGCAATTTACAGAAGAACTTGGAAATCATTTTAACAACCCTCAGTTATATAAGAGGCTTGAAACTATATATATATATATAACAAGCATCTTTAACGTCAATCATTTTGCCTTCAGTTTTTCAAAGGCCTGAAGGAAATGTTGAGGTAACTACTACAATACAAGCAACCTCAGCAAGGGAAGCCTTTTGCCTTCAGCCCTCCACAACCTTTAAGCAGCCCACAAATACGAACACAAGCACTCCCTATTTGAACGTACGACTCATCAGGGTTCCTCAATCGATGCCCAACCCCCCCAGGCACAACCCCAGAGGTGCAAAATAGAAACACACAGGGAAACAAAACCCACCTACCAAAAGAGGCCTCCCTACGGAGGCTGTTTATTATATAAACGCACGTGTGGAGGAGAAGCACCCCACACGCAGCCCCCACCGCGCTACCAGCTGCGGGGGCAACAACCGCACTCACCGCAATGAGTCCCGCGCAGGGACCGGGCTGGAGAGATGAGATGAGCCGCGCGAGGCCACAGCCTGCGCGCGCCCACCTAAGAACTCAACGGCGGTCACATCTTTGCCGATGGTGAACCACTCGTTCACCTGCTCGACGGTGAGACTCCGCAGCATGACGGCGACCGCACGCCAATGCCTCGCACCGCACGACACGCGCGTGCGCTGCCCCCCCCCCCCACCGTGCTCTCTTCCCGCGCTCGGGAAAGCCCCGCCCACGGCACGTGACCCGCTGAGGGACGGCGCCGCCGTGTTTGCGGCGCGGTGAGTTCTGGGTTGGGTTCGTGGCGTTCGTAAGCGCGCCTCGCGGTGCGGCCCGTTTGTGTTACGGCCCTAGAATAAATGGCCGAAAGGCGTTCTAGGATTCCGATCTATCTGTCATTCTTCTCGGCTGAGGAAACAGCGCTTAGGCGCCTCAACCCACGTGAAGCCATGCTGGTAGCTGCCTCGTGACGACAGGCTGCCCTCAGGCATCAGGAGTCGTGACGGCCCTTCCCAGCATTGTCCCGGCCTGTGCTCCCTGCTTAAGCAGTGCAGGCTGTGAACAGGCCGGGGCACGGCGCGCTGTGGGCTTAAGCATGGATTTTTTTTCAGTGCAGTCGGTTCTTTGAGGGTTGCAGCGCGGCCCTCGAACGGCTGAGGCGGACCGAGAATGGGCCGCGCCGATGCTCTGGTCTTCCACAGCTGCAGGGGGCGCTGTGCGCCGCCGCCGCCGCCTCTCTGGTTCGCGATCTTCGCTCGTTGGTGCGCCCCTTCCCGCCATCCCCCGCGGCGGTAGCGGAGGCCGTCCCCGTTCCGTGACCTTCGGCGGCAGCCGCACTTTCCCGGCCTAACGGTGGGTTGCGGATCAGGCCTGGGCCGGCAGTGCCATCGCTCGGGTTGTCTCGGGGGAGAGGCTGTGGAGCAGCCCTCGTGGGTTGGCGGCCGTTGTTCCCTGTGTAGAAGGGACCGCGGGAGGGCGGCGTGTACCCGCTGCGAGGGGTGAGCGGGCCGCGGTGCCGGGGGGAGGGCGAGCAATGTGAATTAGAAGGCACGTTCAGCCGGGATTAACTCACTGGGATGCAGGGGGCGGTCTCTGTGTTCTCAGCAGCACTGGTGAAAGCACAGTCAGGAAATACGTCTGTAACTGATGGCATTGAGCTGCCTGCCTGAACTGGTGAAGAGAAATATGGGTTTGTATTAAGACATTAAATTCCATAGAGATGCTTTTATTCTTAGAGAAGTACCAAGATTTCTATTCTGGGGCTCTGAGTTAATATATGATGTCCACATCAGTGTACAGGTGAGTTTGATGGGTTGTGATGTGCTCGAAGCATTTAAGGTAGAAAACAATAGAACGTGCGTTATTGCTATGTAATGTGCTGCAAATGTGTGCTAAGATGTTGAATGGCAGTAAGTTTTATTTTAATGCATATCTTACATACTTTTCTGGTTTTGGTTTGAGTAACAACCATTACTTGGATAACGTCACATGGCAGGGGGGTGAAAACTAGGTGATCTTTGAGATCCTTTTCAACCCAGGCCATTCTGTGATTCTATAAATGAAGCTGGGAACCAAGGAGGAGAGCACATCAGTAGGTTTCCTGCTGCTGGAGCACATTTTAAAAGTAACATTCTCATGATAAATCATGAACTGAGTAGCTTATCACGTGTTTTGCTATTTTGAGTAGGAATTATGATGTTGAGAGGCATACGTTATATGTCAGGGAGGGGGAGAAACAAATTTGGTGTAATTGAGCCTCTTTAGCTTGCCTGGAACAAGATTTTACTCCTTAGAGACTCAGGAAACAAGTCGCTGGTAGAGAGGAGTCCAGCTATTGCTACTCTGCAAATCCTCTGTTAATTCATCTTTGAATCCTTTTATCAGCAGGCATGTGTCTGTGTGTTAGTCCATAAGGTGTAACCTTAATTCTGAATTTGCAGTGTTTTGCTTTGGAATAAATACTTTTTTATGTTTGCTTTGTTTTTTTAATTGAACTCATAGACTGCTGCTGCTGAGGTATGGGGGTGTGTGCATGTATACATACATGCATCTCTGTGTGTGTTTGAGAAAATGTGTATGTTTAACATGCATATAAAAGTTACGTATACAGCATACAGTGCATATATGCATATAGTAGGTAAATATGTAATTGCACAACTCACCATTGGAGTACTTCTTGTAACTTTCAGATGGTGCAAAATATGATTCCAAAGTCATGGAGAGCCATGAAATTCTACTTCACTACCGTTTACCAAGAAATATGGGTTGGTCTAGCATTAACAGCTTATGCCTATTACAGAATTTCATACGGTGGTAAGTTAAACATTATAATCTCTGTTAGCTGTTAAAACCCTGGTATATAGATAAGAATGTCTTTCGCAGTTTAAAATCTGCCCCTGGAAAATATTTAGCAAATAAGGAATTAACACTTCTCATTGAAGCTAATTTTTCACTTTAAAAATGTAAAAGTTTGATATCTTCAGAGTAGAAGGCTGCACTAACAAAATCACCCACACACTGGTGTAACTGTGTCTGCTTTATGAAGATTAAATAATGTAGATACCGATTTTAAAAACAACTCTAACTTGCAATGTGTAGCCAGAGGTTTCTCCTTTAGCTTTTTTCTGAATGAATGCAAGGCTGTTTTGAACTAAATGCCCCATCCCTGGAGGCATTCAAGGCCAGGCTGGATGTGGCTCTGGGCAGCCTGGTCTGCTGGTTGGCAACCCTGCACATAGCAGGGGGTTTGAAACCAGATGATCATTATGGTCCTTTTCCAACCCAGGCCATTCTGTGATTCTATGATTAAGTCATCCTTGAGAGTCATTTTTTTGTTCCTTTCTTTTCGTAGTTTTTTGCTTAGTATCTGCAAAAATTACAATTTTGAGAAGCTGTTCCTGTACAAACTCAAAGTACTGTAAGTTGAGGCTGACGTGCCTCAAAATGTGAGCTGTATCTCTGAACATTGAATTGTATTTTATTTGATGGTACTAGATTGCTTTGTGAGAGGAAAAAAACATCTAATGCAAAGCTAGTGAATTTGAGTGGGGCAGGTTGGCAACGGATTATGGTATCTTAAAGGTCCTATTATTCAACTTGGGCTATACAGAAAAATTGCCCAGTCAAACTCTCTACTAGCTGTCCTGAAGAATTTCATGTTATAAAATGTAGATAAATTTAATAGGGATAAGAAATCCTTTATTGTGGGAATGGCTGAGTGACCTTACCTTAATATTGCTCTGTCCAGAAAACTTGTGGTATGTCCAAAACTGTAACACTAAACTTAAAAGCATAAGTAAATAGAAGAATCTGAACAGCTGCAGATAAAACAGTAGTTTAATTTTCAAATTCTGCTTGAAATGAAAGAAGTTAAAGCAAAACTGTTTCAAGTTTGAGTTCACAGAATCACCAAGATTGGAAAAGACCTTCAAGATAATCCAGTCCAACCATCCACCTATCACTAAACCATGTCCCTCAATTCAAAATACAAACACTCCTTGAACACCCCCAGGGTCAGTGACTCCTCCACCTCCCTGGGCAGCCCATTCTAGTGCCTGACCACTCTCTGTCAAAAAAGTAGTATTTCCTAACATCCAGCCTAAATCTCCCCTGGTGCAGCTTGAAGCCATTCCCTCCAGTTCTATCACCAATTACACAAGAAAAGAGGCCGACCCCCCAGCTCACTGCAGCCTCCCTTCAGGTAGTTATAGAGAGCAACAAGGTCTCCCGTGAGCCTCCTCTTCTCAGGCCGTGTTCAGGTCATGCTGCTTTAGAAATGCAGTGGTGAGGGATATGAGGGCCAAAACCTTCGTATGGGAGAACTGTACACAAACATTATTTTCAAGTGACAACAGCTTTTAATACTGCATACCTTCTTGCAATTTGAGTACAGTTTTGTATTTAATACATTTGTTTATATAATTGTCAAATATCTGCAAGGGTCAGTAGATCAGGTTGGTCATAGCCTTATTCAGAATTCAGATGAGTATTATTCCGTATATTTTTGTCTGTTCACTGTAAATCACTCTTACAGGAGAACAATTAAAATTGGAACACAAAATTAGCTGTTTTAATGATAAAAGAAGATTTTAAGACAAACTAGTCAGTTCACGTCTTCATTTTGTAGTACTGCTTACACAGTGTCCATATGTGTAAAGCTACCTTTCTTTATGTTTCTCTTGACCTACAATAGGAATTTCAATGGCTACAGATTATAAATGCATGGAGTCTTGGTTGATAGAAACAGTTAAAAATCAATATAATGTTTATAGAAATGTACCGTGAAAATGTACATCATGTACATTTGTTAAATTTTGTTCGTGCTCAGTCAGCAAATAGTGAGCATTGAAGTTTATCTGCAAAATAGAAACAGGAAATTAAAAAAAAAAACAAAAACTCATTGCTCAGCTTGTTTTTCTTTTTTTTTTTTTCTTTTTTTTTTGTTTTTTTTCTAGGCAAAAAAGCGGTGGCGGATAGTAAGTATTAACAAACACTTGTATTATTTTAAATTAATGCTGTAAATATAAAATATTTTATATAAGTTTGGGTTTTATTTAATCAATTTAGTAGGTGTTTAAAGGCTGCCTCAAAATAAAGTAGTTTTAGATGTTTTGATGGCTTTGTAATCTAAAAGCATTTGTGAATCTGCCCAGATGCTGCTACCTCCATTTTCAGTTTTACTTTGCATAGCTTTTAGAAGCAAAGTGGAAGTTGTATGTCTTGATAGGGTGGTAAGAGTAAGGAATATTATTTTAAATTGTGATAATGATGTCCATTTCGTAAGAATTTTAAGTGGTCTAAATTTCAAGAGTACCTATTAAAATTTTAACTGCTGTAAAAATTGCGATTTTGAACTTGTATTTTCAATTTATGTTTTTTATATCTTTTACAAAATAGCACTTAAATTTTAAGGTCAGTTTCTTCTGATTTGACAATTTAATTTTTCTTGAGCTGCTTTTCTGTACTGTGAATGTTTGTTTGCTCCCACTTGGATATATGCAACCATTAGTCACATTTTTACATGTATAATTAGTGACAATAATTCCAGTCCAGTAGACTTACGGATAATAGCATAAGTGAACCTGAATTTAGAAGTAGCCAATAGCAGCAACCATCCAAATCAGAGAAAGAATGGATGTTTGTTGAAACAGCATTTCAAAATATGTGAAAATGATTCTTATTTTTAGCATAGTGTATGTGTTTAGTTTGGGGAGGTGGTTTTATTTGTTAGAGCAGCTGAACTTGCCAATTCTTAGACTCAGATCCAGATAGACTTGTGTATTTTGGGTTCTGAGCTGTGTTCTTGAGTTGATTTGCTATGCAGTTTGAACAGTCTAAATCATGTCTTTGTTTCAGAGTCTTCTGGCCATCATTAAAGATCTCTTCTCTTGGAGAATGCATTTGGTGTTTGCTCATCTTTGCTGTAAATGAAGCAAGTTACAACCATAGGGAAGTTAATTCTAAAACTGTACCTGATCCCTCTGCTGTACTTATAAATATGTTGAGCAAGAAGGAATTAAACATGTTGGATAAAGCGTGCTGGAGTCTATTGTAAATGTAATTTCTAGAATAACGCCGTCTTGTTTTCTACAGTTCTTCTATGTAAAAGCTTTTTCAGCAGTACTTTGAAAATAATCACATCTCTGTGATGAATCTTTTTATTAGAATTAGCTGATATTTCTGACAAAAAGAGCATCTTTTTCAGTTGTAACCTTTAAGTACTCTATTTCCTTTAGAAACGTCATTTAAGACTACATCACAAGCGAGGACATTACTGCCAGCTTTTTGTCCAACTTTCAGTGCAGTACTTTGGGGACTCTAAAAACCACATGAAAATCACTTCAAACTGTACATACTGAATATCCATAGCAAGGGCACATAGTGCATAAAACCAAAATTTTGCTTTATGTTTTGTTTAAATTTAGCCTAATCTGCTTTTGAGAAGATTAAGAGGCTTAGGTCATTTTAATTAGTAAATGCTTACGTACATCTTTTTAACTACATCACCAAAACATCTTAAATCTTTCAGCTTAAGGTTTTGTGCTTCAATTTCACTGATAGTAATACCTGACAGTAGCTTAAATACTTTGCATTTGAATGGTCATGATGATGACCACCTTACTGATGATGACATGGTGAACTTTCCAAATATTGTGCTGCTTTTAATTCCTTCAGAAATCACGTTTCTGCTTTAGTTTGGTGCATTGTATTCCTCTGAAAACTCCATTAGGTACTGACATGGGCATGTCATTTTCATGTTGGGCCTGCTTGGTTTTGTTTATTTTAAAGCAGGTATAGCTCACTTGATTTGAAAAGCTGATAGTTACTTTTTCATTCATTCTTACTCTTTCTTCTACTTTCTATAGTTTTCTTTATTTTATATCTTCCCTTGATGTGCTTTTTAAACTGATTCTCATCTGATTCTTTTTTTTTTTTTTTCCTGGGAGTTTTCACTGCTTCCTCCCTTGTTTTGTTTTTTAACTCCAGAAGAATGGAGGAATAGAGAGATCTTAATATTTGTCTTTACATACAAAGCCTCCAGAAATGGGGAACAGAAAATAAAAAGTAGGGAAAAAAAAAAAGGGAGCTTCAAACAAACAGATATTAGCCAGTGGTGATTACAGGGTGGGTCAGAATTGTGGTACAGTAAATAACCGGTTCAGATTGAAAATTTATGCCAGGTGAGGAGCTGTATGTGCATTTGTGATGCAAATTTATGATCATTGACTTAGTTCCTAAGATATTACACATACTTCAAATAACCTGCTTTAGCAATTTTCAATTAGGGATCTGATGCAAACAAGGTAGGGAAAAAACATGAATCATTTCAAGATATACCTTAGCTATAGAACCTAGCATACTTGGAATGAGCTACGTTGGTGTGATGTTTGATCTCTTAAACATTAATGGAAAAGCAAGAAGAGCTTTTGCAAAACTGCCCCTGGAGTGCAGTTAATTGCACTTGTAGGTAAATTTTACCCACTTCAACTCTAAAACTTGACATGTAACTCGATTCCTTAATAGGGAAAGGAGCTACATGTGGGACTCACTGTCTGGATTGTGGGAACTAGACATTGTGTTGAAATAATGCTGTCTGCACTTGGTTCTTCCATTGTTACGTTTCTGCTGTAAGTTCTTCTGACTGTTTCAGAACATTCCAGCTCTGCAAAAGGCATGGAAGTAAAATTGTTGTGTTCCTCAATAGATTTATTTATGTGAGTAGGATACAATAGGAAACTGACAATCAGATACTTGACTCAAAAACAGAAACCAACACACCCACAACACAGTGTCCTACTATTGATACGCTGTCTGCACCTCAGTGATGTAGCACAGTGTGTTGTTTATGTACTGTGAGGTGTGAAAGGAGCAATCAATTTTTATTGGAGCTCTGGCATCTGAAATGCTGCCCTATGTAGAGAAGCACTGAAAAAGACTACTACTGCAGTGAGTGTTCTTATTTTAGGATGTGTAGGTAATTTAAAGCTAATCCAGAATAGGAAGGTTCCTGGCGAGGATCTATCCATACAAGTCCCAGCTATTGAACTTGCTTATTTTTCTGTGCAAATGATTATTTCTGCTCCTTGACAGATCTTGCTGTGTCTGTTTGGCTGTTGCATCTTTATATTGCTAACCTTTTTAAAAGGAAAGAGTTATGTTTATGCTTTTTGAAGTAGTTCAGCAATTGCACATTTAATTTGCCTATGATGAAGTGTTGGCAATGACAAAAATTATTTACTACCTTTGCAGTGTTAGTGGAACCAAATCTTACAGAGGTTGATAAACCACATTCAGTTGCTGCAGCATCACCTTCATAAAGTTTCACTGTTTGTTTTTTTGTTTGCTTGTTTTTAATTAAATGTAGAATATCAGAACTCAGGACTAGGCTGCTAAATTAATAATGACAGTGCTAATGCAAAACACGGTCTTTCGTACCATGAAAATACTGTATTCATGCCTCTAAGCCAGATCTTACAAGCCTTATCTTCTCGTTGTGGAGCTCTGAGATTGCTAGAACATTCCAAAGTCCTGACTTACAATTGAAAATCCCAGAGTATCCCCTACATGCTAGTAAAGAATTGTGGAATACTCTAGAAGAGTAGCAAAATACAGTCATAGCCAACGAAACATTAGTCACGGGGCACAGCCTGCTTAACCTCTTTAATGGTTAACTTGGAAAAAGCCCCAAATGTGTATTCATGTTAATGGGGAGGATGAGTAAAGTTGAAGGAAATGATCTAAACCAAGTAAAACAGCTGAAATAGTTTCCTATGTATCTGAATCATGATAGCAAATCTCTGAAGTATAAATACACCCTGATACTGAGCTGGTATGTGCTCATTGTACTTTCAGTCCCCAAGGAAGAACTATTGGGTGCTTGTTAGACACAGGTGATTGTATGTGACATCACCACCAGATGGCTGCACTGAAACTAAATGAGGAAATCAGCATTTGAAATCTATTGTTTCATTCACGGAAATCTGTCAAGTTACTAGGAAGGAAAGAATACTAAGATAGGAGATTCTCTTTGGCATTCTCTTGTGCTTAACAATTTGGTAAATGGGAATAACAAGAAGTAGTTAAAAGATAGATCTTCAGCAGCAAGCTCTTTGTACTATTAATTCCATGACCTTTAGCAACTAACATTTAGCAGCTAATACTCTATAATGACACGTGAGTCAGATTTGGTAATTTATAAAGTACTATAAACAAGAAATTCTTGTATTCTACTCCACTGCTTCAGGCAAACTACTTGGAAACAATAACTCTCCTCTATCTCAAAATGAACTGACCACCACAAGAGTGGAATCTTTAGAAATTTTAATTAAATTTTGCTAGGTAACGTAATTTCTTTGGCTGTGGTTTAACAATATAAGTGCTGAGGCAGCTTGTGGAGTTTCCATCCTTATACCACAGTGGCATGTTTCTTTTTGTTGTGCTGATACAACTGTTTGTGAGTCAGATTGGACAAACTTTAATGATTTTATAGGCATTTTTCTCTAAAATAAAGCAGACTTAGGGTTTTTTTCTGTTTTAATTTGGATCCATCTCCAGCTGTTTACAGCATGGTTAATTTATAACTTGTATTATAGCACAGCAAGGCTCTTTTTTTCAGAATTTATATCTGTGCATTCACTCTGCCAGCTCTCCTAAGTCATGTGCCTTACAATAATTTAATGCTGTTTCCTTCTCACATCCAGCGATGCACGTGATCAAGGTACAGCCTCCTGTAAGAACTGTCATCACTGTCAACACTCACAGCAATAAGAGGAATAGCAATAAAAAGAATGCAGAACTCTGCCCTGTGTACAAATCAGGAATGTCAGCTTGTGCTTCAACAAAGGGGTAGAATCTTGCATCCTTCTTTTGGAGCACATTGCTTTCTCAGATGTCTACTATGAGTTGGAACAAAAGAACAAACAGTTGCACAACATCTTGATGCTCAGTACATGCAGAAGGAATGCTTTCCATATTAGAGATTAAGATTGGTAGTATTTCTTCAAATCAGAAATCATAGCCATGAAATGAAAAAAAATTACGACTTTCAGCAACTTTTTTTTTTAATTGACTTGACCTTTAACTACTTAATATCCATCCATATATCATCACTGTAACATCAGCTTCAGATGAGAGATTTCTACAGAGCTGTGTTTGGTAGAAAATGATAATAAGAGATTCTGTGGGTGGCAGAACTAACAGCAGTATACTGAATGAATCCCATCTGTGATGACTACTTCTGCCTACACAGATTTCTCCTGCGGTATCAGTTGTAGTCCTTATTTCTTGTTTTAACCTGTTGTGTTTAGCATACTTTTGAAAATATTAAAGAATTGCTGCAATTAAGGGGGAATTATTTAGGTATGCAGTAGAACTGTTGTGAGATATTTCGTATGGAATGCTTTATAAACAAACAAAATTGCAACAACTAAACCGTCACTACAACCTGAATATTACTGGGGGGAGGGGAGGAAGAAATTAAATTAATTTTATTATTAAATAAATAAATAAAATGATTAGAATGTTAGCAGACATCTGATATAGTAACAAGTATACACTTTCTTTTTTTTCTTAACCAAAACCATTTCCCTTTTTTTTAATTAACACCATACTTACCTTCAGTATATATATTCCAGTGTTAGCTTTGAATTTAATGTATACAAAAATAGCTTTCTTTGAATTCTTCTGTATCTGAAATTATAGTTCTTACCTTATAATCCTTTGTAAGTTATTCCATACAGCATATCACATAGAGCTTGAAAAAAACAATTATAGAATGACTTAGATTGGAAGAGGTCTGAAAGATCATCAAGTTCCTCCACCCAGCTGTGGGCAAGAACAGCACTCACCAATACTTCTTGTCCAAATTAGAACCTCCAGACTTCTTAACTACATTAAAATGTTGCCTTTCTCTCAGTAAGTGTTAGAGGCTTACTAATTTCAGTCATGGATCTGCGTCTGTTCCAGAAAACAGTGAAACAAATACCTTTTAGCATACGTAGATCTAATTAATTTATCTAGCTGGAAAAAGAGTCCTGCCAAAAGTGTATTTCCTTTGCTTCAGATTGTGCGTTCTTATTAATGCTGACTATCATACTTCTTAAATGAAGGTTACCAATTTAAACGTAATCAGGTGTGTCTAAGAAGACAGAAGCAGAAGGCAAGAAAAAATTGTGCAGAACTTTCACACAGCAATGGGAAGAAAAGGTGAAAAGATTTAAGTTGCTCTACCTTGTCCTAAAGCTTGTATTTTTACAGAACAGAAATGCTGGTTTTGAATTGGAGACATAAGCAATAGATAAACCTTTAAAGTCCATTTTCTCAAATCTTCTGAAGTTCAAATGCATATTATGACATCTTTGAATAAATCAAATATAGTGCAAACATGTACAGGTGACACATTCTCTACTATCTCAATTTCTAGGGCTTTACACTTAATCAACAGGATTTCATTGATGCCAATACAGTTCATTACCCTTTTCAGTTGGTGTTCTGTTTATCCATCTAAGAACTGTGTAGTAAACTTTGCCAAAGGATTAGAGCAGTAACAGAATTATTCAGGCACTTAGAAATAAAATGAAAGCAAGCTGTCTCATTGAAGTTCCCAGGACTAGAACAGCAATACCTTACCTGGAAAAGCAAAACGTACACTGTTAGAAAGGGTGAAGAAATGAAATGGATTCTCTTAAGACATGAACTATCCCTTTTCCCTCTCAAACTTTAGAAAGTGATACATGGAAAACAAAGTAGCACATCGACTAAAGGACTGATTTGCTAACTGTCTTCTCTTCAATTATTACTTCAACTAATATCCAGTTGTTTAGTCGTGGAAGCTTCCAATCATCATTGGAATGATGATTGGAAAATACAAAGATTTTTGTAAATATGCATCACCTTTAAAGCCTCTTCCAGGATATCTTCTTGCTTTCTCTACTCCTTCTAATATTGTCAATGATTTCTTCATCATAAGTTACAGGGGAGCAGAGGATTTTCTATCTGTAAAAAGGATGGCACATAATCTGTTTTATACAGCTATAACTTTTGTAGCTACAATATGAAAAAAGTAGCAATACTTATTAGTATAAGAATTTTATGAGAATGTATAGGAACGTATTTCCAGTGAGGCCACAGTATTCTCTACTAAGTACACCTTCTTGCATCATGTGTATTGGATTAAGCATACAATTTATGTTATTGTTCAAAGAAATTACATTTCTAATCCACCAAATATAGGGCTGAAACACATGATGTATCAGGCACTCAAATCCCCACAGAGTGCACGCAGCTCTGCTAGAAACAGATCATGTGGCTTCACTTCTCCTTTAATTATTGTACTCCTTTTCAGAATGATGCACTGTGTTCACTGTGCCATGAAACTATAGGACATTAGTCATCTGGTCGAGCATGCATTACTAGAATATTATAAGGTAGGGATGAAAAAGTATCTTTCTCCTATTCACGTGTCTCAGAGACTGTATACAAAACAGACATCAAAGTGTTTCCTTTAGGTTATTATTTATACTTTATCTCTGAACAGGTTTGGTAGGGTTGGAAAGCACTGGCTGTGTATGAATTCAAACATGGCAGCTTATGACAATTGTTCAGTGTGAATTCCTCATTGTTGTGTCCTTAGGAAGTCAGCTCTATTCTGGAACGAAAGGGTTCTAGAGGCCACAGTAACAAGATAAAATTGCTTTTCTTTAAATATTTCACACTATATGCAGTATGTCTATAAAGATTTTAATTACCCATGTCGTCTGGTACAGCACACTGCACCTGCAAGTAGCTGCTTGGGAACTTAGAAGTACATCCAAAACCCAGCTTGTAAACTTGCTTGCCTACTTATTGCCACTTCCTCCTGCTTTACAGCAAATCCAAAATCTACTTTTGGTAAGGAGTGTTGTGTTACGTAATAAAGCAATCCACTAAGCTATTTAGAAAGGGCAGATTAAAATTTTCGTAATACACATACACAAAAACCCCTAGCACTCTGTTGGTACTTGCTTTTTGAGATTTTCTTCTACCACTTGTGAGGAAACCCACCCTAACTATAGCCATCTAGAAACCTCTCTAATCTCAGTTAGTCATCCAGGCTCCATCTTTAATCAATAGAGAGATAGGCACCTTCAAAGACATTTAGATAGTGGGATGGATATCTCAGAAAGGAATTAATTGCCTGCAGAACTGCCTGTCTCCCTTCCCTTCCATCCCAGTTTATTTACAGAAGGAGCCTAGATGATGGATTTAGTCCACATACTTAACTTCCAGATTGTTTCAGTTGGATGAGATGTATCCCACCCTAAACATTTGACCTCTGAGAACATTTATTTCTGTCTATAAATAGGAGTACCTGTTATTTAAAATAATACCACATGAGAAGAAGTCATCTTAAATTAATTAAAATTAATTAAAATTCCTGTGACACCTCTGAAGCCTGAAAACATTTTCCTATGTTCCAGAAAAGCATCTCTACCAAACAAATGCCAAATTGAAGAAAGCTTGGATCCAACAAGGCAGGGAAGCTCATTTTCCTCCTTTTGTCTATGCATAAAAAACGAGTGGGGGAAGTTAAGACATGGCAGCTTTAAAAACTTGAAAATACCTTCATTTGCAAACCTGGTCATTAGATACTTTAAAAAAAAAAAAACAACACAGAAGTTTTGTCAGGAGTGGCTGTGGAAAAGCTCATTAGTTGTTCAGACTCCTATCTGTATTGTTAGGAATCTCTGCTTCTCCTAGGGAGAATGTTGCACATGATCGTATAAAAGACCAGCCAGTTTATTAACTACAGTTAATTTACCTTTTTTAAAGATAAATCTGCATTAAGTACAAAAAATTTTTCTACATGTACCCTTTAATTTTATGTGTAGTCACAAAATAATAAGATGATAGGTGATACATTTCAAGCAAATTTCAAATTCTAGCTAAACAAGGTCTCAGCCTAAATCTTAAGAACAAATCACACTGTAAGCAATTCTTCATTTTTAATGATTACAAGTAAAATAAATGTCTGGAACAAATCACACTGCAAGTAATTCTTCATTTTTAATGATTACAAGTAAAATAAATGTCTGTTGAGCTATAGTGGCTTCAATATGAAGTTGTGTTGCTCTGGTGGTTTTATTGTGGTTGGTTGGTTGGTTGATTTTTATGTAATTTTTTTTTTTTTTTTAAGCCAAGCTGACTGTAAAAATTATTTTCATAACATGTTTTAATATTTATACCAACAAATGAGCAAACCTTTTCCTTTAGAAAAAGGCCCACAGAATTAAAGTGCCTCTAAGAAAGGCTGTGTATTGTGAAGCAAGTAACTTGGATTCTGTATCTCTGGATTTATCTGCTTCCAAGGCTACTCCACATTCTTTTAACCTTATCTTCCAAGGCATTCCCCAAAACATGACTGCTTTCACATAACCTCACTTATCTAAATCAGGCAACTTACTTGTAGGTATCATTGGCCCCTTGGCCAAGCACGGAAAGAAAAACAATGGTGCATGATTACAAGTGAGCTTTTTCCTGTTTGCAGTAAGCAAAGCACATAAAAGACATTTTAAGTTGGAATCAGAAGATTCGGCTGATAAAGTGATTCTCAGAAACATCATTCTGCAAGAGAGATGGTAATTAACTTACTGTACAGGCACAGTTGTAAGCCTTATGATTTGTAAAGACTCGTTAATTTTTCTTCCTCATTTCTATGGGAAAATGGAGATGTGGAGGGCTGGATTAGTAGTTGTTTGATGGTGGTTGTTTTCGGGCTTTTTTTTTGCTAAGTGAAGTAGAAATCAGGAGTATGAAAAGACTTTATATAAAGTATGGCCTGTACCTTTTGAAGACATTTCCTCCTAGTCCACATGATCCAGTCTGTCTGGTTGCAGCATTGGTTGAACCTGCACCTGCCAAAAGCAATGCGTCTTAAAAGCTGACGCAGGCGTTATACCAGAGGGCATTATTCCAATGGAGACACTGCATGGAGGAGTGCCTGCCTTGCCAGTGGCAGCTGTTTATGCCATACTCTCCCAGTTTTCATTTTGTTACCACTCTTCATAAAGGAATGGAATGGTAATATTGGGGCTCTGTTTATGATGTTTTCACCTGTGTTTTGTGGTTGTTTTTTTTTTCCCCTATTATTTTTCTGATATTATGAGTGCCTTATGGCACCTTGTAGCCCATTTTATTGGATGTCAGCTTTGTTGCAGGATCATTCTGAGTAGCTCAGAAAGTTACGATGTCGGAAGTATCGTAGTCTTACCTATTTCTATAATAGACCTATGTCTATTTCTAAAGACATGTAAGAGCTAGAATCACAACTTGCAGGAAACCCAGATAATGATGGTATTGCCAGCTAGAAGCACTCCAAATAATACTTGCAAAACAATTTTAAATTGATAAGAGTATTATCAGGTGATGTCAGAGGATTTTTCGATAGGACCAATTTCTTAAGACTGCCACAGAGTTCAACCCTGCAGCTGCACTCACAAGGATGCACGCTGATACCTTAGGCAGGTATGTATTGAGGTAATTTACAGCCATCCGTGACAGGAACTCACGTGAACAGGTTAAACCTAATGAACAAACTCGTGTTTCAGATCAATACACAACTGTTACCACTGTTGTCATGCTTAAAGGTTATACAAGGAGTACCCGAGGTCCTCAAGAACGTCCCTGGTGAACGTTTTTGTCACTCCTATAATGTCACAAGGACTGGAAAGTGGCCATCTGCAGAAGCAGGGGAAGCATCACCGGGCAGGGCGATGCATTTTTCAGATTATGCTTTCAGACTCGCAGCAATACGAATTTTATCTACCACACGTGTCGCAGTGCCGACCTATGGTGCCGCGTCGACTTAGCGCCGAGCCTGACTTCTCCCGAGCTGTCAGCTTTCATCTCTCCGCTACACCTCTACGGAACGAGGCGCGGGGGCAGGCGCCGCCCAGAGGGCCAATGTCCCTTCCCGCGGCCCGGGAGCGAGGCGGCAACACCCGTTGGGGGCGGGAGCGGCGGGGGGAACCGCAGCACGGCGGGGAGGGGGAGACGCGAAGGCCGAGGCGAAGCCCGCCAGGGGTAGCGGGCACGGGCACGCGCGCAGCCCTCACCGCCGCCGCGGCCCTCACGTGCGCCGCGCGCGCGCGCACCCCGCCCACCCGCGTCCTTCGCCGTGAGCGCGCCCCCCTTCGCCCCGCCCCACGCTCTCCTGGCCCGGCCAATGGGGCGGCGGCGGAGGTTAACCCCTGGCGGGGCGGCGCGGCACGGGCGGAGCGGAGCAGGAAGCGTCGGGGGAAGGAGGCAGGCGGGCAGGAGGCCGCCGTCGCCGCGCTGAGGAGAAGGAAGAAGGAGGAGGAGGAGGGGAAAGAGGAGGAGGGGGCCAAGAGCCCAGCCGCCGCCTCCGCCTCTTCCTTCCTTCCGCCCGCTGCGGGGAGCGAGCCGCGCGGGAGCACCTGTCACCGCCGCGAGGGTGAGCGGCGTCCTCCGCGCTGAGAGGCGGCAGCGTGAGAGGCCCGGCGCGGCGCGGCGGCGGAGATGATGCCGGTGAGTGCGAGCGGCCGGGCCCGCCGCGCCGGCCTGGCGCCGGGATGCCTCCGCCGGGGCGGGCGGAGCGCGGCGGGGCGGCGAGGCGCGGCCGCCGATCCTCTCCGGCCCCGGGGCCCGACGGGTGCCGTC
>JAPSGF010000001.1:47575516-47896131 GCA_035772895.1 Perdix hodgsoniae | reverse complement strand
CCTCTCCGGCCCCGGGGCCCGACGGGTGCCGTCCTGCCGCTCTGGCGGCGCCGCTCGGGCCGGGCCTGGCGCGGGGGCGCCGCCGTGCCGCCGTTCTCCTTCAAGGCAGCCGTTCGGTCGCGTTGGCTTTTTCCCCGGCCCGGGCCGATCCCGTGGCCGGGAGACGGCGTCCAGCCCCGGCTGAGCCGGGCTGCGCGTGCGGGAGGCGCTCGGCAGCGGGCTGCCGCGTTTTCCCGAGGAAAGGAGCTTCTATCGGCGGCCCCTCCGCGGCGCTCCGGGCGCTGCGGCAGCGCGCCGCGCGGGGAGAGCGGCGGGGACGTCGTTCAGGAAATGTCACCGCAACAACTTCGCTCCGCCGCCGCCGGCAGGAAGTGCGCGGCTCGGTCGGGTCGGGGCTGCGGACGGAAGGGCGCAGGTAGCGCCTGTCGGCGGGCGGGCGAAGCCGCGTGCCTTCTGGCTGCCGCGCCTGGGTACCGGCACGGCGCGGTGGGGCCGGAGGAGGATCTGTCTGAGCTGCGTGCGCTGGAAGCCGGCGTCCGAGTTGGTTGAGCTGAGGGCGTGCGGCTGGGTGTCGGCGAGTAGAAGCGAAACGAGGCGGCGGTGACGGCGCGGCGGCGGCTTGGAGCCGCGTGAACCGCACGGCCCCTTCCAAAGCCGGGCCGTTCTGGGTTACGGTCCCGTGGCCGTCGGCGTGCTCGGCCTCCGCCGCCGCTCGGGCCGTGCTTTACATTCATAAAATCCCGACTGTGCCAACGGTAGGCTGGGTCACAACAAATGGATTTGCTTCCCGTTGCTGCCTCGTGTGTGAGTCGGAGGCAGATGTCAGAACTTCCGTGCTCCAGTGATTGGCTTTCTGTAGAAGTCTCTGGTATTGGCTTGCTGTTTTCTTCTTCCTTTACAGCTTGGTGAGTGTCTCTGCCTCGCTGTTGCCTTCATTCGTGTAGAAATATAGCTTGTGGTTATTTGGAAGTGTTATAAGGTTCTGACTTTTATTATGTTTGTGAAATCTACTTCAAAGCGTTTTCATGCTGACAGCTGAGTTTTAATAAAAACAAATTGCCTTGCTGCAGTGGTTGTAATGCTGTAGATTAGAGCTTGCTGAGTCTGAATCCTGAAATAATAAATATTTTGCTTTTCTGAAGAGCTTTTAGATGCTCTTATGGGCAGTCTGTCATAAAGTACTCAGGAATATACATATTTAAATGGACACTTTGATAGTGCCATTAGTCTTCCAGTTTCTTATCCCAGCTATTTGATTTGTGGGCTGCAAGCATGGGAAATAAACCATTTACTGGAATAATCGGTGCATAATATCAGGATGATGTGAACATATGGCTGTAGAACCGGACCAAATGTGGTTGAATTTTCTTGTTTTTTTATAACTTGAGTTTTCCTATTCTGAAAAGGGAAAAGCTGTGCTGGGATTCCCTGACTTCAAATACAGAGGAACTGTTTACTCCTTGATTCTGTTGGGTTTTGTTTCTTCATAATTAGCAGAATTATATAATAATAGCAAGAGGACAGACTACAGTACGGCAGGAATTGAACTGTAACAAGTGGGCATTGCTACAGCTTTGTCAACAAGTTGAAATGAAGGGTTTGGAAAGTAATAAACTTCTATTATTTCTTTTTTTAGTACTTTATTGGGGCCATTTTAGGATTGGTAAACTTTTTTAGTGTTCTGTACATTGGCTTTTAAGAATAAAGTAATGTGTGAACAACAGAAAATGGAATGATGACTTTTTCCTCTTTTCCTGTATTTTGTTGTTGGGGTGGGTTTTTCATGTGGGGACGGGGTTACTTATGAGAGGCTCTATCAGCTATGATTTCTTCTGCTACCAGGATATCTCTTCCTCTGTTCCTTAGCATCCTTTCTGTGCAAGTCTGCATTGCTTACTCTACTTTGTTTTTATGAGATAGGAAATTAGGTTTATGTTGGTTCTGAACACAGTTGGGCTTCCAAGAAGTAATGAGATGTGGGCTGCGCTTTGGTTAATTTTGTATGAAACTGAAGCTCTTATTGAAAGATAATCCCTGGCGTGTATTTTGTGTTAGACTAGAGAATGCACAAGCGGATCTTAATATTACAGTGTGCATTAATATCCTCCTAATTGCTGCATATGTTACTTGTCTACGAAGACAGATAACGTGATAGAGCACAAACCAAAGATGGATCTGCTCGAGTTAGGTTCAAACTGAGCTCCCTTCCAGGTGAATTAGGAAAAGGTTTCTTTTTCTTTCTTTTTGGGGGTTTTTGTTGTGTTTTTTTTTTTTAAGTCACTATCCCTGTATGTGTTTAAAAGCCATTTAGATGCGGTGCTCAGGGAGGACCTGATTTAGCAGAGGGTTGTTAGGGTAGTATGGTTAGGTCACGGTTGGACTCGATGGTCTTTGAGGTCTTTTCCAACCGGAGTGACTCTATGATAATGTGTTGAGTGTAAAACCTTTTCCAGCAAGTCCACAGAGGATGATGCTTATTGTTTATTTAAAACTGAAGTCGTTTCAGATCAGCATACGTGGTTGTCTGCCTTAGAAAGGTCGCTGCCAATGGTCACTACCTTGTATAAGTGTAAAGGAAGATATGTAGCTTTAACAAAATTAATATTAGCAATCTTCAGTGATGCTGAGGTAAAATATATTGTAATGAATTCAGAGTGGTATAAATACCAGCAGTCCTGATACCATCCTTGTTTGCTGAATAAATCTGAACTGACTGGAGAGAATAATTTGCAAGTTTATCAGCCATTATTAATGGAGTTATTTATTGCAGTGATGCTTAAAGGCTAGTTCATGTTTTTTGGATCGTGTCGCTGTTCTATTAGGATAATAAGATATGGCCTATTTTGTAGTTTAAAAATATACTCGTGGGCTTTACCATGTCCATGGAAAGTGACTTTTCATAGACTGCTTTGATAATAGAATATTTAGAAATATTTGAGAGGGGTTTCATTAACATCCACAAGTATATGAGAGAATCTTGAGGAAATTTTCACGTCTATTAGTTTCTCTTCAAAATTGACATGGATGAGGTTGTTGTCCATTGCAGGCATTGGAGAAGACTTATTAGAAAATAAAATGCTGCTCTACCAGAGGAGTTCTGTTAATGAGACAAATCAAGTTTGGTGTGAAATGCAGGCCTCCTCACTGTGTTATGAAATCCATGCTGTGCTCTTTTGATTCTTCCTATTAGTTTTGCCTACCAGGGGCTGACCACGTCATGCCAAGGGTTGTCCATGCACAGAATGAAGATGTTGCCTTTGTAGAAGAGTTTGCTTGGTGCTGAATTCAAAGGTCACCTTTATTCTATCCTAAGTATTCAGGGTGTTTCAGATTTTGTTTTCAAGGAAGCAGATTTGAAGACTAAAATAATAATTATTAAGAATAGGGATAATTGTTAAGAATAGGGATTTGAAGAAGCAAACTGACTATTGCATAAGTAGGGGAGTCGCTGGGGGGTGCCTGTGTATCATAATTTGCTTTTAGAATTTATCATTCTTAAACATTATCTGAATTAAACGCTTTGTGTTACCATGCAGTAATTCCTAGCGCAGCAAAGCTCAGAGTATCTCACCTCTAACTGAATGTGCAAGCCCTGGTTAACCTTGGGCTTGTCCAGCTCCTGCAAAGTGAGGGTTCTTTCCTTAAATTGGCTAATGTTATGAAGTGATTTCAAATACCTTTAAAATATCTTTCTGCCACTTCTCTGAGCATCCTTTCCATCAATTTTGGATCCTGTGTCTCACCGATTCTTAACTTAGAAAACTTCTAAGTAAATAAATACCGTAACATTTTAATCCTTCAGGTTGTAGGTTTTTTTTGTAGTTTGGAAGTCTGCCATTAGAATCAATTAAACTCAGAAGCATGCAAGGATCTGCAGTGTATTAAGGAATATATCCTCGGAGGGCTCTCAGTGTTGTAAGTTTCTGATTTTTAATGAGGGACAGTAATAAAATTTTACTGTGCAATAACAGATGCTGTCCTTCAGAGGTAGATTTCTGTGTCAGAACCAATAATGCCAGTGCATAAATTCTGTGACAAATCAAAGGACAAGCAAGTACATGAACTGGTTATTCAAGAGAGTTGTTTTGAATCTGAATTTTCAACCGCTTTCCCTGGATTTCAAGTGGCTCTATTCTGTGACTTAAACGTAGCTCAGAGGTGTGTGTAACCTTGCTTGTGGTACAGAGCAGGCGTTTATCACGACGGGGCAGTGGTGTGTTGGAGATGCTGCATTCCTTTACAGGGCTGAGGTTTCACAATGGAGATGGGCTGCACTGACCTTTTCCTGTGACCACTGCCTGTGGCCGCTTCCTCCTTCCTTGCTCCTCGCTGCTCCTTCCCACCTTGTGCTTTGGGCACGCTGTACTGCCTGCCTCAGTAACTGCATCCAGGGCGCTATAAATGGAAAAAATAATTGCACTCAAGGGATGCGGAAGGTATAGGTGTACGTATATATGAATATCCTGCTAGGCTAGTCCATTAAATCAGCTTATTGTGCTGATTTGCTTTCCTTGTCTGTGCTGGTTCAGGAAGGAGCAGGCTGCTGGGGTGAGAGGGACTGCAGAGGAGGTGGTAGGGAGGGAAGTGGGCCGTCCCCATTGCAGCGCTGCCCGATCCTGATCCTCTTCTCCAGTTGCGTTGGGAAGCTTTACCCGAACGTCGTATATTAAATTTTCTTCTCTGGCTGTTTACCAGTTCAGTAGGACAGTGAAACGAACCTTAAGATCACTGCACTGCAGTAACACTGTGACTGTAGAGATAGGTTTCACCACTTTTCTGGGGATCTGGTAGTGCTTTATGTATGTTCCCTGGAACAGGAGCAAGTTCGGTGAAATCTGTGGCATTGGGGGAATTGTTGAGAAGCAAATGCAAAAGAAGTTGTAACCGTGGCTAATGAACCAATGTAATGTTTAGGTAGAGGTCACTGGTTTGCTGTCACTTGTCTTTTTCTTTGCAGTATTGTTCCTTCTGGTTTCTGCCCTTTCTTTCCTTGTTCTCTAAGACTCGTAGCATATTTGAGCCTCGGTCGTCACTGCTTGGAAGTAAGCACTGCAGGGGCTACCGTGCTCCTGTCCTCCCTGCTGCCCCTCTCCTGCACTGGCTCTGTGCTTGTCTCATCCCATGCTGAGCCACTTCAGTTTGCTAACTCAGCAGGAAGTTGTTTGCTTTTTTTTTTTTATCGAGGCTCTTTACTGACAGCTTAGCACACGGAAACCGCCTCGCTGCGGGGTCAGAGAGGTGCTGGAGCCCTCGCAGGGAAGGGCAGAAATGCAAAGATTGCCGGAAGGGTGTCATCAGTTCTGTTGCTTTATGTTGTTGAGATTTTCAGCCTGAAAGAACTATAGGGCAGTGAATGAATGTGGGGAGATATGTCTAGAAGGCTTTGATGTGTGGTTTGTGGCCCAGGTGGCAGAGAGGAGGAACTTCCCCAGGTCTTTGAAATCAAAGCAAGAAAACTGCAGTGCTTGAGATCTCTGATGGGTTCGTGTGGGAGAACTTTACTGATCCCACTCCCTGTGGGCTGTCCCCATGCACAGTCACACAGTGCATTAACTGGCATCTGAATTAGTTCTGTGTTCTGCTTCTCTCTCGGAAATCCTTTTTTGTCTCTTTGAGGCTGGCAAACCTTTCTCTCCAAAGAAACAAACAAAAAAACCGAACAGTGTTTCTGTCCTGATTTCTGAGGGTGAGTAACTGGCAGTTGTTGAGAGTTGGTGTTATCTGAGAGAAGAGCTGCACTACTAGTATGACAAAAAAAGTAATGCTTGCACTGCTCTCTGGTCTTCAAAGGAGAGAAACAGGGCAGTCTGAGACCAGCAGAGCAGCCATAGCCATCAAGCACAGTCTTACCTAAATAAAAAGATTTTTTTGAATTTCTCAAGCGGGATTGAGTCTTAGGTTTGGGTAACAGGTATGGAAAACCCATTTGTAATCCTTTCTCCTAATACAGCTTGCCTGATGTGGTTCAAGGCAAATTGCTGCAGCTGTTGGTGTTACTTTTTTTTAATTCTTTTTCTGGAAGTTTTCCACTTGGGTTGCGGGTGGGGAGGGGAAGCTTTAGGAGGCGTATCTGGGTATCTTGTATAATCTCTACAAATATTGATCTAAACGTGACCCCAGTCTGTCCCATTTAACCAGAGAGAGCCATTTTCAAAAGGCTCAAACATGTCACTTAATTCCTTTGAGGTGATGTGTAAGAAGATGGTGTTTGTACATTTCTGTGGTATGAGTAATGTCTGTAAAATTCTTCTCAGGCTGTGAGGGTTGGGTTTTGTAGAGATGACATCTTAGCCAGAGCACGTGCTGTGTGATGATGTGGTGGCCAGCATCAGAACTACTCACTCTGTTAGATACTTAGCTTCATTAGAAACAGCCAAGCAGCATCCTTATCCTTCAGATTGCTGTTCAGTTATTTTGATAGAGAAAGAGGTGAGATTTTCCTGCCATGTATCTACAGACAGCAAATTTTTGGAAGTGTAACAGTTTGGTATGATTCAACAGGCTAACAAATGGGCTTACAAGTGGGTTAGTTACTATTCAGTCCAACTGTTTGCAGTCTGTATGGGAGATATTGAGGTTTTGAAACAGTGTCTTATAAAAATAAACTGTGAAACGTCTCTGTGTGCATTTTCATCTCGGCATGAAGCTCTGAATGTCTCAGCATGTCTGATGCTTCATCTCCTCGCTCACTGCTTTGTTGTCCCAAGTTACCTAAATTTTGGAAAAAATTAACTGTGAGAAGCATGGCTTTCTGCTAGCAGAAAAAGGTCTGTAATGATTGACCTCCTTTACACTTAATCATGTCAGCATCAGTGCAGTCATTTCAAAACCGTATTGCATGGATTGGTGTTTACTAGCCCTTGGCACTTAGAAATATTTTCAGTTCTTTCTCTGGCTAGCTTCTTGGAGTACTGATGCTGCTACTGTTTTGTTGTTGTTTACCACCACGTCACTCAGACCTGGTTTGATGAGGAATATGATGCAGAATCAAAGCTTCACATGGAAGGAGTTGAAAGTCTGTTACATGCAACCGTTCTCAGTTCTGTGCTGTAGCACTTGTGTTAGCTTTCTTTTTTAGATGATGGATAGCAGTAGTGTTTACTTCTGTCACACTGGCAGGAGGTAAAGTTGTGAACTAGGTTTAAGTCAGTTTAATGTCTGAATTATGAACTGCTCTTTTGGAACCCTGAATTTTGCTGGGGTCAACTTAAGTGCTTATATTTGGGTTAATTTATATCAGCTAATGTGCTTTTCTCGTTTTTAGCTGAAGATAAATGCTCTGGAGTTTGGGTCCTCTTTTCATGTTTACCAACCTTTAGCATTTTAAGGGATGGATGTGTAAGCTACACTAACTCAAGTAATTTATTGGACACAAAAATATCATGTTGGAAACACTGTATCTTGGTCTTTTCTGACATCTCACCTAACAAGTACTGTCCCCATTTACGTTGTAGCACACTGGGAAGGAATGTCCTCTTGAAGCCACCAAGTGCAATTTGGTTTGTGCTCTCAGAGCTCTGAAGAACTGATAGCAGAAAATTACGAGTAAGCTTGATCTAGAGTTTGCAGGTACTCATTTGTACCCTTTCAGAGGTAGGGGAAAACTTTTGGTCAGCTTTTTCTTACTGTGCTCAAACTACACATAAATATTTTCAAGCACTGAGGTCTCAGCAACCTCTTTGCTTCCAGTGCTTGAGGATGAGAACATCCTGATTGTGTCTGAATTGCTTTATAGCCCTTTTCCCCACCCTAGCTGGAAACCCAGGTCATTCTGCTTTGTTAAATACTGTAGATTTCTTGTGAGAAAAGGTGTCTTCAAACAGAGGAGAAACACCATAATGTGAGTGTTGAGACAGAGGCAAAGTGGAATCAAAATTACTAAAACAAGTAGGTCTTAAATTGTTAGTGAGACCACGAATGCAGTGTTATGTTTTATTCCTTTTGAACTTTTGCTGTTCTTTGTATTTGCCCATTACTTCAGTGTACATCGATTGTAATCTATAGCTTTATATTAAGTAGTTTTCCATTTTGTTTGCTGTAAAAGTTGTGTATGTTTTCTGGAATGTCACTTTCATTCTATTTGCTACATCATCCCATGTGTTGTTCGGAGGCCGGGAGTGTCTTTTTGTTAAAATGCTTTAGTAGGATCATAGCCCTTGTTTCACTTTCCTATTGAGCAGGAATTGAGTGGGTGCATAGTTTTCTGAGTATGAATGTTGTTACACAGAGCAAGTCCTCTTGGATCTCTCACTGTACCTACATTCTTATATATGGTAATAATTCATGTTAATGGAAGACTTTGTCTTCATTTAAAATGCTCAAAATCTCTTCATGCTTTTTGGGCAAAAGAAAAAGTCGTCTTGTTTGTTTAATTTAGGATTTTGAGGCTGATGATATGAGGCAACCAGATATGGTTATGGTGTCCTTATCATTCTCTCTGTTTCTCCTAGATTCATCATTACCTACCTAGAAATAGCAGTTGTGAATCAGTCAGCCAGGTAACTGCTGGGTCAGATCCTGAATTTGGAGACAATACACTTAAAAACTGTAGGAGGAAAAAAAAAGGAGCTACGCCGTGCTTGTATTGCTCTTGCTCTTTGTCTCATTTAGCAAGTAACCACAGGTGTTCCCAATTATTTCAGAAGTTGGGAATGACAGGATAAAAGAAGAGGAAAACTCAGTGATGCTTGTTTTCTAGTTCATATTCTTCTTTGAGGAGGTCCTGACTACTCACAGAGATGGCAGGCTTTAGATTTGGGCCTTCCTTATATACTTCTGAAATACACCATGCATACTAAGCCTTTCTGTTGCAATTGCAGTGTTCATAAATTTTGGGGATTTTTCTGTTGCCATTCACAAACATTCAGTGCATAGCAATAGTTGGTTGGAAGAGGGGCACAGTGTGTAAATACGGGCCCAGCTTTGTCTCTCAAATATTTATTCATATGATAGTTTGTTTTTCTGGCAGATAAAGATACGATCTGTTTTTGGAGAGCAACCAGTTCAGATTTTTTTTTTCATCCTTTCAAAAGCAAAACAACCCTTTCCTTTTAATGTATATCCTCTGGATTCTCATTTATTTAAAATGTCCTCAGTCCCTCGTAGGTCAGTGTTTTGTTGCATTCTGAATGTCTGAAATGCTTCTACTAATTATATTCCCATAAAGCTATCTACGTGACGCTTGCTGAGGAGCAGGGAAGGCTGCATAGGATCAGAATGTTTGCATTTCTAACAAAATGCATTAAGGAAGGACAGTGCTGTTCCTGAATGTTGAAGCAGGCTAAATATGGAATCTTACTCGTTCTTTCTTCCTTCTGCTGCTGCTTGTAGAGAAGGGTAATGCCACAGTTCTGTGGATTGCAAATTGAGCTGAGAATCCATTGCTCTCCCCTTCCTGCAGTTAATGTGTGAGATGCTGCTCAGAAAACATAACATCTCTGCTGTAAGAGAGATGGATTGCTTAAGTTCTCTTGTGTGTGCTTTTTCTGTTTTGTTTTTTCCCTCTGGGTCACTTGCTTACTCTTTCTCTTCATTTTCTCTCTTAAGGGAATGGATTGGGCTGAGGAATATGCTTTGCTTGTGCAATTGCACAGTAAGAGCTAAGCTGGTGCCATATTGCTGTCCCCCACTCTGGATCCTGAACGGTGTTGACAGGAGTGATGATAAACACTCCCTGTCCCTTGACATGAAGAGGCAGTCAGAACCACAGTTTACCATTTTGTATTCTCTGCTGCTTGAATTACGTCCAGCAAGAAGAAAGAGTTTGCCAAGGATGGAGTAGTACTTATGCCTAAAAATACTATAGTTGAAGCGTGTAGCGGGTTTTGTTGTTTTCTTTAAGCTGATTGGTCTTCTAAAATCATTTTGCTGATTTAAGGAGATGTATTGTGGAAAAGTCTCTGGGAGATGTTGGAATCATTTGCTCTTGGAACTTTTGCTCATCTCATTGCCCTCTGCAGCAGAGAAATCACTTGTCTCTTCTGAGACAGACAGAGCCTTATATGTAAATTTATTTAAGATGAATATTTAATGTTTGTCATTATAATATTAAACAAAGATGACTATTGCACAATGAGAGGACAGCAGAACTCCCCTACTGCAACCTTGCCTAATTAGGGGAAACTTGATCTCGCCTATCTTGTTCCTGTCACAACTGTGGCCTGTCTTGTTTCTTTGGAACATCTTATCACTGCTCGTCATTGCTGCTTGAATTCGTATGCCAGCAGACCAAAAATACTCCATTTAAGTAGTTTGCACTGTAGCTGTTGCACAGGGACTGTTCTAGGTTTTAGCTCTGCACAATATATTTAATCACTGCTGTAACTGTCCACATGAAGAATATTTTAAGGATGGTTCTTCAGAATATTATAAAAACATCAAAAGAGAAGTCCTGGCTACCAGAAAAGACTGGATGTAACTCTAAAAACTGGACAAGGGACAGAGTTATAAAAAAGAAGGTGGGATTACTTTGCTTTTTGTTATTAGCTGTGAAATTAGGTTTTAGAGGAAATCACAAATTGCCGAGCACTGATTTCTTCTCATGGCTTTGAGTGTTCGTAAGTGAAATCTTTCCTTGATGGTTTTCTTTTGTGTAACAAATATCTAAGCTTGTAAAACTTTACCTTGTATAAGTTCAGTTGGAGTTTATGGGCAGGGGGGAGGAAGGGTAGGGAATCTTTGCATGCTTGTTTTTATTGGTTTGATTCAGCCAATCTGACAGCAAAATAGAGCAGCTCTTAATTTTTAAACCTTCCATGCAAAAACTGAAGATGTGTACTTGAAAGAGCCAGTTTCTATTCTGTGCAATTTCCATCTCTGATGATGGAAGGAGAAATCTGCAGACTGCCTGTTGAATCCCAAAGGGTATGTTCTTCTTTCACTTCTTACGTTTTTGCCAAGCCAGATAACATTACATCACAGATTAAATGGCTGGTATTCCCTGAGAGCGATCTGTGAAACAAACAGTATTTTGTTAATGGCTTCCCCTCAGTGGAAGAAAGCTGTAGCAGTTTGTTCTCACTGTGCTCTATGGAAAATAAGAAAGGAGTGCTGCTTCTGGTTGTGACTTCATGTATAGGTGTGAGTCTGGAGATTTCATAGATGTTTTTAAAATGAAACAGTTGTTGGGTTGGCCACAAGCTGCCTTTATTAATTGGCAAAAGGCAAATGTCTCCCCTGAAGATCCTTTTATTTTTTTCCACCCTGTCAGCTTTGTCTTGTGGTATGGATTTATTTATTAGCAAATTTATTAAATGAAAAAGCACAAATACATAGCTGTTATTCTGTAATTATCTGATGAGATTGATGGAACAGCTGCATAGGAGACAAGCTTTTCTGGAATTCAGTAGTTTTTGGATGACTTTGCAGTAGCTGTTGACAAGGTCAAACACAAGATTGTAGAAACATCAGCACCTCCCTTTCCCCAGCCTTGGCCAAAATGTTTTCAATAATTTGAGAACACTCCATTCCGTGATACAAATTCTGTGGGACTCTTCTGTTGCATGCTGGTTTTTATGGTTCTTTCAGTGTGCTTACCTTTGTTCTTCTTCAGCTTTGCCTTGTGTTGTCATTAGTTGTTTTTCAAAGGAAATTCAAGTACTGCTAATCTCAAATGCAGAAATTTTAAATAAGACTCTTCTCCCCATATCTTCCTCTACCTCCCAAGGAAGTTAAAGACTCCTTTTTCTTTACCATTTTTTAGCTTTCTTCTGGTTCAAATGGAAAGCTGAGATTCTTTATTAAATAAAATGATCTCTGAATGTGAGTCACCTTGGACTAATTTGGTTTTGTTCCTAATTTATTCTAAGTTCACCAGAGTTTACTGCGAATCTTACAGGAACTAGACTTGTATTGTTCTTTAGTAACATATGTTTTGGAAAGCAAAATATTTAACAGTGTTTTTAAATGTGTTGTTTCTGTCTCTCCAGCTGAGTAAATGAAATAGGCAGTTAATGTTGTAGAACTGTTGTTTCAAGCTGTTCATGCTTCTAACGCATGATGTACGTGTTATCATGACAGATCGGAAAGATTTAGAGCTCTCAACATGAGCATGGAGTTGAATGAGGTGTGGCTGCAGTAATGCAGGGATTCCTACCGCCTTTTCCGCAGAAGTTTTAGGGCCACAATTCATCCTGCATTCCCCACTTAACTCTGAACCATTTGATTTGGAGGATGCTGGGCTGGAGATGGGAAGAACAGTGGAAATGTGAGCATCGTGCATTTTCAAGGAGTTCCCATTAAGAAGCCCAAACGATTGTTAACATGCTTAGGTGTAGCAGGCATTTGCTAGTTTCCTAGATAGATTAGCAACTTACTTTTCTTTTTAATCAGGACAAAGTTGATGTGCCTGCTGATTTATTTATTTATTTATTTACCTCCTGGTTCTATAGATGAATTTCATTGAAATTAAGCAGGCAGTAACAAATGAAGTTTGTCATACAAAGGTATACAGACAAGAGGTATTGTAGTACAGAAATGGAGTATCTTCAGCAAGGCCAGCAAGTATTCTAGTATCCTAGAATGTTCTGAAGAAGTCTTGGAGTTTGTTTCTGTTCATGACTGATAGATGACAAGAACTCACGTTCAGTAGTCCTATAACAAATCAGAGCACAATAATTTAGCAAAGTGGGAGTACTTTCTTTGCACTGTCATGACTTCTGTGAGGGGCTTAAGTCCAGCATCAACTGATGAGCACACAGCCTTCCAGGTTTCTGCCTTCTGCTTTTAATAGTGGTTGTTTTACATACTGAAAGATAGCACGTGGCCTGGTGTCTTCTGAACAGTGGGACAACGTGAAATTTCAAAGCCTTGCTCTGGAAAAAATAAAAATTCTTGTTTGAACTCTGTTAGCTAATGACGAAACGTGCTTGGCAAGAACTTGTTGGCATACCTTAAGTTATCACTGTGCTCTGAAGTCTCTTACGCTGTAACTTGTGCCTTGGCAGTCCTTTTGTGGAATTATTTGCATCAAAGAGCAACAAGATCTCTTGCTGTTCCTCCAGATGTAGCGATTTAGGAATCAAGCCAACAGATAATAATGCAGGGATGTTGAACTCATTCTGTAGCGAGTGCCAAATTACATTTTCCACTATAAAACATCACAAGAGGCATGTTTTATATATTTCTTTAACTTCAGGCTGTGTTCCTTTAGCTCCCAATGTTAAATATTGCACTTGGACAGATTTCCTTTTAAATTAAATAGTTTTGTTTGTAGTGCAAACTCTTAGCTCTTTAACTTGTCCCTTTTCAGTAAGAGCCATTTTTCCTTCTGTAGCCACATGCTTATTGCCCTTCTTTTTAACTAATTTATCAAAATCCTGACTGCTGCTGGCTTTCAAAGGAACAGTCTGAATCTAAAAGGCAGCATTCCAATGTTGTGACAAACAGCAAACAGCTTCTACAGAGATAAAGCCTGCAGAGCTGGCGGAGGCTTAGCTCCATGGCTTCTGATGGAACAAAGTGGGTTCTGAGCATTCATTGGAGTTCCATGGGCTGTTTGTGTGTTTATGTAAGTGAACTTATAAATTGCTGTTGCTTCACCAGGATTTGTTCTCCTGGAGCTCTGGAAGCCTTTGAGCTACTACTACTATACCTTTCATTATAATCCACAGACCTGCCTTGCTCGGTTGGATGTATTTAAATACTTGATGATAGTTGCTTTTTCCTTCCTCTAGACAAACTGTTGGCTTATTTCCTCTGCTGTCCCGGAAGCCTGCCTGTGTTTGAAATAAGGGGCTTCACATCCTGAATCTGCCCTTGGTTCTGTAACGTCTTCTCTTCCAGTAACGAAGAGCAAATAAATAGCAAGCAGGTGTAGGTTTTTGAAATAGTCTAAATCCTGTGGAATGCTGGATGTCAGAGCTTATTTTCTGAAGAGGACGAAAGCAACAGTTGTAAAAATCCTGAGAGAAAACATCTGTGAGGGTTTTTTTCCCCACTTCTTTAAGCGATTGCATGCATGGGGACATGACAGAGCTGAGGGAAGTTCTTCTGATTTCTTTAAATGAGTAATGACTGCATTTCTACAAGGGAAATTAAACCATTTATTAAAAAGCGATCCCTGTGCTCTACCAAAAGAAGGGATTTTATCCTCCACTGCTTAGTTTCTGGGTACAAGTCTTGACTGACAAAACTGTTCTTATCTTCTTGCTGTGTTTTCTGTAGTCAGGTTGTCTTGTGCAAATGCCTCCAGAGGTGGACATCAAAGCAGATGTTTTGTCATCCCTGGAAGAAAGATGAACAGGTTGTGAGTCTGTGCAAAAAGGGCTTTTGTGAAGTTAGTTCAAATAAATATGTTTATGAAACATAAATTTTCAGATTTGATCAAAATAGAAAATGTATTCCAAGAAAATATTAGATTTTTGTTTTTGAGTACTCTCATGAACACTTACATTTATCAACAATGAAGTGCATGCATTTAATGCTTCTTAACAGTCTGAAGAAGAATGATCTGATGTTTTTAGCATCAGAGACATGCTACCAATTTTGTGACTCCTGCAGGTCATTGGGAAGCAGTTGTCTTCAGATTTACAAAGAATGTATGAAGAAGCATGGCGTTGGTTTTGCAAGTATGCAGCCCGGTGGAAAGCTTTACTCCTTCTTGTATTCTACAAGTCTGTAGTGGTTACACTGCTTTGTGCATTGTACCAATGCAGTCAACAACCATGACTGAGTGCTAAGCTTTGGCCTAAACTGCTTGGTACAGGTAGTTGTGAGGAAATGTATTCAGAAATATAGAAATTGTACTTGTTTATTTCTCACCCCATTCACGAGAATGGGGGAAAAGATGTTTAAAAGAAACAATGATAGATGCATAAGGAATAGAAATGTGCTTGATACCTTTATATGAAATATCACAAATACATTGCAATAAATTCTTCAGGAAATCTACATTTAAAAAGCATAGTTTCGTTCTCAGGTGAGTAATTATTGGGACAAAGCATGCTGGTGAATAACTTGTTTGTTGGACTTGCTTTAAAGATTCCTCTTGAATAGATGAAAGTGGGACGGTTAAAATCTTACTGCTTTTCTGAGATTTGTGTATAATAATCAACATTAGAGATTCACTGGGGATTCGTTTATTCCAAAATGTCACTGTAAAAAGAAATTACTCAAGAATACATCTTTACATAGTCTTAATTAACAGTTTTGTGTTTATAACTTTGTAGTTTGGTTTCTTTCAAAATATGATTGCTTAAAGCTTCCCCTAATCAAGTCTACATTCTGAAAAAGGGACAGTGTATGTATTGCAAAGAAAATTCAATTCAGTCTTGGGGCTTGAAATGTGCAATTAGAATTTCTACAGCTTGAACTAATGCAAGATTTATGTAGTGGCATGAATTCCATGCAAGCAAACTTGCATGACATAATTGATAACTTGTAACCTTGTACCTTTTTTTTCTCTGAGCATTTTTTGTGCAGGGCTGTGGATTACTTGCTTGTCACCAAAGGGGTGGTTTTCCACCTCTTAGTGCTTTTCTGATAGCTTCAATTTTCAGAGAGCAGGGTATCAGGAGATATGTGCTTATACTGAATTGTATTAGCCTGGAACACCACAATGTATTGTATTATTTGAGTTAGTAAATTAACCTGGGCATAGGGCAATTGAGGGATTTTATGTCCTAGTTTAGGCAGTGGGATTTAATTCTATTCAAGCACCAGTGTTTTATATCTTGGAGTAGTATAGGGATTGTTTGAACAAGATGTATTCTCTCTCTCTAGAGAGAAAAAAAAAAAAGAATCCAAATATGTACCTGTTCTGCCTAATTTGAGATAGTAGCTGAAGTAGCAGTGGTTTTTGCTTTTATGGGTGGCTGTGGCTGGGTGTTCTTTCTTTATTTGTAAGACTGCAGAAAAAGGATGAGGAAAGGTTTCTGAATAAAGTTGGAAATTCTCAAGTCTCTAAGCAATTCCAAAACTAAGACACAACAGGCTGTATCAGCTGTAATTTCCTAGTTTTGTGTAGTTCTTATGTTTTTTTCCCAATGGTAAATAACAGTGTTAGTGAGAGTTAAACTGATCAGCTGGAGGAGTCTAAATAGGCAAAAGGAGATGCATCTGCCTGATCAGTAGCTTTTTTTTTCAGCTCATTGTAGCTTGTGTCTATTTTGTAACCAGAATGACAGGAAGTTGTTTGTGGAAATGGGTAACTTTGTAGGTGTGTGTGAGCACATTAAACAGCTCAGAAGAAAGCACAAGATCACTACTAATTTCACTACATGCAGAGCAGAAGCTGGTGTAAAGGACCACTTCAGCATCAATTACTTAATACTGAGTGAAAAGTGATAGGGAAGGAGACTCCATGTCTTCTTATATAGAAAGTGCAATAAATTGTGCTTAACAGGACAGATAAAGAAAGATGATATGGTTGAAACCGTAGCCTTGAAAAATAAATTTTACTCAGTTTAAGAGAAAAAAAAAAACACAAAAAAACACACCAGTGAAATTTTGGGAAACTGAATAGGTGTGTTTCCAAGTTCTGAGAGCATGAGCTGGATCAGCTGATAGAAAATGCTGTTATACCTTACATGGTGCACAGAAATAGAGATGGGTCTAGGGCACAAGACTGAGAAAATGATTGGCGTCAAAGATACCTGTATTACAACTTCTAATGTTGGGTCTCTGTTATGATGAATATGGAATCTAAGGGCTGTGTGCCAGCCATATAGAACTCAAACTAGTAGCCAGGCATTCACAAGAGCTAACTGGGGATCGTTAAGGTTTTGGAGTCATCAGTAAGAGATCAGGTCTAGAAAGATAAAATTGCAGTCTCTATGGAAAATGCTTGCTGAAACTTGTGGGCAGCATTATCCAGCTGTGGAAAGAGAGGAGGTAGGAAGCAAGGATAAAGATCTTGTGAATTTATCCCTCTTTTCTGCTCCTTGAGAACCGGCGGGGGTAATTAAATGTAGCTACAGAGTGTGAATGGACAGGAAAACTGGAACTGGAGAAATGGCGGCAGCAGATGAAGAACATATGTGTAACTATTTGCTGGGTAAAGATTTCAGTTGAGTAGAAGGTTCTTGGTAAGCTGAGAAATGAGTGAGATAACAGGGCAGATTGTGATGTTGGTGGAGTTTATCTGCCATGGAATAGAACTGAACTGTGAAGGGTTATACTAGATGTGGGAAAGAGAAGAGTAAATAGAAGCAGGAATTGGAAGTTGGAATAAAGCCATTGGTTTGGAAGGAGGAGTAGCAGAGGAGAGTAGCAGACAGGTGGCATCTGTATACTGAGAAGGCAAGTGCAAGATGTGAAGCTCAGTGTATATTCTGTAGAAACAAAATACAGCACAGAAGTGTTGAGGTGACATAGTCACAAGTCGTGGGTAGATCCTATTGCATACTGTTGTGTCCACACGTTAAGATTTTTGATGATTGAACTGGATTGCTGCTATGATTATGAACTCATTTTTAAGAACATGGATTTTCACAATTGTTGCCTGTTGGAATCTATTTAAAATGAGAAATCAAAGGAATTATCAGTTCTCCTGCATCCTGATCCTTGGGTAAGAACATTCTTTTTCATAGAATGAATTTACATCAGTGGGTGTACTGTGTATTTCACAAGTATGCCTTGCTCATATTCTTCAGCAGCAAATTTCAAGGTTCCATCAGTACTCCTTTGTATTTTTTCCTTATGAATTACCTCTTATTATTTCATCTCCGCCACAACTAGGGAGAGCTATGACTCTGACATGAAAATCTAATTAATGTTGCAAGATGTTAATAATTCTCAATATTTTGAGTCTTCCTTTGTTTCAGGCCATCTGTTTCACAGCACAACGTTTCAGTTCCCATGGTGTTACTCCGACAACCTGATAAAAATAAATAAATCCTTACTTTAACAAGTTTGCTTGGGAGCAGTGTGAGAGCAGCTGGCTGCAGCACCTTGCCTCCTTGTTAGCAAGCCACCTTTCCTGGCTGCCTTGCAGATGATATTGTGAGTGACATCATGCCTTGGAGAAAGCAGAGTACTAGTACTGACATCTAAAATCAATCTTGGATGAAAATGCCTGAGGTTAGGAGAAGATTAAAGTTAAGTAGTGTAAGGTTTTGAACAGGCCTTATGGAGTTTTTTCCTTACAACCACAGTCCTGGACTTCTGAGGTGGATGGCTCAAGGAAGCTGTGGAATTTCCATCATGAAAGGTTCTTCAGAACAGGTTAAACAAGCATCTCTGCAGGATAATTCCAGTGTAGTTGATCCTGCCTGAGGCCAAGAGACTGCATCAGATGACCTCTTAAAGTTCCTTTTAAGTTTTATGTTCCTATAGTACCCTTTCCTCTTAAATACTAGGTAAAATTCCACTACTGGATTCCATATCAGATACATATTCTGTAAAAGGTTCCACATCCGCTGAGTTTTAGCTGCCCTGACTCTTTGTATATGAGGAAAAATAACATTGTGAGCTGTAAACAATAGTTGGTTACAGACATCTTCATCATGTGTGCTTGTATCCTATCTGCTGTAGCTCACTTTAATACTACTGTTGAAGAAACTCAAGGGTGAGTGCTAGTATATTTACAGCCCTGGAGGGCTGCTCTTTGCATGGAAATGGAGATAATTTGGAAACTTGAGGATAAGTACAAGCTTGGCAGGCTGAGAGAGAGTAGAAATGTAGGCTAAAATAGCCTGAAGGTCTGATGAGAAACTGAGAGCTGGAAACCTCCAAATTTCTTGGAATTTGTCACATGCTTCTGAAGTAGTCAGAGTGCTGGGATGGACTGCTTTTGCTCAGTGTGTAGCTGTTAGTAGTGCAGACCTCCAGTTTGGTTCAGGTAATATGTCCCAGAAATGAGAAATCTTACAAGTGTGTAAGATCTGTGCAAATTGAAACACAACTGGTGAAGTGGAGAAGTGCTCTTTTAATGAAGAGCTACTAAGTGATTAGGTTTAATCTTTGTAGTTCAATACATGATGCTAAATTTTATTTATTAGAAAGATCTGAGTACTGTTTTTGAAGACAAAGTCAGTAATTTGCTCATATTCTTTAGGGACATCCATTATCATAGTCACATCTTTGAAATATTGCTTTATCTGTCTTCCATTGCTGTAAGTTTACAGAACGTTACTGTGACTTGTTTACTGATTGGAATTGAGGTGTGAGGGAGAGGAGTTGATGTGATGTTTAAATGTATCTGTTCAAATTTTGAGCAAGAGCTGAAGGTCGGGTATCTCCAAGGATTTAGTCCGACACAGAAATAGCTGCTTTCCATTACAGCCTTAACTGGTACTCTAACCAGTCTCATTCAGGGAAAAAATGAATCTCTTCAGAATCCCTATATTAGGACTTCTGTTTCTTGGACTTTTATCTTCTTACAAGCCCCTCAGCTGTTGAAAACGTACTTCCAGCCCCTTGCAGTTAATGCCACGAGGGCCTACAAACCAAATCCATTAAGAACGTTATATGATGCAGAGGTCCTTAGCAGGGAAATGTGTAGAAACATAGAATCACAGAATGTTCTGAGTGGGAAGGGACTCACGAGGATCATCCATTCCAAATCCTGGCTCCACACAGGACCACCCAAAGCTCGGTCCCTATGGCTGAGAGCATATTCCAAATGATTCTTCAACTCCAGCAGCTCGGGGCTGTGCCCACTGCCCTGGGAAAATCTCATGTAGCAAATGAATGTATTATTAATGACTGTGTCATAATACATGTGAAGCAAGGGGATAAGGGAGCGTTAAACTGATATGTGCAGTTTTTTGAGTGCTTGATACACACTTGCAGCAGGATACGTCTACTGAGATGAAGAAGGATAGGAGTAGATCTGGATGTTTGTATTTTGTGTGCACGTTTATTTAAGGAGAAAGAAATTTGAACAGAAATTTATTCCAACTTTAGGATAGTATTATCTCTTAGAACTAGGCTTTTCCCTTACAGAGTTCATTCTACTTCTGTTTTCTTTGACATCAAATCATCTGGAATATTTTTAAGGTGGCAACTTTCCAATTGGAATTTCTGAGAGCAGTTACTAGAGGGAAAGTTGTCCTTTATTATAGATTTGAATGAAGAAAGCAAGCTTAGTACTTTACAAGGTTCCATGTACATCTAATCAACACAGCAAGCTTGGGGTGGGAGCTGAAGAATGGGGAAAACTGATTTCTTAGAGGTTTTAGCTCTTGCAGGTAACTAAGCAGCTGCAACTCTTCACAAAATGTGACTTTCTGTCCCTGTGTTTATGAGTTTGCTTTGTTTTGCCCATATTCTACTCATGATTTTGAATATTCTGCTCCTTTTTTTTCTTTCAGATGATATTAACTGTGTTTCTGAGTAACAACGAGCAGATTTTGACAGAAGTTCCAATTACACCAGAAACAACCTGTCGCGATGTAGTAGAGTTCTGCAAGGAGCCTGGAGAAGGAAGCTGCCATCTGGCTGAAGTATGGCGTGGAAATGGTAAGCAAAATGTATGGTGGAAATTGATTTAAATTCATATGACAATTATTTAAACAACAATGAAAAACAATGTTTTGAATGTCAGTGATTTCTAATTGTACTTTTTTTTTCTCTAGCAAAATTTTGTGTAAAGCATGGTGTTTGGTGTGTGTAAGAGATGAATGCAATTCTTTTTGATGTTTTTTCTTCGTTTCTTCCCTTAGCATGGACTAATTGATAGAATGTGTGTCTAAAATGTTAGTCTTCTGTGTTTTAGGATTTTCAAGTTATATAAAGTATTCAGTATCTGCCTCATTATAAATAAAAATAAATAAAGATGGGTGTATTTTCATTTCTAGGTGTCATTTATTTCAAATAGACATACAGCATCTTTGGGATGGAGTAGAATTTAGATAACAATTTGGTATGTCAGTGATCTGCTCATACAATAGGTGGGTGCAGATTATAAACTGGATTATTCCCAGTCCTGCTTCCTCACTGTTTGGCACACAAACACTACCTGAAAACTAAGAATGCTTGTAACAAAATGTTAGAATCATACAGTGTGTGTGGATTATTCCTCCTGCATCTTGAATAACAGAAGTTCTGCAGATAGAATTGAGCCAGAATAAGATGTAGATCTCCAAATTTGTGTACCATCAAACACTTCATAACTTCTCTTGTAGCAAGTAGCAGTCTGTCATCTTTTGGTGCTGCAATTTTTATTTTACAGAACAAGGGGATGATCCTCTTCAAGCTTATTATGGACTCTGCTTCTAGAGGAGTTTGAGCAGTTAAGTGTAGTGCAAGCATCTAGGTTATAGTACACCAACATATGGGTAGGATCAGTGGATAAGTGAAGATAATGCGTTCTCATCCTGCAGTTACTAAGGTCACTCCTATTTAAAGTAATATTTGTCATCAGGTTTTCTGTGAAGACTGATAGGGCCATAATTTGTGATAAGATTCTTCATATTTTTTTATAGAGGGGTTTTATTTCTTCAGGGGCTGCTTATTCATTTTGTAAAGCAGACAAGTTTATTGCGCTATTCAGATGCCTGTGGAGCTTTTTAGCATTAGCAATCTAGAATAGTTTCCTACTGGGGTATCTTTTCATTTCTTAACTGTTTTATGGCTTTAAAAGGAGAAAAGGGGGCTAAAGAAGTCATTTCCTAATTGGATGGGAATTTAAAGACTTTAGGCCAGAGTAAGCAGGGGAGAGGCTGAGCAAGTCTGCAGTTCTAGGAATACAAAATGACTTAATATAGAAAACTCTTTAAGGATAAAGCTTATGGTATGGTTAAAAATTTTCCAGTTGAGAATTTTAGGTTATGAGGGGGGTCTACAACTGCCAAGTGCATCATATAAATTTATAAAATGGATCTGCAGACTTTTTAAAACAAAAAGAACCCTGCACTTACCTAACCCTAATATTTTGCAATTTCTGGCCTGTGAAAGTGTAACATATATGGTGGTATTTGTCCTTCTGCTTTTACAGTGCTTTGAGGATGTACTTAAAAATCTGAAGAATGTTCTCAGCTAGCAGCAAAAGAAACTTTAGTCTGTGATCCACATCTTAGGACTTTTTTGCCTTGTAACCCCAGTAAATGAAAGCACAGCCTTTCTCTAATGCCTTCTAAGATTGAGAGAATACTCCAGCTGTGAAATAATGCACTGTTTCTCAAAATGTCAGCTAACTGATGTTAGAAGTTTTATAAGTGAGAAATAAAATATATCCAGGGAAAGGTAGAAGAACTAAAGCTAGGTTTTGGTGTCTACCCTGTGAATTGTGTGTCTTGGATCCTGTTAATATCTAGATCTCTGTCAACTATATAGTGAATAGAATATGGAAATAACTGCTTTTGGCCAGTTGTTACTTACTTGATAGAGCATCATAGTATCCCCAGTTCTCTGAAGCAGGTGTCCAAGCTTAGAAGCAGAATGCTTCCTAACACTTGTACCTGTTGAATGGGAATATCAAACTTCAAACTGTGCCTGTGGCTCAGCAATCACAGATCTGTCTTATTCAAGATGATTAGTGTATGGATTATATCTCACTGAAGATGTGGAACAAAATGACTAGAAAAAGAAAAGAATGGGGGAAGAACAAGAAAACAAACAGAAAAACCTCCACACCTTTCTGGTGCTCTCATGCAGACCTATACTGTCATTAAAACGATGTTCTGCACACTGTTTTTGAAGCCTGTCTGACAGGAATCTTGGGATATGCATTTTGTTTCTGTTTCTTAGGTTCAGGATGATATTATAAAATCTTTGAGCTGGTGGCCTCAACTTCTGACCCCATAGTTTAATGATATATAAATTCTCAGTGAAACAAATTGAAATCTCTTTTTAAGAGAGCCTAGGAATGATAATTTTCTGTCAGCTGCTCCTTGGAGCTAAATTAAACTTTTACCATTGCAGTTTTTAAAAATAACTTTGCCTGGAGCAGAGATCTGCTGTAGAAAACATGAGTCAAAACAGTTACAACGGTGAACAACCCAAACCGTGGTTCATAGTGGGAAGTGTGAAATAATTTGCAATGAAACTGCTCTGCCAGCAGATGAGTATTTTTTGTCTCCATGATAATTACCCTGTCTCTGACACCTCAGCCCTTACCCTCAAGAGAGATTTGCAAATATTATTTCAGAAGTCGTTTTGAAAAGTGATATTAGAAACAAAATTTAATTCTCAAAGTTGGGGATTGGATAAAAACAGACTTTTGATACTTGTTATAAGTAGGCTGTATTGTTCAGGTGATAGATCACAGCCCTCTCCCTTCTAAAATGCAGACCTATCACAATTGTCCTCTTGTAAATGTGCTTACCTCCTGTGTTCTACAGATCATTTCTTAGGTTATCTAATCAAATAACATGCATCTATTCGCATTCTAAGTAATTGAGGTTGTAGAGTCTAATTTTGGTATGAAAAAAAAGTATTGTGTGCCCAGAAGCTTGTTTTCTGAAATGTGTCAATCTAACACCATAATCAGTCTTAATCTTTTCAATATGCGTGTCCAAATAAATAACTCAGAAATACATCATTTTATTTAGTTTTAGAGGAGGAGGAAAGAGAGGGATTACTTGTATTCCATTAAGATGTTACTGAAATTCTTGTAAATTTGACATCAACAATGATTTCAGATTGTTAGTTTAGAAAAAGGTTGCAATAGCTTAGTTATTGGAGAACTTACTTATTTTAATGTTAGGCTTTTTTCTGTTTGTTTTTGTTTGATAAAGAAATGGTTGAGAAGCTTCCCAAAAGTTCTAAAATAGATATTGTCTGTATTACATTTAAGAAGCTGATTCTCCTTAGAGTTGCATGGCACAAGGGTTTGGTCAAAATGCATTTGGCTTTAGTATTTTGTTCTCTGCTCCCCCCTTTTCCAATTTCTTGATGTGATTAATTGTTGAAAAACACAACAGCATTTGTGCCTGATGTACCAGTAAATTTAAATAACACCCTGTGCTTTTCCAGGTTGAAGCTTCCTCTCTTGGATTCCTCATGCTATGACTGGGGAAAAAAAAAATGTAGAACGTTCTTCCTCATTCCCCAGCAATTGCAAATTGCAATGGGTATGCATGTCAGAAGGCAGGTATCATGCCAGAAACCTGTTTCAAAAGAGAATGGGTTTCAACCTTTTATATCCACCCATTGCTCAATTATCTGCTTCATTTACATCTGGAATGCCCTTCAGCAATTAGTAATGTTAGTCTTCCTGAACTTAGTTGTAAGAGACTACTGAGTGTGTAAGAAATAGAAGCACGCTTGTAGTAAACAACTGCAAACCTGAGATGGTAAAGATGCTTTGTGTTCTTGCAGTGAACTCCTGACTGTGGAGATAATCTGTTACTTTGCATTCTGGTTTCACACACAGCAAACATGAATGTATTTATTACAAGTATCTTGGTTTATGTAATCAGGATAAAAACAGATTCTGATGCCTAAAAGTTTTTCTGTTTTACATATAAGGTGTATCATTCCAACAGAAAAATCTTTGCAGTTCTTTTCTACTACGTCGCTGCAGTACATTCATTCTGATCTTCCAGGGTGTTTCAGTTATTACAGAATACTTGAACTCACCTGTTCTCAAAATTTTAGAAGAAAGGTAGAAAGTTCATTACTCAGTATTTCAGAATTTTTGTCTAACTCCCATTTTAAGACAGTTTTTGCAGTGATGCATATATGTGTAGATGATTGTTTTTTACCTATCTTTTCATATCATGAAATGTTTATTATACTATTACTATTTATTGCTACTCTATACTCATTCCACTATTTTACCTTCCTTTTCTCCTCTTGTATTTACAGTTACTGACAAATATACTTAAAGCCATGATAACTGGGAAACATTTAACTGCAGTGCTTTTTCATTCTTAAATGACAAGTATTCCTAGAAATGCTACTTTGTGCTAACCTGACTTGCAGCAAATTATAAAATCATGTTTTCTTCCTGCAGTTTATAGAGATTAAATAATGCTTTGTGTCAAACGTTAACAACCCTTTCCTCTTCCTGTTTCTTTTCCAAGTATCTTTTGTCTACCTAAGTTGCCCAGAATTATTACTACATCATTTTTCTTTGCTTCAGTAATGATGCTCTCAGTGCTGCTTTCTCTAATTTATGGCTGCATATTCATTCCAAGTTGTTTTGGTGGAAGTACTGAAAAAATAGTAGAAAATGTATCTCCCATTTCTCTACGGGGTCGTGTGTGAAAATATTACTGATTCTTAAGGATGCATTATGTAAATAGGACCTTTTATTTTGAATAGTTCCTAGGATCAGAGCCTTGTAATGGGATACCAGCTTAACCAGCAGTGATACTGCAGCCACTCCTCACCATTCCAGAATTAGCCCAACCCTGTTCAGACATCTGGTTTCTTGGTACTTGTTATCAAGTTTCAGTTCTTACTAGGTTTAGCTAACAATCATTTTACTTGCAAAAAAAATTGTAATGCTTCAGACCTTCTGTGCCCTCTGAACTAAACTCTTTAGGTATTTTGCTCATTGTGATCTTCAGATTCTTGTTCCAATTTTAATGGATCTGCTTCAGAGCACTTGAAATCTTACCTCCCTCTAGGAGTTGAAAAACCTGAAAATCGTGTTTTTAAAATTCCTTTTCAAGAACTAGTTGTAATAAGCCACTGGCCTTATCCTTGTGTGCACAGACTCTATTGACAGTGTTTCTTAGAATCCACTTGAGTAAGGGTCAAGAGAAGGAAAAGAAAAGCACCTGTATTTTTTAATCCTGTGTGTTACTTTTTTGTTTATTTTTAGTCTTTGTTTTTTTGGGGTTTTTTTTAGGCAAGGTAGTAAGGACTAAGCTAATGAACATAGTTGGCATGTGGTTTCAATGGCCCTTCCCCGCTGAAAGTGTATTTGCTGCTTAACTTTTATTCTCATTGTGGATGTAATCTGTATTTCAGGGTCTGTATGGAGCTGCCACAGGGGCCGATCTTGGTGGTAGTAGCAAGCATTTAAAGAGAGCTTTAAAGGCTGAAATACAGCCAGGTCCTGTGTGAACAGTAGCTTAGTCCTAAGTGATAGATGAGCTCTATTCCAAAGGGAGGGGAGCTGGGCTCCATTGCCCTGAGACAATCGGAAGGGAGTCAGGTTCAGATCCCTGAATCCAGAGTACAGTATCAGAAGAGTATAAAACTATTAGAGGGTGTCTAATGGAGTGCTACAAAGTTTGTGAAGGTTCTAAAGGGCAAGACATAAGAGAATTGGTTGTGATCCCTGGGTTTGCTCAGCCCAGAGCAGAGGGGGCTGAGGCGCGGCCTCATGGCGGCTGCAGCTCCTCACAGGGAGTGAAGAGGAGCTCTGAGCTCTGCTCTCTGTGGCAGGGTGACAGAACCTGAGGGAACAGCGTGGAGCTGTGTCAGGGGAGAGTCAGGGAGGGGGGTTAGGAAGGTGAGGGTTAGGGAAAGGCTCTGCCCTAGAAGATGGTGGGTATGGAGCAGCCTGCCCAGGGCAATGGGGATGGCCCTGAGCTGTTGGAGTTCATGGACTGTTTGGACAACTGCCTGCAGCCAGAGTCTGGACTTGATCCTAAATGGTCCCTTCCAACCCCAGACCTTCCTGTTCCTTATGCTTCATCCTCAAGCATGTACTGCTTGCTGGAACTGAAAAGAGGATACAAGTCCATATGGGCAAGTGATCATTCAACTGAGATGACTTCCCATGCTCTTCAGGGCTTGCTGTGATCAGTACCCTTTTATCTATATCCTTGGTTATTCTCAAAAGACTTTGAAAATAGAGTAAAGAAAAAATACATGTGGAGAACCTTTGTGTTTTGTTTTTTTTTCATTCAGGAGGTTCTCCTTAGGATGTGCTAATTTGTATATTGAGGGGTGGTTATAAAGGAATATGAAGACATTGATGAGATCAAGCTATTTGATATGACAGATTTTGACAATACAGTTACTGTAACAATTATATTGTAATTCAAGTGATCCAAATGTGTTGTCTTGATACTCCTCAGAACTTAATTGTAATATACAAAGATGCATATATATTTACATAGTTCATAACACGTACAAATATAGGGAAATTTCATTATTAAAAGTGTTTAATTTTTATTATTAAATGATTATGACTTTTTTTATCTTCCTTCCTTCCTCCCAAGCTTTCTAGAAGATAACATTTTTTTAATCAATTTGTCATCTTTTATCAAATGGGTTAAATATGGAACAGATAGATTGTTAGCAGTGTTTTGCCTGGGAGGAAATGCTGTGGTTTGAGTTTTAGGAGCAAAGGAGATTTTGCATCTAATGACGAAGAATGCAAACCATCTTCTGGTTTCCATCCAAGTCTGGCTTTCTGTAGTAAATGTTGGTTTGACTGCTTAGAGCTGTACGTAAGAAAATGAATTAAATCTTTTCTCCTATCATTGTATTCTGATTGGAAGAGATCTCCTTATATTTTGCTTAATGTTAGGAAGCTGTAAAAGGGAGGTTTTTCTTACCCTTAATAAAAACATAAAAATAAATGCAAATATATTTGAACACAACTAAGTGTTTGCTTTTTAAATATATATTCATTCTGAAATGCTAAATAACCACTTAATAATGATAGATTTGATCAATTTGGAAGAAGTAGCTATAATATGAAAATACTTTTCATTTCTTCTGTGGAAAACAAAGGAACTTAGTGCTGTACAAATGTTAATGTTTATTTGTTCAAATATTTGCCTGAAATTTCACATATACAAGAAGTTAATGTCCAGCCTTGAATATTGGAGTGGAAGCACCTGCTCAGGTTCTTAGGAAGTGAAATGTCAATATACTGATGTGGTTTTTAGTCTGAGTGGAAACCCTTAGACTCTGACTGAATTAATTATCTTAGTAATAGAGAAAAATATTCATCTGCTGAAGGAGAGCAAAGGTGCAAAGATCATCTCTGTGAAAAAAGCTTTTGATGAGGAATTCCTAACATGATTAAACTAGAGTTTGTAAACACTGCTATTTGGTATGGTTTTGCAAACTGGTTGTGTACAGCTGTAAAGCAGTGACCTGTGTTACAATAAGAAAGCTAGCTTTTACCTCAGTGCAACTATTTCCTATTGGTGTACTCTTGTTTCTTGGACTGTGCATATCAGTAAGCACACTGAGTGGATTTAACTACTAGAAAAATGAAAATCTTATTTTTAATGAGAGTTCTGTAAAGCTCTGCCTAATTTAAAATAGTTATGATAGGTTTTTTAATTTTGTTTTTAGAACGTCCCATTCCCTTTGATCACATGATGTATGACCACCTACAGAAATGGGGTCCCCGGAGGGAAGAGGTGAAATTTTTTCTTCGGCACGAGGAGTCACCAGCTGAAAGTAATGAACAGGGTAAGTACACTTATCTTGTAGTGCTGTCACCTAAACATTTAAAATGTCTTCTGAAGTGAGTTCAATTATCAGTTCTTTCAGTAAATTTCAGTAGATATATGCAATACAACTTCCTTGTACCAAAGTCATTTTGAACATTGCTCAGTGTCATGTTTATTCATGTTCTCAAATTCCCTTCTTTAGAATAATTACTACAAATCTGTTGAGCAATTCTTTTGTAGTAAGAATGGTTTCTGTTATGCTTAGTAGTCATGTAAAAATTTGGTGCATGAGAGGCTTAATACATGTTTGCTTTATGAGAGGATGGAAAGATTCTTCCTTTCAGTTGCCCCCAGAGAAACGATTCAGTGAACTACTTTGCATCCCTCAGAAACTAAAATCTGTTTTACAGACATCACTGAGAGAGGTCTCACAAGCTTTACTCTCTCTGTACTTCACATACATGTATATTGGTAGTAATAATTGATATCTTGAAATATTTCTAGTCTGCTGTACAAAGAAGATCTTTGTATAAAACCATGTTAGATGAGGGACTTTATTTAAAGACTGGAATCAAAAGAAAAAAAACGCATTTTTCTGATCCAGCTGGTATAAGAATTTAGGGGCTGTATGTTATATTATTCATTGTTCTCAGACCAGCTGAAGAAATGAAATCTCAAAGTGAAATGTATATTTGCATGCTCACATTATCCTTACTCACTGAACTAACCTGACTACCGACAATTGAATTTCAAGTTTTGTCTGAGATGTTATTGCTTTGATCTGAGCTTTCTTTTGAGATCCAAGTGGCTACTGTTTGCTTAGAATGCCAGAAGTAGCAGGTCCAATAATAAATATAATATATAATAATATAAGCCAATAAGGGATTTATGCATATATATTAGATAGATATTTTTGTAAAATATTCAGTCATCATTTGGATAATCTGGCTTTAAACAACATTATACCAGTAGCCACATTGTCACACACAAGGAAAATGTCCCTCCTGAACCATGCAAGTAATACATTTTAATTAATCAGTGGCTTTTCGATCGGTTTGCAGAATAAAGTTGTTTTTAAGGCATTGGAGAAGCTTCCTCTAACATAGTCATTTACAGTACATTTAGTTGGAGCTACTTCTTTTTGTGAACATAGAAGAGCAAAACTACAGTAGTCATGCCCAATACATTCCCCTTCGTATTATCACTGCCAAAACACAAGTCAAAAAAGTAGGCCTACTTGTCATTACTGTTAGCAGAGGGAGTCTGTGAGGTAAATGTTCTATCTTTTCTGACTACCACGTACAAAGAATAACCTAATAGAATAGGTAAAAGCTGTATGTACAATTTTTTTAAAAGTATGGATTTGAGAATGAAAACCATTTGTGCTTTGCAGTATGTGTGATGCTTTACTTTTAGGTGGACGACAAACCCAGAACCAAAGAAATGGAATAAGTATACCTGTGGAGAAGCGTACAGAGAATGGGGTATGTAACAAATTGTAAAGGTTTTTGTTCAGTTTCACTCACGTAGTGAATGTTTTAAAAATTATTGGTTTGCAAGATATGTTATGGTGGGAACTAGTGGAAAAATCTATAGATCTTTTTTTATTTTGATTTCATGAATAGCTGTCAAACTTCTGTCTAAAAAGAAATTCATTTCTGTAACATGGGGAGTCTTCAGAGTCTTACGAACTGCTGCATTTTATCACCTGCCTTTCTCTTATTTGTGTGAGGAAACGGTCAGCTCTATTAGACTTGCACACTACTATTGTCTGTCCAGGTACCTTGCCCATCACTCCCTGCTTTTTTTAATCACTAATATTGAGTGTATGACTCAGCCTCTTATGTTAAAACATGAAGAAGTGTTCATGGATTGGGATGTTTTCAGATGCCTACAGAAGATAGAAACCTGCAATGCAACTTCCTTATACTAGTTTAAGCACTAGGTTCTGGGTTTTTGTTGTTGTTTAGATAAAATATTACCAAGTGCTAATTTAAAGTAGCCTACACTGTGCATTATATATCAGTTTTATAGCTTTCAGTGAAACCTGGCTTGACCGTCATCTCTTTTACAAGAAACATGTAGTATCTCTCTTCCAAAATCACTGTCTTAAAAATTTTATGCTCCATAGTTGGAATTCCCTTTACTTTGTTCTGTCTCTTCTCATCTTCAATTCCGATAAAAACTCAACAGGACATAATCTGTCCTTGTTCACTTAGGGCTGTGCTGCTCCCTTTTCTGAGGCACTATAGTTACAGCTGACTGTTCTGTAACGTTTTTAAATTTCAAGAAGACTTGAGCTCACAAATTAATACTTTTCTATCATTGTGGAACACTGTTGATTTCTAAATATACATAGGGCTCTTTCTCTTTGTTTAAAAACAAAACAGCGGATTTTTCAAGTTGAGATGTCTTAAACCCAAACCCTAAAATCTGAAAGCTGTTGTGCAAGTTCAGTGATTCTGTGCTTGTATACTCCCTGATAATTGGCATCTGAAATTCACACATACAGCTAAATATGCTGAAAAGTTGTGAGATATTTTTTGTCCATTCAGCTGTTTAGTCAGGTTTCAACTCATAGTAGCTAGTTTTCTATGTGGCATGTGGGCCTAGTGGAAGGAATTTTTTTTCCTCTCTCCTGCGTGGATCTGTTTATCCTACTTTCATTGTCATAATGTCAGTGTAGTGAGATCATGGGAGCACAGTGTCCTAGGGGAACATAACTCTTTGGTGACCTCCTCGTTCCCCATAGTCCATTTACTTCAACTGAGATACGATACATTCTGGAAATTAGGACTGCCATGAGCAGTATGTCTTCTAATCTGATTTCCTGGCAATACTGAACGTTGTGAGAGCATCACTTTGTTTAGTTTGATTTGCTGCTTAGTTTATAGGTACTAGTAACGTGATAAATGCTTGTTTATTTTATAGGTACTGGTAATGTGATAAACACTGCTACCTGTGTGTCATTCAGTATATACTAAAAAAGCACAACATTTGGCTGTAAAAGTAAGATTTACTGGGGAACCGATCACTTTAAAATAGACTTTTAGCAAGTTCCTGAGATTACTAAAAGACAAGAAGGACCTGAAAGGATTATGTTAATAGAAGTTGTGGGTTTTATGCCAAAAGTGGTACAACTTAGGATTTGAAAGTTACAAAACTCAGATTTTTCAATTATGCTAAGTTTGAAATTGAAGGGGGAGGGGAAAAAAGCGGTGGCTGCAGGATCAAGGATTTAATCAGCTTACACTTACGTAATGCATTAGGCTTATTCATTGTTACTGGACTGCTGGATGTTAGACTAGCCCTAAAATCAATGCAAACCAATGGAACGTTGAAGACAGCTCAAACGTTATCAAGTGTTCTTCATTGAGGTATATTTGTGTTACCATATGTATTGTTTTAATGATGAAATGGTTGATTTTTATTTAATATCTAGATAAAGCTGAAAGTGTGGCATTCATAGAGAACTTCTAGATACATGTTTGCTTTTGTGTTTGAATCAGTAGTCGTGGGAAAAAAGTTATATGCAATCTGTCTGGAATTCACTTTGGATAATTGTATGAATTGGCATTTTGTCATGCAGTGCTTTTACTGTTCTTTGAAACTATGTGCATGATCAGCAATTATTTAAATAATGGGGAGCTTAAAATCACAAGATTATTTAAATGCACAAATTTTATCAGATTATCTTCCAAATAAAGATTTAATGTTAAAAATAGAATGGGTAAGGTCTCTTCAGACAGTGAAATTCACTGTAAAGAGACTGCGTATCAGTAAGTGCAAATGCAAAGTGCAAATGCAAAGAGCTTTGCATTTGCAGAACAAAGTGTATTGTATAAACTTGAGTGTTTCTCCCTGAGATGACTTCTTCCTGAGTTTGCTTTTGTTGACAACTTCTGGAAGTGGAATTATTCTGTAATTTGAGTCTGATCTCTTTCTACCGCTCTCCTGGAGATATATGTATGTGGAAATAATATTTATAAAACCAAACATTTTCCTTTTCCAAGGTGATTGGACAGTGTCTCAAAGAGGGATTCACTTCTCTAAGAACTGCTACCTGTTTCTTTTGTGTGTGTAACTGAGTCAGTGAGATTTGGACATGAGTTGTAAAAAGGGAAATTCTAATTAAAGATTGGTGAAGGTGTTTTCTTAGTGAGAGCAGTTGGTCTTTGGAACAGATTACCCAGATCTGTGGAATTTCCATCCTACTGGAGATTCAAAACTTACTCTGATTAGGTCATGAGCAAGCTGAGCAGCTCTCAGTAGGGGTCATTGAGCCGGGTTACTTCATAGGCTTCTTTCTACATAAATTATTTTCTGATTTGATGATGCACAGTATGCTGATGCTGGAAGTGCCCTCTACCGTTTAGCCATTTCTCACTTGTTATCAGTGGCCACAAAATAGAAATCTTACAGTGCTAGGTATTTTCTTCCGGACGTCTTCGCGTTATCCAAGGATCGTTCCATAGGAATGACAGTGGTCTGAGAACAGTGAGAAAGAACAAATATAGTTGTAGCCACTGGAGGTCAGTGGTATACAGGAGAGCGACTGGGAGCCATCCGATGTGGTGCAGCTGCCAGTCCTCAGTGGGAAAAATAAATTGTATCTTACTAGAAGGAAGTCCTGGAAAGAGGACTGACCATCTGATAACAGTTGTCCAGACAAAAAGGTAATCAGATTACTGAGATATTTGTTACACATAATTACTTGAAGTTCCTCATTTGAAATGTTAAAGGATAAAGAGCTTAGCCTGCTCTTCAAATCTGAGCTACAAATACAACCTATATACGCTTGTAAGTATTAAGTAGTTTCTGTTTGTAACATTTAACAGTGTACTTTGGAAGAGGCTGCCATTCACTAAGACAAGTTTTAATGACATTTGTTTAAAGTAAGCAAATTAGAAATCTAGATCCTTTCATGAGTCTCAGCCGTAAGTCTAAACAATTTCATTCAGGGACGACAGAAGGAATTCTAGCAATTTGCAGGGATTTTTATTTTCCCGAGGAAACTTTCTTGCGGGCCTCATGGAACATTTTGATCATATAAAAAGCTACTAATTAAATAAAATCCGTAGCTTCCTGGTTTTCTGCTGCAACTTTGTATGTTACTTCTTGTAAGGAGCCAAGACTATAATATCTGCCACTTTCACTAAGAGGGTTCACAGATCTGAGGCATACATTCCTAAAGTTCTCTTTACTTGTCAGTGCCTTGCTGCGCCTTCTGTGCAGGCTTCTAATTCAAGCCAGTCAGTTTAATAGATTTAATGACAAACTGTCTGAGGAGAATCCAAATTCATCTAATGCATTTCCCAAAATGCTTGTTCTTTTTCTTTCTCTTCAAAAATAGAAAAACTAATCCAGTTAAAGAACTTGAAGGGGAAAAAAAAATAAATTAGTAGGGAAGAAATTACAGTCCAAAGCTAATGTTGATGCAGACAATTAGCTCTTGAATTCTTGCTGAACTAGAAATCCCAGTCACTTCACACCTCAATAAAGGATAGTTTATGTAGGGTAACATCTCTACAAGATTAATAATTGTGTTACCTAACAGAAAGAACGTCTCTGAAACTATAGGGAATTCAGATGTTCCTGACCTTTTATCTCACTCGGAGTCCTTCTGTAAACATGTTAGGCAAAATCACATCATTCTGGGATTTGAAATACCTTGAATAATGTTTGGATATGTTCTGTGATTTCTCAAATATATTTGAGTTCATAATGGACAAAGTTACCAGATGCTTCCATATTACAAGAATGATCATCACATTTGACTTACTCTGTGATCATTTTTCTACTGTAATTGTAATAATATTAGTTCATGACTAATAAGCTAATACATGACTTAATTTGTTTTGAGGAGTCTAAAGAAAATTTATTGGGAACAGGAAATATTCTTTGTACTCAACTTGGAAAAAAACATTGCAACCATTACAAAGGAACTGTTTTCTTCCATGCCTTCTGCTTGTATATACATAATTTTTAATCCCTGTAGATTTAGATACCAAGAAGTCTAGCTAGAGGTCTATAGATACGTGAGATGCTCATAAGTACTTTTCATTTACTTTTTTTCCTATGTGTATGTATACCTTTTCTTGTTTGTCTGTCATCTTCTCATCCATCTAAATTCCATTCAACTCTTCCTGTTCCCCTTCTTTTCTCTGAGTACTGGGGCTTGGTAGTGTTCACTGGCTTTTGTAGTTCTGCTGCTCTCCTGGGCACTGAAATATAGTTCTGCTCATCAAGTTACAGGGAACTTGGCAGCCAACAGGTGGCTCCTCATTTTTCAGGAGAGGGAAGGCCTACACTGTACCATTTACTCAGTCCACACGTTTAGTTTCCACTTCTGCAGATCTGACTTTGTTTCTCCTCAGGCGTGATTTGTCAGTTTTACAGCTGTACTTAGCTGTGGATGTCCATTGAAGAGGGAGGATAAGAGGTCCTTCCAATTTGCTTAACCTCAAACTGTGATACATATTTTTTATATATTTCTCATCCAAGGAACTTGTAGTAATACAGTTCATCGTTTCCCTAGATTTCTAAATAGATAAAGTGAAAAATTGCATCCAGTTGTTACCACACATTGAGATCTGAATTTGCTTGTCCCTTACGTAAAGGTAGAATAGTTTAGAATATATGGGTGCATCAACTGACACAACACTGTACATGTTAGGTCATAAAATAAACATTACCTGAGGAGTGCATTTGTTATTTTTCATGAAGTGCTGCTGTTCTTTCCCAGTCTTTACGCTGACAATTCAAATTTTAATGTCTTTTTAAACAGTTGTATTTTTTGAAATCACATTAGTGTAATTTTTAGTTAAATTAAATAATATGATAATAAGTTATTGTAAGGAAAATGGGACGTGTCCTCTCCTTTATTTCTGTAGTTCCTTACAGATGACAGATTATGAAAGTCACTGTGCCAGCAAAGAGCTCTAAGAGCTTTAGCTGTTAAAACTTGAGAGTTTAGCTTGTCCCTCCATCTCCAAACAGATCTCAGTTCTTTCATCTCTTTCATATAGACATGCTATTGCCCTGCATGTGGCAGGGGGGTTGGAGATTCATGATCCTTGAAGTCCCTTCCAACCCTGGCCATTCTGTGATTCTGTTGTCTGCAGATAGCGTTTTCCACAGTCTTTGTATGTGATGGCTTTTTGTTGTGTGCATGTGTGTGAGTGCATTTGCATGCATGCAGTGGAACTGTGGCCTCCTTCCTCTGACGCACCTTTAAATGTTCATTTACGCATTCATTTAGTTTCCTGTCCATCAAGTCTTTTGAACACGTAATATACCAATTTCCCACCCATATGGATTTCCCAGGCAAGAGAATTATTCCATTCCTCTGTCTCTGCAGCAGCCTCACAATCCAATTGTAGTTAGGTTTGTTTCCCCCTGCAGTCTTCCTCACATCAAAGTGCAGAAAATGAAAGTCCCCGTGGCTAATTTAGGAGCAAGGGAGTTCAACTTGTTTTTCTTCTCTTATTCTTACTGGATGATTCTACTCTATAGCTCATACCTTTCCTTTCTTGCTAAAAATAAGCCTGTTCTTTGTGCAGCTGGAATATTCACTATATCGTGCTTTGACGTACAGTTCTTCAGTGTCCTTATGGAGATCCATTTGGCTGGATCTCTTGTGTAAGTGCACTGAATCATACTTGAATTCTTTCTTGAAAGAATGAAGAGAGAGTGAACTTGCATAGCATTCCTGACTTTTATAAGGTAAATTACAGCTTTTTATATTTTCCTTTTTTGGGATGTTATAATTTTTAGAGACATTAGAAATTGGTAATGGGGTTTTAGTATGTAAGTATTTAGTATTTCCATGCTTAGTACTTAAAAATTCTTAAGTCTACATTTTGGCTTTCTGCAGGCTTCTCTGATGTGCAGCTTCTTGATGTATGCTATTATGCATGTGCTTTAGCTTTATCGCTGGCTCGCGTATTTATCTTTCTGTATGCAGGATTTAAGAAAAAGCCAGAGTGTGTAGGGAAGAGCATTTTAGCAAACACAAAGAGAGTTATTTACCTGAGATTGTTGTATCTATTTTGACTACACTGTTTCCCTTTTTATTCTAGGCAATCTCTGTTAATAAAGATGTTACATTTCATCTGGCATGATTTTCTGTCCTTTTTAACAGTAAAATTAAACACAAGTAGTAGTGATTTTCCTGATCTTTTTGGTGTTCAGTTTTTGCACTCAGTAATACTATGAAAACAGAAATTGAGCAAGTATTTTATTGTCTTCTTAAAGCAAAGTTGTCTGTATTCTTATATTTTTCAGTTGAACTGAAAGAAATGTGTATTGCTCAACATTTTCCATTGAATATGAAAAGTGCAATGAATCAAGCTGATCGTAGTTGACAGCTGGCTTGATCTTGCACTGATTAGGTCTTTCACTGCTGGCTAAATCCACTAGCCTTTTCCGTTAGCTGATTGTTGATGAATGCAGAGAGACAGTTTTCCATATTGATAAAGAATCAGGGAAACATATATCTCTCATGGAATAAGATTAAAAAATATCCTACCTCCTATTGATTTCATCGAAGCAAAAAGCCATGCTGGAACCCCTAAGATGTGAATAGTTGTTGATTCGCCTTATTCATGTTGAACAGTTAAACAATTAGTGTAGACAGAAAATAACAGAAATATGGAGTTGGAGCATGCTGAAGCAACGCACGTGTTTACTGCTGACGGGCAGTGCTGCAAAATAAAGATGTGCTCTCTTACAATTACATGGGAAAATAGCAAGCAGGTAATTAATTACTTTTCCAAAGTTTTACACTTGACTGCATGTTATTTAAATACTGTATTGCTTTCACACTTGAGTTTAAATGGCTTTGAATTTCATTGGCACGTGAGCAGAACATGGACCATTTTGTTTTTTGTAACTCCTTATCTCTGAAATAAAATTCTGAGTAAATCATATTTTGATATATGAATTTACTGTCATAGTTAAGCTATAAGACCTTATGACTTAAGTTATAAGTCATACTAGTTATGAAAACTATTTACTTCAAAATATTATGTTCAACTTTTGTTTTCAGCAACTTCAGTTTGTGGGACATGCAATCCATATGCCGTCTCACATGTTCAGATCAAAACAGGGCATTTATTTTCAGTACTTCTGTGTTGTGAAAATGCTCTGTTATACTGTTCCCCTGTAAAGAATATTACAGCACCAAAGAAACATTTAATACTGAATCAGTTACTTAAGAGAAGATTAAAAGCTCATTTGATAGCAAGGATGTTACTTTGACATAGAAGAGCTAGCCTATTGAGGCAAGATTAATTTTCTTGAAAAAGATGTTTTGTCTTAAAGATCAACAAAACCACAATTCCAAGACTGTTTTTAAAGAAATTTGAACAACATGCCTTGAAACACAGCTGTTAATTATAATTACTCTGCGTAAAAGGATTGGTGTTGTAAGCAGGTCTGAAGTTGTGAGCACAACCAATCTGCTGTCGTTCCTATGTGAATGCATGATTTCTTTTAATATATTTCTTTTGCTACAAATATAAGGTTTGTCAAATCAGCTGCTGGGTATTTTAGCTGGATATTAAAGGAAATACAAATGAGTTTAAGATTTATGTGACTATTAAGTGCAGGGACAAAGAAAGTAATATTTTCAATAACGAGTTCTAGATACTACTTTCCTATTTAGTAGGAGTCATTTGTAGGCATTTTTTGTTTTATATGTAGGAGATGTTTAACATATGCTTAAATCCAACTGTGGTTTTGAAAATCTGTTTTGATGTTGTTCTGATTTTTGTTCTGTATATTTAAGTTCTGCCTTTTCTTAGCTGTTCTGTCCAGAATAGAGGACAGTCTCACCTAGGAGGTTCCTAAGAAATATGAGCAAACAGTAGTAAACGTGAGAAATCTGGAGTTTGTGGCTCGTGCTGAGCAGACTTTAAACCCATATTAAATAGAACGACCTACTTCTATTAGCAAGTTGGAGAAATTGTTAACAATGTATTTTAGGTTAAAGAGCGAGGTTAAGGTTTTATCAAATATAGATAATGTGAGATTTTTCATCAAATAATGATATAGTTGAAGAATTTTTATCAGTTCTAAGAAACAGTTTGTTCATTTGCTCAAATCAAATTACCATTTTGTTGCAAATTCTAAATTAAGTAACCAGATGACTTTTGTGATGTTAATTTCAAGATTATTTTATTATCAGGAGATAGCACATGGTAGTTGTATTTTTCTTTAATTCCCAATATTCTGGTTGCCTTTTCTGGGTTTAATTAGCTTGTTCATTTCCATTAGGCTAAAAAAAGGCATATGCTCTTGTCATTGGATTCTTTAAAATGGATTTCTGCTATCGGCATGTTTCTGACCCAATTAAAAAAATGCCAGGCGGAGCTGTGGCTAAAGCCATTAAACTGGAAATAATGTCATCCATGTTGAGACCAGCAAAAAGTCTACTTTAATAAAAGCATATTTTATTTTGTCCATTTAGAGTTTTATGCATGAATTTTCACACAAGTTTTTAAAATTGCCTGTGTTATACTGTGGCACTAGAATCAAATTTTATGGAAAACATGCATGCATTTCATCCAAGATGTACTGGATACAGAACTAGTATAGTAAATTCCCATATCTTCCTGTTGTTCCTCCTGGTCTTCTGAGGACAGGTACCAGTAGCATGCAATGGCTATTCTTACCAGAAATCTCTAAAGATTTAACTGAGCAAGTGAAAACTAAGCTATGTTAGTTTGAATGAAGGTTAGGACAAGAAAAGTTATGTGTGACTGATGGGCTTCTGCTGTTTTTGTTGAAGTTAGCATGAAAGAATTAAGAAATATTTTGATAGATTCAGCATGTAGAGGAGACCATTGTTTTCTTTCCTGCTTTGGTAGCTTGGTATCTGAGCAGACAGAGCTGGGAAGGCTCTTATTGATACGGAGCTCCTCCTTTCCTTTAAAGGCAGAACAGAAAGGAAGGTGTTGGACTGGGCTACTGGGATGAGAGCTCCCTGCTTTGGGAAGGCTGAGACTTCTCAGTGTCTTCATCCCAGTCTGGAATTGACTGGCTGGGGACCACACCAACCCTGTTCATTTTACAGTTGCCAGTCTGCTGTGTTCTGGAAGAATGGTCGTTTATGTAATAAATTCCACTTCCTACTAAGTCTCAGGCCTGCCAGTTCTGTTTTTATCACACGACTGCATTGGTTTGGCAGCTCTATAAAGGTAAATTTCTAGTCTGGAGGAAAGTTTGGTATTGCCCTAGGATAGAATAGCTGCCTGAAACTGCAGTAGATTATGGAAAGTTGAATCTTTCTGTATGTGTTATAAATGAGAGTTTTTAATTTTCATTTCTATGTAGGCATTTAAAGTCTTCTCAGGAGCAACTTGTAGTACCTTTAGAGTTTGTGGTCTTCTCTTATTAGGGAATAGTGCTTTCTTTTCACCATGGCAAAGTAGTGTGCCTCAGTGGTGAATCCCGTGTGGGTAATAAATCCTTGAAATCAAGGCCCCAAAGGATTTTCTACTTCTAATTTAGTTCTGATCTTGTGCTTTTTCTGTTTTATTTTTTTCACCTGCTATCTCTGGCTTTTGATAAGCTGATATTGCCCCAGCCATGGTAAAGTGTTTTCTCTCAAACGCCATCCTGAGGTCCAAGGCTTCCTCACCCCCCTGCACACAGGCTGATTACATTTTATCTGGGTTATGTTGGACCTTGACAATTGGTGATTTAACCTCAGAATTATCTCTGACCCTGACAAGCATTAAAAATGGGGAGAAAGATGGACCTGAGTACTCGAAGAGTAGTAGTAGATTACGGAATAAGAACAGAGGTAATAGAAGTACATTGCAGGAAGAAGGCTAGAAAGCAGGTGATAAAGTTCATTGCAAGTGATTCATTGTGCAAGAATATCCATTGGAGAAAGTGGGTTGTGTCAAGTTTCAAGAGGCTTGAACCTATGGTCTCTAGTGCAGAGCTTTGGGAAGGGAGATGTGTGAGAGATGGGTGTGAACACTTATCTATTCCTTTCTTCTTAAGGTAAGGGAAGATAATGACATAGTGGTTCTTGCAAACCCAGGGAAAGATCTGTGGAGACAGTGTGCAGGAAATGGCTGATAAATGCTTGTGTTGTTCGGGTTTTCTTTTTCAGTTACTTGTTTGAATTGTGTTTTATGCTGGCTGTTTGAGTAGCTAGGCATTGCCTAACCTAATCCTGAGATTGCCAGTCATTATGGTGCCTGTAAAGCTTTGGAATATTTGTTGTTTTGCTTTTCCTGTGTTTTTCTGAAAATACAGCATTCTCAGGTGTGGGTTTGGTGGATTTTTTTCATGTTATTTTCAGCGTAGCTTTATTTTTACAAATAAACACCTTTTCCTCTTAGCTCAGAAGCATGTAGTGAGTAAAGAGGGACTGAGGAGTTTGTGGTGATAGACAGAACAGCATTGTGTGAGGACAAATAAAGGAAGGAGGATCAAAAAAATGAGCTTTCAGAGTGACAAGGCTGATGCGCAGAATTCATTATTAGGAGATTCTTCCTCGTAATTAAATATCTAAGGTATGACTTGCTTTGAGGCTGCTTATAAACTGGCTTCCAAACTATTTAATTACTACTGTTCCATTCATCTCACCTGTCCTGAAAATATTAATCATCAAATGGTAAAATACTAGCTTGTAGTAGGAGGATAATGCCAGATGCTGAAACTGCAATTCATTACAAATTCTCTCTCTCATCATAACTTTTTAAAGCTACATGCTAAATAAAATAAAGACTTTTTTTTTGAGATTTCTGTTGATCCTAAGAAATTAGGGAATATAGGTGTACTGCATTTTTGTCTGAAACGTCTGTAATAACGCCTCTGTGCCTAATAACACAGTGTTTGCTCAACAGGATTTTATTAAGGTGTTCATGTCTATTTGTAAATGCTTCTGTGAATCAATGAAAAGAAATTTACAAATCAGCAAAATTGTCTCCTTTGATGTATCACCACATAGCAAATGAATCTGTGGAATCTGTAGGAGTAGATATTTGTAGTGGCTGCTTGGTACGTCCTTTAGAAGGCAGTTCTGTGGGAGGTAGGTTTCTGTTGCTGCAGGAAAAAGGAGGAGGTCTGACCTTAAATGTAATAGGCTCATGTTTGTTATGAAAGGTGAGTCACTTCATGTATGAAATTGTTAATGACTGGTATGAACATTGCAAACTTAAGAAACTGAGGAACCAACAGCCTTGTTAAGGAACTGAGAAAGTACACTGATCCCTTTGCCTTGCATAACATGGGGTTCTGAAGAAAGGACTGGGACTGACTTTTTGCATGGCAGTGCTTGCATACAGCTTGTTAGAAGCCGACTCAACTAATATGAGCTGTTCAAAACAAATCGATTCAAATAGATCTCTGCAAGACAAAGATTCACTTATTTTCATACTACTTCAAAAATGATGCTGTTCTCTTTTGGAGACCTGAAATCAGCTCCAGTCTTTCTGAAAATAATTGACGTGATGTTGAAGAGGAATTCTGCTTGATCTGTTAACTATCATGTGGATGAAAAAGAAGAAACTCGGAGTGAAGCTACAGGTTTAAAACTTTATTTCCTGAAATGTTTACTCTTTTCTTTCCTAGATGTAGTGTAGTTATTTAAAATGGAAAGGACAGGTATTGTTGTATTCAGTGAGGTAAACATAAAGATTTCTCATAGGACATTTACCTTTAAATGGCTAATTATCAATGTTTCTCATGGTCTCGTGCTTTGCTCTGTATAAAAGTTAGTTTTAGACATTCCATTTTCTAAATAGGATGTTTTTCATAGCTCCTTTAAGAAGCTAGTATTAACATTCGTCTTGTAATTTTTTTTCTATTTTACATAATACAAAGCGATGCAGTACTTTTTTCAAGTATTGTCAAATAGACTTTCAGATATGTTTCTTTAAAGCAGTAACAATCCTGGGCTTTTAGATAAAACTGGTTTTTGTTTCTGGTGGTTTCACAAACCATTCCTTAATGTCGTTGTACACTGAGGGTTACACATCTCACTTAGGAAATCTGTAATTTTTACTCAGTAAAATGGCTTTCTTACCTTGAAAAATGTTTGACCGTTACACAGGTATCTCACTTCTTCAATCTGGACATATTTTTAAACAAGATTTTTTTTCAATAGGGAGCATCTATTTCTTGGACAGCACTGAAATGTACTCGTGCAAGCAGAAATAGAATGAGTTGTCACTGTGAACTTAAACTGATAATCAAAGTGGAAAAGAGAGAAGCACTGGGAAGACTTTTCATAGACATAGCTTGCATCAGACTATTTTTGAAAGTATATTTATGATAGAAAAATGCTTCCTTTTTTTTCTCCACTTTTCTTTTAAAATCAATGATGCAGTGGATAGACTTCAGTCCATTCTGAGCCCCATTTGAGACTTACGTATGGAATCCAGCAGAGGTTTGTGTTCTTTTGGTGGAAGACCATGCCAAAGGATTGCAGCAGAGCATGAGTATGTCCTAGGAGCAGCGTCTGGCTTTCCTGGGCTACTTCAGTTTATTGAGTGGTTTTGTTTCACGGATGGCACTTGGAAAATTTTCCTTGTTTTCTTAACCATTTCAGGCCTTTCTGTCTGTAATTAAAAGTGAAATATTTCTCTGATATATTAAGTGGTGAGCACAAGTGCACACAAGTTATTTGGCTTTAGAGAATGTTGTGAAGGACTCTTGTCTCTCGTAAGTAATGCTAGTAGTAGAAGAAAACAACAAAAACAAGCACTAGTAAGTTCAGTCTTTTTTTTTAAACTGCTGTTCACTTACAATGTCGAAATAGAAAATGCTGATTGGAGTTCTATTTTTGTTTCCTTTTTTTCCTCTTAGTCTGTAAAACTTCTAGACTGTTCCATTTTGTAAACAGTCACTTGAAGATTTTTATTTCTCAATATATACAAAATATTTAATTCTTTTTATGTTTTTAACACTGCATTGACTATACTGAAGATAGGAAATAATGCAATTTTAATTTAGTTTTCTAATAGCATAGCCTTGTAGCTTGGCGAAGGTGCTGCATTATTTATTACAATGCACTGATCTGTTTTTTTGCAATGATCCAATCACCTGACCAAATTCTGTGTACATATCTTCAAGAAATGTTGGGCTCTTTTGAACTTTCCAGCGTTGGGGTGTAATTTTTCAAAGGCTGAAATTGCCTTTCAGGAAAAAAGTGTTCATTTCTTAAGGTTGTGGCTTTTTTATTTATTACTATTTTTATTCTGAGTAGCAAAGCAGGTATTTGCAAGTATCACCTTCTGTAATTTGTCTTATTACACCGTACGTTTTTGTGATTGCATGGTGAAAAAAGAGGTTGGAATAATTTAAGGTATGGGTTTAAATTAATTATATTTGTCAGTGAAACAATGAACATAAGCAGTGTGGTCAGTTTTAAAAACAGGGTCTCACACACTGGCATTGCGTTATGTAGATTTTAAATAATTTTCAGTAATGCCTCTCTACTTTGATTTTTTTTTGCAAATAAATTGTTATTTGTGAAATGCAAAAGGTGAGAAGGCTCCATTAATATCTGTGGCCTTCCATAAAATGCCTTGAATATTTACAATGCAGAAAGACCAGAGATATCTGATACATTTTTATAGTAATTGCCAACTGTTCTTCTTGTTCCTAACATGAAGCTTTTAAATAATCTCCGTCACCAGAATTCAGATTTGCCAGTGTTAAATTTTCATTTAACTTTCTTTCCTCTGCGAGTTTGGGCTTTCTCTAATTCTTGCCTCAGTGAAAAAAACTGCTGTCATTGATTATAAGGATTTCTTTCCCTTTCTTATACCACGAAGATCTCTAGTACACATTTAACTGATCCCAGAGCAGAACAACATGCCCTGCCATTTGGCAGCCTGTGTTTGAAATCTTCCTGTGGGGCTCCCAGCAAGACTTCTTGTCTAGGGTGACAGCCATTCTTCTTGGTCTGTCAGACTAAGATTAGCAGCAAAACACATCCTGATGTCTTTACATTGAGGCCATGCAGAGAGTCTTTCTGGGGGAGAGAAGAAAGCGTTTCAGAATGGCACTGTTTTTTCACTTTGATAAGTTGGATTAGGGATGCGAGAAGGTATCTGAGGCTGGGGCCTTGTCTCTTCAGTCAGGTTCTTCTCAGGCATCAGAAGTGGATCACCTTCTCTTCAGTTCACTTCACTTTGCACAGACTGTTTTTCATACTTTCTTAAGTACTCCAGCTTTGCCCAGAGAAGCTGTGAATGCCAGATCCCTGCAAGCATTACAGGCTAGGCTGGCTGGGGCTTTGGGCAACCTGGTCTAGAGGAAGGTGTCCCTGCCCGTGGCAGAGCAGTCAGAAGTAGATGATCTTTAAAGTCCCTTCCAACTCAAGCCATACTGTGATTCTGTGGAGTTTTGATGTGTGCTACAGCCTTTAACTACAGGTTTTCATGTGTACTTGTCCTATGGTAGGTAAATAATGCTAACTACCATGTAAAGCAGCCAAGGCACTTACACTGGAAATGTTAGGAAAGAAGATTCAGGTTCCAGTTTCTGCTTAGTATACTTACTTATATGTCTGTTACAGTACGTGCAGTATCAGCAAATGCCAATTTTACACAACATCTTAGGAAAGAAATGTGAGATGAGGACCTTTTCCTGTGCTTTGTTTCTTAGTGTTCACTTTCCTCTGCTTTTCCACTTGCTTTTTTTGCTCTGAGGTTCTTTATTTCCTAATAGATATCTGTCATTTTTAGTCCTCTGAGAGCTTGGAATGAGGCATTAGCCTCCTCTCTCGAGGAAAATTCTAATATCAGAATATTCCATGTATTGACAACATTTTTTGGTCTGCAGGTTGGGAATCCACGCGTTGAGCTCACTCTTTCTGAACTTCAAGATATGGCTGCCCGACAACAACAGCAGATTGAAAACCAACAGCAAATGTTGGTTGCTAAGGTAATTAACAGCAAACAAAATATGGAGATTTGTAACAAATGCAGTTTACCTAAACATAAGCAAACATAAGTCTACTTGGATATGGAAAATGCACTAATTCATCTTATGTAAGTTAAAGAAGCTTGAGAAATCTGTTGTTTTGCCAAGTTAATTTTAGCTAGGCAATGTAAAAACATTTCACTGTAAATGATAGCGTATCAAATGATAATGTGTCAAGCCAATAGTTATGTATCTTGGTAAAAATATTGCTAGATTTTCTCTCTTTCCATTTGGTGATCTCTGGCAGACTGCACTTGACTCTGTGTTCATCTCTACTAGCTCATTCACCCCAGTTTAATAACAGGTGTGAGGTACAATTTCATATATATTTGTCTATTATGTTTCCAGAATCTATCAGACGTGAGAACCTGAATAGATTTTCAGAGTGGGGAGTGAATTTAATGTTTTTGACATAGTTCATATAGTTCATAGTTCAGGTAGTACAAAATGCCATGTGCATTGGATGCTTGGAGTACAATATAGCATCTTTTAAAAGGAATCAATATAACAATTCTGTTGTTCTTTTTTTAAAATGAAATTAATATAGTAAACAGAAATATTTCTATTATGTGTCCAATGGGAGAACTGTTATTTAGATCTGCTTAACTGCTTAGATCTGCTTATTCAGTAGATCAGCTTGTTTAGACTGGTTATTGGGTGTATTTTGTATACTTTCACAGAATGGCCAGGGTTGGAAGGGACCTCAAGGATCATGAATCTCCAACCCCCCTGCCACGTGCAGGGCCACCAACCTCTCCATTTAATACTAGACCAGGCTGCCCAGGGCCCCATCCAGTCTGGCCTTGAACACCTCCAGGGACGGGGCATAACTTTCACACTTTGTGAAGCTTCATAACAGTTATGGAAAGTTCCTTTTGCTACAGCAGGAAAGGGGTTAATAGCAACAGAAGCCAAATACCAGAGGACACGGTTGTATCTGATTGTTCAGGCCAGGGCTTCTTTTGCATGTATATGTAGATTTGGTAAATATGTAAATATGTATATTTGGTCTAAAAGCTTATGTATTTCTGTGCTTTAAAATGAGTTGAGGGGATTTTTTTTCCTCAGGAAGACCAATGTTTTAACTAGATATAGCTTTTTCTGATTCCTGGAAAGCAAGAATGAACAAACAAATAACAATAAGCAAACACACACACAGGGAAACACCAATCATAGTCTTGGGTTTTACTAAGACCACTTCTTTTTATGAATAAATGGATGATAAGTACTTCTTGTCTAAAATCTTCTGTTAGGAACAACGCTTACGTTATCTGAAGCAGCAAGAGCGTCGTCAGCAGCAGTCTGTTTCAGAGAGTGAAAAGCTTCAAAAACTGAAAGAACGCGTTGAAACCCAGGAGACAAAGTTGAAAAAAATCCGTGCCATGAGAGGACAAGTGGATTATAGCAAGATCATGAATGGCAATCTGTGTATGCAAAATTTCTAACTATTTTTATTTATTTCGTTTTCTGTTTACTGTGTACCTGATATAACGGTGTGTATGCTGACAAGATTTCAGATGGAATGTTTATCTGCCATACAGAGGGTGCCATGCTTCTAGAAAATTCATACATGGTGTAAATTCTTGTTCAGAACACGTGATTAGACAAAGTGATCAGTAACTATTATAAACATCAACAAATTTCCATCACATCGCAAGTATTTAAATGTTTATGTATGCTAGGTTTAAAAGTAGTGTGTTGTACTTGCCAATACTTATAGAATTATAAATCAATACTCTCCTCTACTTGTTTTTTATTATCTCGTTCATTTTAGCAACTGAAATTGAGCATATAAGTGCCATGTTCCAGGAAAAGCAACAGGAGCTACAGGCTGCAGTATTAAAAGTGGATCAACTTACTCAGCAACTGGAAGACTTAAGGAAAGGGAAACTGAATGGGTTTCAGTCTTACAATGGACAAGTAACAGGACCTGCAGCAGTCGAATTAAAAAAATTGTATCAAGAGCTACAGGTAAGTAACAGAGAGACACGGTTAAAATGACAGATGTAGATTAAGAAAAGTCATGTTTCTGCCCTTATGGACGGGCATTTGGTACTGCAGTCTCATAAAACTGGTGTGTTGGGATGTTATTAATGTCTAAGGTCATGGCTATGTAAGAAATTAACGTGAATTAACATTTTAACAAAATGATCAAAACTATAAGCTGCATTGTATTCACTTGCTACACTATAGTGTAATGTAGTTGCACAATATTCACAGTATACACTGTACTGCTATCATACATCTTTCTCAAAATCACTGGGTTCATCTCAAGTGTAGTTTTCAAGTCGGTAATTAAATAGTCATTCACACTGAAGTTTTGGTTTTTTTTTGTAGAAAATTTGTGGAATAATTAATGTGTCAATGTATCAGCAATGGAGATTTAAAAATTATTCACATACTCTACTGTGACATGGAAACAGATCTAATATATATTTAGCATTTAAAAATAATTTAAATGTCAAGATAAGTCTAACTTTATTTCTTTACATGAGTAAATATAACATACCAGATAATCTGTCTCACATTTTCAGAAATTAGGAGTATAGGTCCTTTTTTCCTCCTTTAATTTATAAAAGGTGTATCTGCTTTCCATGTATTTCTAAATGCAGAGATGCTCAATTGATTAAGATTTCTTACTTGCACTTCATAATGATCCCACACACGTTTAAGACTTAAAATTGCCTCAGAATTTATTTATTTTTTAAAATGGAACATTTACCATTGAAGGTATGGAAAAAATGCCAGTGGGAATGCAAGAACAGTTATCATAAAGGATGTCATGATTGATTTAAACTGTAAGGTAAACTATAAAGGTCATTCATCCCCTAATTTGCTGGAAACCTGCTTTGGAGGTTTCAGTTTAATTTCCATAGAGAGAGGAAAATCTGCATCTAGTCCTTGCAGTTCAGTTAACTTCCTATCCACTCATCCAAATTTCATGTGGAACTGGAAATTGAATCAATAGCATAATTACTGTCAAAAGTTTTATCCCACTTAACATTTCAGTGATATTCAAATTGCCACTGTGGCAAAACAAACTTGGCAACAGACAAAATGAAGTAACTATCCTAGAAGCGTGTCTTTGTTTGTTTGTTTATTTAGATTAGGAACAGGCTTAATCAGGAGCAGAATTCCAAGCTCCAGCAGCAGAAAGAACTCTTAAACAAACGTAACATGGAAGTGGCAATGATGGACAAGCGCATCAACGAGCTGCGTGAGCGACTGTACAAGAAAAAAGTTGAGGCACGTCAAAAAGAAAACATTCCTGTAAGATAAACTATTAAAAGGGCCACACTTTAGTTTATCAGCAGCCTATTAAAACTACATAGACTACATAGCATGTCACTTTTTCCCAGCTAAGTAGCAAGCATTTTAAAACTGTTTTAAAGTTTTCCACAGATACGAGAAAACTGTTGGACAGAATGTACCTTCTTTTATTTTTCTTTATGTTACAGACCATACTGTATTAAAATTTATAGTAGCTTAGATTTGTAGAAAAGAAAGCATGATTTTGGGCTGTATTTAAAGCATAACAGGATAAAAAGGTGGGTGGTTCTTCATTTGTTTTTCCCTGGAGCAAAAAACTGGTAAAAAAAAAATGTGGCTGGTCTGATGATATTAGTCCTAATAGTTGTTTGAGACTTTGACTAGAAATCAGTTGCAAAGTAGACCATTCCTCTAGAGATCACTTCTGGATTCCCATATGTATTCCCAGCTGGGGATGTTGACTTAAAAAAGAAAATAATAATTAAAAAAGAAAGAAAAAAAAAAAAGATCAATTTGCCCAAGAAAGGTGCAATATAAAGAAACCTTATACGGTGACAGTTTTCCTCATATCAAGTACTGAGAAATTTAATTTTTGAGGAGTTGGTTTTAGGGAATAAAATTTGGTTTTCTTGTTCAATTTTTGCACAGAAACATTAAGTATAGCAATTTATTTAAAGTGAATTAGCTACAGTGCACAGCTGTATTTAATTAAATGCGGACCTCCAGTTCATGGATGAATGCCTAAATTAACTGGAAGTTCACATTTCAATTTCTCTGACTTTTAGTTGAATCGTATTAATGGAACTTCATCACCTCAATCATCTCTGAGTGCTTCAGGAAGGGTGGCAGCAGTGGGACCCTACATCCAAGTTCCAAGTGCTGGCACTTATGCTGTACCAGTAGATCCTGTCAAACCACAGTCTCTCACCATTGCTTCTAGCTCAACACATGGAAGATCAAAATCTGGTAAGTGCTTAAGTGTTAATATAAGTATATAAAATATTTTTAAATATATAAAAAATATCATATATATATATATATATATAATACAATGTATAAAGTATATAAATATATTAAGTATTAATATACATTGTTTGGAAAGGAGTAATAGGGAAGATTCTGTTTTGGGATAATCTCTATAGTAGCATTGTATGTCGTCAGTACTTTTCTCTGGACTGGGCACTGCTCATTTGATATGAGTCATTTTTACTTCAGTTCATTAATTTTCCTAAGGAGAAGGAGAGTATTTTCTTTACAGTTTCACCAATAAAAGGATCACATATTCCTTTACAGATTCTGTGATTTAACTGCTCTGTCTTTAATACATTTTTGAATAGTTGTGTCTTTGATTATAGTAATGAAATAACTTTATGGCAAGCAATATTATAAACAACTCTTTATGGTATGTTGCTTTTTATCAAGTAAACCAAAGCTACTGAACAAGTAGAAATAATACTAGTTCTCAGAAGGAGACCAAATAGGAAAATGTAATAAGGCTATGTGAGGTGTTTGTTCCAGCTGAGATAGGAGAATTTGTGGTTATTGAAGCATTTCTGACATGGAATAATGTTAGTATTGATTCTGTTTATTTGTATCTGTATTCATTAATAATAGAGCTGTCCCTCCAGAGACATAACTGATATCTAAAATTGCTTCCCATGTCTCCCATAAATAACCTATTTATTTTGTAAATTAGAGAACATTTTTTGTTTTATGTTAGGCTGACAAAAGCAGATCATGACATTTTTGCCTTAAGATTTCATTTTTGTAAAGCACACTTGTGTGGTCACGTGTTAGCAAAATCATACTTCTTCAGATGTGGCTAGCTTCATGTACTTAATACAAATAAATACAATTACTTGTTTATCCAATTCATTGATTTATATATAAAAATAAACATGCATAATACAAATGAACATTCGTGATCCTATCAGTCTTAACCACAGGCTTTGATTTTCATGATCTCTTAGGAGAGATCTGAAAATAAGGTAAGGGATGACCACTCCAGCAAAGTTTTCAAATTGCTCCCATGCGTTCCAGTACTTAAAACTGGGCACTCCAGCAAAGTTGGCAGCATGCTTCCAAACAAGGAGGAAGACCTGAACCTCCAGCAAAAGTGTTTTCCATTGATGTTAGTGATCTAAAGGTATCTTTAGATCAATAGAAACCTAGTCTCTGCAAATCTATGGAAAAATCTTAAGAATATGGAAGTATTTCATTGTGAGACTGAAAGGGCAGAATTGCACTGTTTGGAGTTTGGACATGTGGATTCCTCCCCTAAGTATTGAAGGAACAGTTCATAACTTCAGTTTACTAACAAGAAATAATTCACATCTTTAAAAATATTAGCCTTGCAAGATATATATACCTAATTGTGAACCCAATTCACAAGGTTATGAGCTCTGTGACTGAGATTTCTTTGATTTTTGTAAAAATGAATATTCTACCTTAGGACTGACTTTGTGTTTAGTATTCTGAGTATACTTGAAGAATGTCCCGTGATAGATATACATAAGGAGAATTATATACTCTTCCAGGAAGAAGAAAAGTGAGATTTTTTTTTTTTTCCAACTGTCATGCTTTTATTTGTCATTGTCTCAGTGTTCCTGTTCTGATTTCTCCATTGTCATTGTTATAATTTCTCCACCACTTTTTTTTTCTTTCTTTTTCTGTGTAACTGGATCTGCCTTGGTGTGTCCAATAGAAACAGACTGGGGGTGTGTGAAAAAATCTCCAGACACCTGGAAGGTTTCTGATTTAGACATAATAGCGGATCCTATTCTGTCACCTCCCACTTCTCTTCAGTCTGCCGTTCACAATGTCATCCGTCTGGCACCTACTGTCTTTGACACCCAGCACTGTGAGTCCGTAGAAGATCTTTGGCTAGCTAAGAATTCCGTTTTTAATATGGTCATCTGAGCTCTTGCATACAGATGCATATTAACCAGCATCTTAAGAACCTGTGTTGTGCTATGCAGTAGACGCTGTTGAAATGTAAAATTGTTTAGATGTTGCTTTTCACCCTTGAAAGAAAGGGATTTGCAGCAAATTCATTCTTACAGTACTGCAGTAGCATACTAGAGATGAGTTATCTTCACTGGAAAAAAAAAAACTTGGGGAAAAAATTGTTGAGAAAAATTATGAAAAATCAATCAGCAAAGCATGTTTTACTGTGTCTCAGATTAGATAGACATAACACATACATGTTTTACTTCACCTATTCTATGCAAAGTTTAAGAGTTTCTGTGTTGCACTGGCCCCAGAGGTGGGATAGAAGCTCACCTTCTCAAGTCAGTAGCAAGAATCTTGCTGTCTTCAATAGGATGAAAATGCTATTACTTGGTTTATGCTTCCCTTGCTGTAGTACGTATAACGGAACTGGACCTACAATAATTTTTAGGTAAAATCAGAGAAAGTACACAAGAACTTTTGTGTGTGTGCACGACACTGTCTTATTTATGTAAATAGAAAAGTGTTTGGTGGGAGTTGAAATGCACTGGGTGCTAGGTAGTCTTAAAAGCAGGTAGACAACAGGATACCTTTGGAAGATAAAATGAAACCTGTTGTTTGAAATGGCTATGGGAGAGCTAAGAGCAGGAACTCGTTAGGACTTGCAAAGGGTGTTGCCATCAGATGGGTAAGTGCGTCTGGGAGCTGCTCAGCCAAACCAGGGCGGGTAGTCAGTTGCTGTTTGGTTGCCTCTTGAGCACTTATCACAACCTCTGGCACAGTGCGCTGCAATTGGAGATTGCAACAGCAGCTTGGTAAAGCACGTGAGAACAAGCTGGAGTTGTGGGAGTTTCTGAAAAGTGCACTCATACAAAATGCATGGTAGTTGCAAGTCTGGCAGATTGTAATACGAAGGATGTAAAGATGGGAACAGTTACATTCAGATGTTCATATACGTAAGAACGAAAGAGAGAAGTCAGAGGAGAGTGTGTCTGAATTTATTTACAGTCTGTTACTTCAGAATTCAGGAATGATCATATCTGGAAAGTGAAGGATTACAAAAATATTTTGTGTAACTGTCTTTCTATCAGAATCTGAGCTTGTATATGCAGGTAAGATAATTAAATTCGTGAGGATTTTTGCTGTTGTAGTTCTCTAAGTGCTAAGTTTATGGCTAAGGATGCTTAATACAATTATGTTTTGTATAGTAAAATAGAATTTTAAAAATTGCCATTATTCAGGAAAAAAGGGTGTAGGTAGACTTATCTTTTGGTCTGGCTCTTGATAACCAGATGGGTAGTATAAAACAAAGGAACAGCAACAACAGCAACAAACTAAAGAACCTAACAGGTTCTGTTCCTGGATACTGCACTGCATCACAGTTTGCAACTCTGAAAAGTGATCTGTGGACTACATACTATATTGTCAGTGTTAATACTATTTAAATGACCAACCACAAAAATAGTCTTGCTCCAAAGTAATTCTTCTTGTAAGTGAAATATAATTGATCGTAATTTGAAAGGTTAATGCCATACTGTATATGTGCAGACCATTCCTAAGAATTGCAAATTCCTAAAAAACCAGTAGGGTAGCTCATATGCAAAGGTTTTTGTTTGTTTGTTGTTTTTCATTTAAAAGTAAACAATATGATTGGAACATGTCTGTATATACTTTGTATGAGCTAGTAGAATGAAGTTATGTTCATATAGTAAATATGAATGTAAGTTTATATAGAAAAACTGGGTGGCAATTGGCCAGAAATCTTCAGCTTGTCATTTCAGTAGGGGGAGGAAATGCGATGCTCAATAAAGAGGGTAAGGCTCATGTGTAGAAAATAGTCTGCCAAAGCTATATTCAGTGAAATTAGAATATTTCTTTGCATCTTATTCTTAGACTGCCATCTATTCTAAGCAGAGAATGACACAGAGTCCTAGAAATAGTCTGTTTTCTAAGTGCTTAAAACTGAAAATAAACAGCAAACGTCATTAAAAACCAGGTTTCTATTTGATCTTGTCTTACTATCGGATCCAGAAATCTCAGTAACTCTTCCCTCACCTTAGTTATCATCCTCTAGTGAAGTTAGTCGTCTGTTACAGATTGTCTTTACAAAGTGCTTTATTAAGATAATTGCAGGCAATAGGGAAGGAGAAGTGATCTCGATCTCCTCAGAGAAATATGAAGCTTAATCTTTCAAAGGCAGATCAAAGCCTTAGAATCTAACCAGGGATCTGTGTAGTTACTGCAAAACAGATCTAATTGTAAAATGATTGAAACTCACCTGCTTGGGAACGGAAAACAGGTAGTCCACTCCGGTTAACGAAGTAACATATCAAAGCATCTGGGATTTGTTAAGGATCTGTTGCCTCAGTTAACATACAGCTAAGCGTGCTTTTTTTTGCATGCATTGAAGATGAAAGCCCATGACTTGTATCTTGGCACTGTGACTTCTTATCAGATTTCTTTAAACATTTCTTTTAAAATTTAAGTCTCTGAGGCAGTGCTGATCAGGTGAGTGTGTAGAGGAAAAAACCAAAAGGTAAGTTAACAGTCACTTCCAGCAGAGGAATGTATGCCTTTGTTCAGCCACATTCTTGAGATGAGTTTTTGTTTCCTGTTATGAGTCAATGAATCCAGTAACAATAGTTTAAATTTGGAATAAATTCACACAGAGCTTACATAGATTTAACATGTGGTGTAATTTGACAGTGTTTCTGGTTAGTACCCAAAGAACTATGTTGAAGTGTTTTTGTGAGGACTTCATCTAAGCTAAGTTTGCCTTTAATAGTAGAATGAATGTGCAACATTGACACAAAAAGTTAAGTCTTTTTTTCTGTAGAATTGTTGTTACAATTTGTATGCCAAAGGGTAACACATCATATTGATTAGAGCAACTGGGCTTTCAGTATTGATTTCTGAATCGAACATAATAATTTATCTGATTTCTAGAATCAAATTAATCCTATTGCAATCTAACTTGTTCAGTTTTACATGTTGCTTTGCTTCTTTACAATGGTTGTATTTTATATCTAGTGTTTTCATCTGTTTTCAAGCTAACGATGGAAACTGGCCCCTACTTAAGCAGAGCTCAGCCCCTGTGGTAAAACCCCCTCAGATCTCCAACACAGACTGGAAAGAAACAAGCATGGATACTGCTTTAAAACAAGGAACAATATCCAGTCAACCTTTGCCAACTTCAGCATTAGGAAGTACTGATAAGCTGGTGAGTTTCCTCTGTGGTGTATTTATAGATCTGTTTTGCTAAAATCATGAACCTTTGGCTTCTGTAGCTGAACTCGCTTTACGTATCTACACATTTCCCTTCTGATAATTACTTAAAATGTTACAAATGAATTACCTTTGTATTTTTACTATTCTATTCTTACTACATTACAATTAATGCTCTGTTTTGGGTTTGTTTTTTTTTTTTTCTCCAGTTTAGTAGGTTGTGTTACTTTCTATTCCCTCACATATCCAGTCTCCTCTTTTCTCCCCCTTTGCCTGTCCTAATCTTCCCCACATTCCTGTTTTCTGAATTCTAATATTTTGTCGCTGTTTTTCCTTGATGTAAATTACCACTTCTTCAACACGGTCTTTTTCTAGTAAAAAATACTTTTTACAACAAAAGCCATTAAATCCATCCTTCAGCTGTTGTTGACTGTCTGCATTGTTGTTCTAGTTTTACATGAATTTTATTCAACTTTATGAATTTTTAACACTGTATTCTGTAAAGAATATAGACCTGGTCTTTACACTGTTGTGTTAAACTGTCAATATTATCATACTATACATTATCAAACTTATTATCAAATAGGTACTGATATCTAGAAGCTAGAACTGGTCATTTAGTCTTTGAAACTATTCAAATGGTTCTGGATTCCTACTGATTTATTGTAACTGAAGATGCTTTTAAACAATAAGGTCTTGTGGTAAATTCAAGCAGAATTGGATTAAGGAACATAGGGTACTTGTATTGACTCCTTTGCTGCCACACAAGATTATTAATCTGTTCTGTTGAAAGAGGAGTATTCTTGCTCACAAGTGTTTCATGTAATTAAGTGGTACATAATTTTTTATTGTTCTTATATAGGGTCTCGACTTGGGGAAAGTGCCACCAACAATTCCTGGTGTAAGCAAGCAGTTGCCTCAAAACTATGGGACCTATCCAAGCCCAGTTCCCTTAGGAACAGGTTCTACAAATTCTCTAGAAAGAAGGAAGGACGGCAGTCTGCCCAGACCTGGAACTAGTATAGCAAATCGACAAAGACCCGTTCCACTTCCACCGCCAAGCAGCATACATCAAGCCAGTTCCTCACAACAAATCCAACAGAGAATTTCTGTACCTCCCAGCCCTACGTACCAACCCTCTGGACCCCCCTTGTTTCCAGGAGGAGATGGCAGGCCAGAACTCCCTTTAACTGTGGCTATCAGACCTTTTCTAGCTGATAAAGGATCAAGACCTCAGTCTCCCAGAAAAGGGCCACAAACAGTGAACTCCAGTTCTATCTACTCAATGTATCTTCAGCAAGCAACACCACCAAAGAATTACCAACAAGCTGTGTATAACACCTTAAATAAGTCAGTAAAAGCAGGTACAATATGTCGCTTTACTTTTTACCTTTGCAGTAAGCAATTAAAATGTGTTTACTGAGCTTAGTTTACATATCTGTATAAATCGCATCTTGTTTGAGAAACCTCTTAAAATTTATGAGAAGTTATTTTTGTATGTAGTATGGCAACAAAAAAAAGCCTTTTATTTTCAGGGTGACAAGTAAGTATACGTTGAGTTACCATTAGATAAGTTGAACAAATCATGTCTAGAGAAGAGAGTTGGTGATTGCCAACAGCAGCTGAGTATTTGTTTTTGTTTTGGTAGGTTCAATGTAGTTTTTTTTTTCTATTGTAATGTCACATACAGTGTATTTGCAAATATTTCATTATGTAATTTGAAAATAGTTCTTCACTGTATTCCATCTTTTTTTTCAGTTTATGGAAAACCTGTCTTACAATCTGGTTCAACTTCTCCCTCACCACTGCCATTCCTTCACGGCTCTTTGCCTGCCCAGACTTCTTCACAGCCTCAATCTCAGCCTCAGACTGATGTCCCTGAAAAAGATCAAGAGCTGGAAAATGCTCCACCATCCAGTGAAAATAGCAATGTGGAAAACATTCCTCGCCCTCTCAGTCCTACTAAGCTCACACCTATTGTGCATTCACCCCTGCGATATCAAAGCGATGCTGACCTTGAAGCTCTGCGAAGAAAATTGGCCAACGCTCCTAGGCCGTTAAAGAAGCGTAGTTCTATCACTGAACCAGAAGGCCCAAGTGGACCAAATATACAAAAATTATTGTATCAACGCTTTAATACTCTTGCTGGAGGAATAGAAAGTGCCCCTTTTTATCAGCCAAGCAATCCCCAGGACTTCATAGGTATCTTAGCAGATGTTGATAATGGTAACGCTAGTACCAATGGCAATATCGAGGAACCTATTTCTGTGCAACCTACAGTTCCCCTTCCTGATGAGCCACCCCCTTCATCAGATGCCAATGATAATGAATTACCTTCTCCTGCAACTGAGGAACTGATAAGCACTGAAACTACAAATCAAACATCTGAGACAACTGAAGATAACAACAACAACCTTGCTATAGTTCCTTCTACTGAAGAGTCATCCAGTCCCACGCCTGAGGTCAGCTCTCCAGCAGAAGAGGAAGCTCCTTTGCAACCTGTTCTTCCTCCTCCACTTCCTCCAGTAAGTAACTAAAAAAAGGACAAATTTGTGAACTACAGAATTAACTGTGTGCTTAAGCACAACTGGAAGAGGCTAAGCTTATTCTAACTGGCATACTTGCACTTGAAGTTTTGTGATAGAAAGAAAAAATAAAGGTACTCCAAATAGTATTCTGATAGAACAGGTTCTTTACAAGTCTACCTGTTTAATATGGAAAATAAATGCACAAACAATGTGTGTGCTGTGTGTGCAATTTAGGCAATAACTTATTTTGGGATATACTCATCATAGAGCTAATGCTGGTAGATGAAGCACCATTAAAAATACTTTTTAATTTCCCCAGGGCTGCAAGATAGCTGTATGAACCAATGGGTAAGCTACTGCAGTGGAAATTGTTAATTTGCATACAAGCTGAAACAGCTATTCTGGGAGAAGTGTGTTCCTTTTCCTCTCTCAGTAGAGACTAGGGCTCTAAAATCTAACAGATCCAACAGCAACACAGCTGACTTGTTTTAGCAGAAATCTTTTTCTAATGGATTGTCTCTATTTGAATGGCTTTCAAAGTTCCTCCTCCAGCTGCACCAAAATCTTTTAAATACTAGTTGACTTTGTTGTTAGCAGAGTCTAGAGCATATGGAGAATTGAAGGCAGGGAGAAAACTGTAATTTATTCATGCTTGTTAATATGACTCACTGTAACGCTGATTTCAAGGCACATCTCCACTTCTTGATTCACCCAGAGCTTCATAGGTTCTTCTGCAAAGAGCTTACATTCTTTTTATAACTCGACTGCAGTGTGCACAGGGCTTTGTCTGCATTTTGCATGAGGATGTGTAGGCCAAGACACTTCTGGAAAAATGAAATATGCTAGCAAAACATATTGTTCATACACACACATTGTTCATACTGTGAGAGGTTTTTTTTTGTTTTTTTTTTTAAGTAAGATAGCCATACTAATAGGAGAAAACAAGTCTGGTGATTCTGAGACTTAAAGCACTCCACAAAGCTCTCATTAGTAGTTTTTTTTCTGAAAAGTAGCAAAGACACTTGTAAATTATACAGTTGATCCTCAGAACGCATTTAAATGTGTTTCAAATCTTGAGAATGTTTCTTCTGATTGTACCATCTTGAATGTTACATAAAAGAGCTTCATAGACTTTATTTCTCCCAGCAAAGCTCTTTGGTACAGAGCTGCTGCTGACATTTCTGTTAATTCAAGGGAAAACTTCCTTTCTCATGCTAAATTGTGTTATGCTTTCTAATCAAAGCTTCAGGTTTGACAGTGCTTCAGACCATCCACCAGAGACACATTCAGCTCACATTATACACATTAGGACTGTGGTGCTCAAAAGCCATTGGTTTAATGGCTTTAAATAGGAGTAGCTGGATTATGTTGCATGCTTTCTAATTTTTACTAAGATATAGTAAGATGTCAACTCTGTTATTAAAAGGATTTATAATAGAAGTGTTTGCATCATTTTTATGAGCAATTAAGGAAGATGGAATTCCTTCTCTAGTGAAGGAGTAACTGGTTGGTTTGTACTACTCCTGCAATCTAAAATAATGCCTTTAAACCTTTGTTTCCACTCAGACCAAACGTACCAACCTGAAGAAACCTAACTCTGAAAGAACTGGCCACGGTTTGAGAGTGAAGTTCAATCCATTGGCCCTTCTCCTAGATGCTTCTTTGGAGGGAGAATTTGATCTTGTACAAAGAATCATATATGAGGTGAGTTTCCAAACAGAGGGAACTTCTTTGTATACTAGGAAAAAAAAAGTGCTGAACTATTTCATGTTTTCCATAGGTTGATGATCCCAGTAAGCCCAATGATGAAGGAATTACACCTTTGCATAATGCAGTGTGTGCTGGTCATCACCACATTGTGAAGTTCCTGCTTGATTTTGGAGTAAATGTAAATGCAGCAGATAGTGATGGGTGGTAAGTGACAAGATTTTTAACTTAGCATCTGAAAAAACGCTGTTTTGATGCCAGTTCAGTATTTAGAGGGGACCTGCTTGGGGAACCATTTCCTTCTCCTCTGTCCCCAGCAAATGAAGACTTGCTAATTTTGAGATGGTAACAAAGTCCAATACAAAGCTCCATTGTGTTGAACCCATGGGCAAGCATGTTCATATTATAAGTTATAGTACATTTTGTTTTTACTTAGAAGCATAGGTGCATTTCTTGTCCACAGGCTGAAGTAATTAAACTTTAAATAATGAATGACAAAATTTATTGAAGTTTCATTTTCACATAATCCATTCACCATTTTTGTGAAGAATCTAGCCTTGCAGGTAGATGTAGCACCTGTAAAGAGTTTGGAGGAGATGTGGAACCTTGCCATGCTGCTGAGCACTTTCTCCCCCCACCTTATCTTGCCTTTCAAATTTCCTAATATTGGAAAATATTGGTTTTATATCCAGCAGCACTGCAAGCTCTGCAAGTCGACATAAAATAACATCTATTTTATGTTTGGCTTTACTGGAGTCAGGTCGATGCTGGAATCCACTCAGCATCATTTGACACATTTTGAACAATGCATGCATATCCTATAAAGAACAACTCCTTTTAAAAACAGACAGACAATCTGTATTGCAAGACAGAATAGCTAGGATTCCTGGCATTTATTTTTTTTTTCATTTCTACATTTTTGCTTTATTTCAGGACACCTTTGCATTGTGCAGCTTCTTGCAATAGTGTTCATCTCTGTAAACTATTGGTTGAATCTGGGGCAGCTATTTTTGCTTCAACAATAAGTGATATAGAAACTGCTGCAGACAAGTGCGAAGAGATGGAAGAAGGTTACATCCAGTGTTCTCAGTTCTTGTACGGTAAGCTATGGCACTTCTTTACAAACTTGTTTTCTCTCTTCTAAAATTCATCCCTTTTGTGGCACTCTGACCTGAAGGAAACATCTGCTTGGGCTCCAGGCTGCCCTGCACCCGTTCTTTCAAAATGGTAAAAACATAGTAGTCTCTTGGTTATTATGTTGATTGCAGTCCTTTCTTTCTTGACTTGCAGACTCCATCTAACACTACAGTTGTTAAAGACTAATTGGGTTTATTTTCAAGGAAATGCTTCCACTGGGAAATTTTCACAGTACCACTGAGTTGTCAAGTATTTTGACAGAAATATTCCAACAAATTTTTAGCAGGTCACCTTCAGAAACGTGTATGCATTATGAGCAATTAACTTAGAGAATGTGCTTAGTTACTAAGATATATTTTGCACAGAAAGTACCTTGATGGAGCAGAAGCAGCTTTAATTTAAGGAGATGGACATAAGCTTAATTAAGGCTCTGACACACTCTGTGCAGATTCTCAGAAGCTTCAAGCAGTGCTGCATGCAGTGTATGCAACCTCTGGTACAGAACTGAGGCCTTAGAGAAACATACACCAGTTCTATAAAGTTGCTATTCTCAAACAGTTGTCAAGCTGTTTTTGTCCTCCTTTGAATAGAAGTAAGATTGTGAAGTTTCTATTGCTGAAAATGCTATGTTCATAACATAAATGAAATGTTAATAATGAGACTAATATTTGAGCCACACCAGAAGTCTCAGGAGGAAAAACAGATTACCATCTAGTGTGCTAACTTCTTGTTTACAGGAGTGCAGGAAAAGTTGGGAGTGATGAACAAAGGAGTGGTGTATGCACTGTGGGATTATGAAGCCCAGAATAATGATGAGCTGTCATTCCATGAGGGCGATGCCATTACTATTCTGAGACGCAAGGATGACAATGAAACAGAGTGGTGGTGGGCCCGCCTCAATGATAAAGAGGGCTATGTGCCTAAAAATCTTCTTGGGGTAAGTACTGAATGACCACTTGCCTTCAGTTTTTTACTTCTCCCTGAAGTAGGATCTGTGGTCATCATCTCAATGCTCTGCCGTTAAAGTGTGGTGGCTTTATTAGGCAGCCCTAAGCTTTGGCCCGGGAAGATACTTAGGAAGGCTTTTAATACCCGGCACAAGATAAACATAGATTTATACAACTTGAAAATGGGAAAAAGCCTTGAAGGTGGCAGCTTCAGGCAAGTTGTTTATGCAGCTCTCAGCCAAATGTAATGCTGCTATCACAAAAGTCCAGGAATGGAAGGCCACCAAATGGACAGAGAGCATGAAATAAGCTCTTTTGGGGGCTTGACAGGGAACTCCTGTATTTCCATGAAAGAATCTCCTAATCTAGCGTAGGATCTTCAACTAAAAGAACCAAGTTATTTGCAGAGCAGCAATTTGCTCCTGTTTGCACGAGTAAGTCAGCCCTTGGCATCCTGCTGTTGCTGGTTTAGTTTTTCAGAAGTCACCAAAGAACATGCTGTAGCTCAGAAACAAATAAAGAAGCCCTAACACCCCCAAAACACTTTTTAACACCCAGGTCTCATCAGTACCCTTTAGTTATAACTGAATTGGTTTTATATTTAATTTCCTGTCAAGCATGCAAAGCCTAATACTTTCATTCTGTTTTTACAGTTATATCCACGAATAAAACCTAGACAGCGAACCCTTGCTTGAATTCAGTTGTACAACAGTGCAATACCTTGCTGGTAACTGGAAACTTAAAACATACACTGGAGCCATTGTTTTTGATCATTTCACACGGAGAAATAAAACTATGACACTTAGTTTTAATGGTGCTTTCTCTTGTTAAATGGACAGCATCCAAGAGTTTCAAGATCTGCAGTTTGTAAATGAATCCTGTTCTATGTGACCCACCACTGATGAGGAGAACTGTATCTCCACTACCTACAGTGTTCTGCCAACTGTTGTCTAAAGCGATGTATTGAGTTAAAGTTCGGTGTGGTAGGAGCTTTCTTGTGTTAAATGTTCAGAGGTGCCATTTGCGAAGTGCAGATAAGCTGTCCAGTTTGCTCCAACCCCACAGTAACTGTCCCATGTCAGGATTTTGGATGTTTTGTTCAATACCAGTGAATGTTGAGTTCTCTCATTACTCATCAGCTCTTTGGGTTCTAGGCCACAAGATCTTCACCAATTCCATTCATCAGTAAGTACTCACCAAAGCTTTATGAAGGCTAGGATTAAGTGTTAACATGCTTTTGCACTTACATCCTAGTTTAGGCAGCCCCAACAAAAGCTTTACATAGTCTAGGATCTAGTATAAATCTGCATTTAGAATCAAGCTAGAGAAACTAACCAAACAACAGTATTAGTACACTTTTCAAAGCCCCTACACGATAGTTCACTTGGTGTTATATTTTCTTCTTATTCAGCCTACAGCACCAGTGTTACCTCTACTAATGTAAAGGTTCCCCTAATAACCACTGCGGTTTGTCCCTTCTGGACAGAACAATTAATAGTGAACTTGCAGCAGCTTAAAGGATTTGTATGTCTGCATGGATGAAAGTGCAATAGTTGAGAAAGGTAAGAGTCTGGTAAGGGTAATATTGTATAATTTTAAGTCTGCCCAGGTCAGTCTAGAAGAAAAAATGAAGGACTGAATAGAAATAGGAAGTAAGGTGTGTAGAGACGTTGACTTAAGGAGAAGAAAGAAATGAGGTGTTTGTTACAAAGAAGGGTTTAAGAAAGGCAATAGCTAATTTGAGGACAGTTTCTGTGGTTCTTGGCAGCCTACATCTGTTGCCAAGGCAAGTTATGCAATAATCTATTCCACTACATTGTAGTTTCAAGAGGAAAAAAAAAAAAAGAAAAAGGAAAAAAAAAAAGCACTTCACTGGAATTTTAATTGTACATGATTTTATATACCAAAAGTATATTTTGAATTTCCCATTATAAGTTAAGTTGTAGCCATATTTCTTGTAATTTTCTCCCATTAAACAGTATGCAATTTGATTAATTCCTCATGTACAAGTTCTGTGTATAATTTATATATCCATTTCTGCAGTGCTGTAACTTGCTTTTACCACAGGTTAGCATTAACTGTATATATTGTGGTGAAAAGTGAAAGGGTATTATTGTTGAAGAATTTGCTACATGAATGTCATGATTTCAAGAGCCTCCGAAACACTAATGCAGAGAAAATGTAAATGTGCACAATAAAGTACTGCTAAGGCGTTGGCTGCATTCTCCCTTAAGTTTATACAAGTAGCAACTGTAGATGTGCCTTTCCTCACAGTCAACATAAAAAGACCAGCTGGCTGTTGACTGAGGTTTCCTCGTTGTACCCAGTGTACAGAGAATGACTTGCCACGTAAATTTTGAACCACCTTACACTGTGAGCTCTGATATTCCAACTGCAACAAATTCATACTTGGCTAGAAAAGCTCTGAAGGGTCCTTTACACTTACTTAAGCTGACACCTGAGCCTCGTGTATTTTGCTCACTCAATTTTTCCAGTCTAGGACAGTGGAAGGAGAAAGACATTGGCTACATGAGGTCTAGTCAGAGAATTGAGCAAATTAACAAGGCTTAAAACTGAAATGAGAGTCCCATTTATAAGAAGACAAAGCTCTTAGCATTCAGGTGATAGCAGGCAGGTACTAAAGCAATTGTACGTTGTGAAAGTAATTATTAACTCCTGTTTAAATAAGTGAATTAATTTATTCATATTTGTACATTAAAACGTATACAATTCCAGACAGCATTACAGTTAGATTAACAAAAGCTAGTTTCCAAAAAGAAAATACAAAACTAAAAATTATTCTGGAAGCTTTGTTATTACAGAAGGGAAGTTTCAAGATCATGTAATTCCAATTTGGTGATATTTGGTGAAGTATGTTAAGAAGAAAAAAAATCAAGTGGATTCTATAAAACCATATCTAAGGCAGATTTTATTGTACATAGATTTTAAACATTTGGATAGAGGGAAAAACCTGAGATCTATACCCAAAAGCTATTCTCTGCAGAAGAGACATACTCCTTTGTTTGCTTTCTGTGGCAAACAGTATATATAATTGTTACTACAAAAGTTGTGCTGTACATTAGCTGTAGTGCAGGTCACTTTCATATTTCATATTAAGTGCCAATAAAGGCAATAAAGGTTTAACAAAATATACAAAGTCTTAAAAGGTGAGACTGTTTAAAGCATTAATTGTATACATATTGCACGCTATAGTGAATACTCATGGTTCAAAACAGAAATACATGGTGTTTGCCAGTTCTTACATAATGAACCACACTGGAATGAGAAAAAGTCAAGAGAAAGTGTTAACCAGTTGTCAAATTAGCACAAAGTGAGATGCAGGTCTTCCAAGGCTGGTGTTTGCTCTCAAGCTGCCAGCAGTTTGCTCATTTCTTACTGGTCCCGAGACTCATAAAGAAGTTTTGTTGCCTAATGTGAAAACAAAAAATTACTGTCAAATTAATTCCCTCCACAAACAACATAAGGCCAAAGGCACAGCAAGCAGCTGTAGCTTGTTTTCTTATGAAGAAGGCCTCAAAATCTGCACGTTAAGAAGAATAACAAGAAAGAAAGCAAGCTCCAAGAACTGTGTGCTCTACTGCTACTACTTTCTTCAGCCTTCTGTAAGTTTTGCCTCCTTAGCCTACCTTATGCATAGCTGCCAGCCAGCTTGCTGACAGCTTCTTGTTAGAGCTGAAGTCTTCACTGGCCGTAAATTTCATCTGTGTTAGCTCCTCTGATCCTGGTACTTTATACTGCAGAATCATACCTATGGCACGGGTATTGCCTCCTGAAAACAACAACAGAAATCCTGAATAGCAATGTTTTACCAACTAGATCAGCACAACCTCTTTTAGGTAATAATCACATTTGGAGAGAGCATCTTAGCGCTGAATTCAAAGCACTGACAGGCAAACTAACAGGTGCAGCATCAGAGGAAGTGGTAACAAAAGGTGGACAATGGGATGTGGAATGTGCAGATGTGGTATTGCTTGCTTTTCTCCTGCAGTCACAGAGGCAGAACTTGTAAAAGCCACTGGTGCACACACTGAGAAAACCCTCACATTTCAGTATTACCGTGTGTGTCTCAAATAGATAATGTGGTTTCACAGCACAGCCTGTGATTTCTAAACTGAATTACCTGTGTCCAGTAAGACTGACATCAAATAGGGATCCCTGCTTGATCCAAAGCTGACAGCATTTGGGAACGTGGCAGTGGGCAACAATGTCATTTATTTCCTGAAGGAAATCCTTTACGAAAGACATTGTTCTGACAGCAGTGCAATAACAAGGTGCTTATGTCTCTGCATAGAAATTAAGATAAACCAAACCAGATGCATAGAAATTGAACAGAAGCCTTGTTTAGAACAGCACACTGTTGCTTCACGTTCACTCTGTTGGGGAGCTCATTTACTGAAGTAGCAGAGCAGAAACTAAAGCAACAGCATGCATACACAGGAGGGCATTTTTACAAGTGCCTGCATGAGCAGAAAGGGTCCTGGAAGCCACTACTCTCATATATCCAGAGGCCAAACAAAGACCATCTGGTCGAAGCAATGTGATCAAAAGTGCAGTGTTTATAAACACTTACTTCCTCATCTTGTGGGACAGACTGCAGTTCACCATCTTTATCGCTGTCTACTGCATCTACCCTGTCAAACTAACTGCCATGCACTACACAACAGGACACAGGAAATACATTACTCATTTCTGGTGTGCACGATTCAGGAAACCTCTGTTGAAAGAGGGTGATGTGCAAAGCTGCATGCCACTGAAGATAGTTTCTCATCTGTCCTCAGTAGGGGCGGACAGTAGCACACATGGACAAAAAAAGGACTCAAGTATTTTAGTACTCCTCCAAAGAGTTACAAAACAATCATTCTAAGTTTATGAAATAGATGGGAAGGAATAATCAGTACTGGAACATAACTTGTCTTAAGTTGAACAGACACGCATCAGGCAATAAGCTGACACTGCACAGGAAAGCAGATGGGAGAGAGTCATAGCAGCATGCTGGAGGGAGCTGTGCTCACAAAAGGTACTGGTGATACCTTCAGTAATATGCTGGCTCTCCAGAAGGCTGGTGTAAGTGTGAATATCTTTTTCTACCATCAAGAAGGAAGGCAGGCAGGCAAAAAGATAAAGCCATCAGAAGGGTAATGAACAAGAAATTACAGGAGCATTAAGCAACTCAGCAACACGTTCAGCTGATTTGAATATCAAGTTCATTAAAGTTAACATGCTGTACTGATAGAATGTCCAATTAAAGATTCCAGCAGTGACAGAGATGTTGCTAACAAGTAATCATTAAAATTCCTGACCCCATTTGTTCTCATTTCAATGAGATCGTGTTCATCCTGAAATACTATGAAATGTGTCAAGAGGTGAAGCAGTAAGTAGCTGCCTTCTGAAAATGTTACCAGTTTAGTTTGGCCACCCCTTCACCTTGAATGAAATTAAGAGCACAATTTGATGTTTTTAAACAGTTTCTCTTACTCTCCTCTGAACTGCCTGTACAAAGAGAAGAGAAATTCTGGCTGGACTCTGAAACTGACAGCTCCCTTCTGTGAGCACAAAGTTCAGCCAAGAGAAAGGACCAGACGAGATGTCCACCTTCACTTTGGTTTACCAAGAAATTCTCTCATCTTAGAGCTCTAAAATCATTTCTGAATTCTGAGGCTTCCCCCAAAATCCCAGCAGCCACATGGAAGGTTTTCCATGCACAACACTATTCCAACAACTGTTGTAAATAACACAAACCTGAACTATCCATAACCCAGAAATGCACTGTCTGGCTTGAACAATAATTACAGCTCCACATTGTTCTTAATAGTTAATGTGTATGGAATGAAAAAATTACCTCCAGGAGTAAATCCTTCTGTAAGTATCTGAACAGTTGAAATTTGTACAATTTCAATCTCGTAATGGCTGTCTCCATCCAAAACCAGGTATCTTTATAACAGAAGAAAAAAATATATATATATTGATCTTCTTGTCAACAATATCAAATCCAAACCAAATGTTTGGATTACTATATAATAATACAGCTGTACTCACAAGTGCTATTTCTATCACTGCCCTCACCTCTGATTGTTGGAGAGCCGACAGACCATGAGCTCCGATTTATCCGACGTCCCCAGAGTTACAAAGAACGTAGCACCTGAAAAGAAAAGCTTCAGTATTCTAATGCAGTGCTTAGGGAGGAATATGGAAGTATCAAAAAGGACAACTAATTTTTGCTTCCTGCACCTACCACTCTGAACGTATAAAGTCTTTAGTTATGTTCTGCATCATGTCTGTTCATAATTAGATGTTGCTTTACCTGCATGCTGTAGAATTATGGACTATATCTAAGATAAATTATTGAAAAATGAGAACAGGTTTGAAGATGACAAAAACAAAGATGCTGTCATGTCAAAATTATACAGAAGAATCAATAGCAGGATGCGACTGTCAGCTGCGTGCTTAACAGAAATGAAACACCACCTTTTTCAGTGCTGAAGACCAGCTCAGCCTTACTGTGAGGTCAGCAAACTTCTGCCTTCACCTTATGCTTCCCACCTGCTCAAAACAACTCTTTGGACATCAGGAAAGTTATCTTAGTATTGAAGTGATTCATAAATTAAAGCGGACAACACGCCAACCACTTTGTTTCCTCCATACCTCATACTCCCGCTGTTGCTTAATCCCAATAGCATTGGCCTGGGAAATAATACTAACAGCATCACCAAATGGCCTGTGATCCACCTCCATGGTCCATACCACAAAGCCTCAGAGCTTCACCTCACTGCCAGCTTCCCACTTCACTGCACCTCGCTGACCCCTCAATGCAGACACACAGGTTGCTGCTGACACGAGACCTGCAGCAGCAGCAAAGCTCCCAAGGACATCAAAACAACCACTGCTCTGAGATGTGGGGCTGTGGTAAGCCACGAGTAACCTCACACTTCAGATACATAACATGAATGCAAGCAGGGCAAACTTTTCAAGGAAAATCTTCAGGTTAATGTATGTTAATTCAAAAATTATCATCACCATTACCTGCCCAGCACACTGATGAATGGCTTTTGCACTGCAGGGATGAACATAATGGCCAGGGTTGGAAGGGACCTCAAGGATCATGAATCTCCAACCTCCTGCCACATGCAGGGCCACCAACCTCCACATTTAATGGTAGGCCAGGCTGCCCAGGGCCCCATCCAACCTGGCCTTGAACTTCTCTAGGGGTGGACGGGGCATCCACAACCTCTCTGGGCAGCCTGTTCAGCACCTCACCACTCTCGCTGTATAGAACATCCAACCTAAATCTCCCCTCCCTCAACTTAAAACCTGTCCTGCTGTTATCTACCCTTTCAAAGAGTTGACTCCCCTCCTGTCTGTAGGCTCCCTGTAGGTACTGAAAGGCTGCAATGAGGTCACCCTGCAGCCTTCTTTTCTCCAGGCTGAACAAGCCCAGCTCCCTCAGCCTGGCTTCATAGGGGATCATCTTTGACGCTCTGCTCTGGACCCTCTCCAACAGCTCCTTGTCTTTCTTGTACTGGGGCCCTAGAATCTCCTTAGGAACTAATCAGGCTGTGGTTTAGCATACTGGTTATACACACCTTAACATGCCGGCAGTAAAGAGCCCATCGCAAGGCCTTGAACCACCAGAGTATTTTCAAAACTGAAAACTCAGCTTTTTTTAATGTAATTGGAATGTGAATTCCTTTACTGCATGTAGCTTTAATGCTGTGCGGAACTGTCCTGCCACCAATCATATCCACAGGCTGTGAACAAGATCAAAGCTAACAGATAAAGCTTGAAGAAACAAAAAAAAGCACAGTATCTCATCAAAAAGAAAATCAAAATCTCTGCTGTTAATCATTTCCATCCTTATTTAGTGCAACAGAAATGCAGCTAAGAGATGGACTATTTTAATAAAATGCCAACCACACACGTATCAGTTCTCAGAAGCATTCAAGTGTTGTTTTGAATAACTTTTTGTTTTTATTCTCTCAGTAAGCTGGTGATACAGAATTAGGTGCAAACAAGAAACACAACAAGGAAGTGTTTTAAGGACAGAAAACGGCAGCGCAACAGCTTGACGAGAGGAATTAATCTTGCTGTTGATCACATGTTTTTTAACACAGCGCTTTTATCGATGTGAGTGAGATCAAAACAACGTATACACGCAGTCAGTACTTGCCATTCATGAGCACTTTAAGCTGTTTGTCATAGAACTCTGTTTCTTTCTGTGAGATGAGGGCACATTCAGCACACTGGCGCACGGGGTCCACAAAGCACATGCGAGGCAGAGGCACTTTTTTACTGCAGCACTTGTCACAGAAGCACTTTCCACATCTTCGGCAGTGATGCTGAGCGTGAGAGAATGTTTTATTTGTTTACAGAATAAATGGTTAGGGAATAACGTGGTAAGTTCTTACATTAAACATCCTCCTACCCAACAACCAGAAGTTTCTCAGCTGTGAAATATTCACATTGAAGGGGCAGGACAGCAGCCAAGAGGCAAATGGCAATTAGCTGCTGTAGTGGTGGGAAGCACTCTCTGAAGACTGAGCCCTGAGAGTGGTGTGCAGTATGAACAGCACTGCAAGCTTTTGCTGGCTCTGACAGCACGCCTCTGAAGCAGAGCAGTGAGACACTGAATTCTACCCAAAGTGCAGCAAATCCCTTCCTTGCCTCACTGACAATGCAGATGGAGAAGAGCAGTTTCTAGGTCCCTTCTAAGCTCCAACTGCAGATTCTGTTCGTCTCCCTCTAAACTTGTTCTCAAATGTTTCCCATGGAAAAAGCTACGGAACTTCACAGCTTAAACCTGAAGTCCTCTCTCTATCAGAAACATTGGGCAGCACAGTGCAAATCCAACCAAGCTGTAATGCTAGTTCAAATCACATCTGGCAAAATCAGCACAGCTTCCAGAATTGGCTTCTGCTCCAATCACTCCTGGGGTGTGGAGCCCTGGCAGTTCTTCCTGATGGAAGGTTTCAGCAGCTCATGTCAGAACAAGTGTTCCCAGGCGAGCAGGACCTGCTTTGTGGCTCACAGCAAGCCTCAAGTGCTCGACACAAGGAAGTGATACGCTGCACTTCTGATCACTGTTAGACTTCCGAGTGTTACGCAATCCTCTCAAGTGCCTGCTACACTTGGCTACCTCCATTTACTTCCCAAAGTTAACACAAGTTAAATACAGCAGCCTAACAAATTACTGCTTTGCAGCCAATCTATTACTATGTCTGCTTCAAGAGCTCTCCTTCCTTCTGTCTTCAAAAAATAGATGAAAAACCATTGACTCTGCCAGTGCATTTCAAGTCCCACTTCCACCAGCACACGCTAACAGTGTCAATGCACTCACACAGAGGAACATTACTCTCTGCTAAAATCAGTGCTGGCTTTTCCAGGAGGCCGCACAACCCCCATGGTCAGCAGAATGTTTTCTGACCATGAGACAGATCCTGTTTTGCTTGTAGAACAGAGGGACAATCTGGCTTTCAGCTCTCCCCATTGTAACAGCTGAGCTCTTTCATGTCAGGCTGCAACTCATTACACCTGAGAACATTGTCAGTTCACACTGCCACAACTAATTTCATTTCTGAAAGCAGAACTGTGTTCATTAATTTGGTTTCAGTGTCAGTGCTGATGTTGGCAGCCCACTCCAGCACGAGCTCCAGTGTGTCCTTTTCATGCAAACCCAGCAGGTAGCACCTGGCACTTTGAAAAAACCCAACCTGTGTGAAACTATTACAACATCCATTACTCTTGGCATTAAATTCTACTCAACCATCTACATTTTATATCAGAAGTCCATACTGGCACATTGCAGCAGTTAAAGCTTTATATTTTGTTGATTGCTCTTACCTTTCTAGTTATGAAGTCAAATTTCGTATCACACTGCATACATCTTGGGCACTAGAAAACAGTACAAATTAATGTTAACCTGTAAGATTTGCCAACATCATTCGCCCTAAGGAGTACTGCATCTTGCCAGGATGGCATTTCAGATATCTTTAACACGTTTCCTTGCGTTTGGGTCTCCACAAAGGCATGTATTCATAGCTGCATTCTTTCCCGAGTTCCTACAGCTGTAGAAACCTAAACTCTTGCAGCCAGGCCACCGCAGAGTTCAGTGGAATGTCATCTCTGTGACCTGCCCTAGGCTGAGCCACTGCTATTTGCTTAGCACAAAGTCATCACCGTTTGCTTCTAATTAATACATTTCAATACCAAACTTTTTATCTTCTAAGAACTCTCTCTGGTTACAGCAGCTTCAGGAGTCTATTTCTGGTGTGAAACAGAAGTCCCTTTCTCAATCACCATCTGATGTTGTACAGCTACAGCCAGAAAAACAGCAGCTAAGGAGAAGAACCTCCAGAAACATTTCAGTTTCTTGCAACTCCAGTTTTATATAAAGCATGCACACACCTAAACAAAAGGCTTAACAAATCAGTAGCAGCAGTTGCTTTAATGGAGCAGAAATAACTATGCTGCAATATCTGGTACAGGAAGCTGTTTCTCAATCCCACACAAAACAGAACTGGAAGTGCTCCTGCACTGTTTCACGTAACCGAGTTCACCCCCAACCACCTCCCTTCTCAGTGGCTCCATAAAAGCTGCTTCTCACAGACGCTGGCTGTGATCCACCAGCATTCGGCACCTGCAGTGCCAAGGTTTGCTCTGTAGTGCTCTACAGCTAACACCACATTTCTGGTCTACGTTGACCTCGGTTTAGCAGTTTCAGTTTTGACACACGTCATGGTTTGGGAGCTGAGCATGGCAAGAATTTCAAGAGACCCTGAATTTACCAGGAGCCCAATTCATTTTCTTCAAAAAAATAATAATAATAATCTGTGTTTCTGGACAGAAATCAGAAAGCACAACCCACAAGCTAGGGAGAGAATGCTCTTCTAAATCCCATCCTGAATAGGTTTCACAGATAACGTTAGGTTAAAGTATACAGCAACTAACAGAACTATCCTTCATATTTCATACTGACTTTGCAGAAGAATATTCCTAACCTCCAGACCAATTCCAATCCCACACCCAATGCACAGCGTAGTTACAAATGGTGCGTGCTAGCAGCTATCACAGCAGGGTTCTGGTACTGAACTGTACCAATTCAAGCAGCCTCAGCACCTTGTTGGTTCCTTTGTGGCACTTCTGCTTTGAGCAACCACAACCATGAGAATCCATTTGCATCACAACTTGGCCTGGGAACAGCTCGCAAATGGGGAACATCTTTAAAGGTAAATCCTTCCCACTCATCCTTATGACACAGGCAGGCAGATTGCCCAAGTCTGTTCACATTTACAGAAAACAAAGCATGGCACTTGAATTACTTTTCACGTCTTCAAGGCACAAACTTTTCAAAACTACTGCCGCAGAACCAAGGAGATAGAAAATAAGACATTAAATAAAAATTAATATCAAATCATTAATATATTGATTTCCCAATCAATGATATCAGATTACTCCATACACCAAGATAAAAATGGAAGAGCAACCAGATGCTGGGTGCAGGTAATAATGCAGGAGCAATGAGAACTGGTTACAAGCTGAGAGGAACTTCTGATGCAGTTGCTGAAGCGTGATAAGGAATCAGTGCAACATTTTAGATCCAGACAGAAGTGGGAACAATGCAGATAGACAGGAAGCTATAGTTATACTTCATATATTTGCATAGACAATAACAACCTGACGTGAGAGGCGATGCAAGCCTACACCTGGTTAAGCACATTAACACAGTGACTGTGTGACAATGTGAAGGTTTGCAAGCTCATCAAAACAGGTGTCATCACACGCCCAGCCAGAACGATGCCAGGGGGAGATGCCTTCTGATAATACCGTAACCACACGTGTCCAATCCTCCGCCTGAGCTGCGCGAGTTTGCTATCAGGAGAGCAGCTCTGCCACACGGCCACATAAAGCACAGCCCCACTCTGCTGCCAGCCCAGAGCCCCACCAGTAGCTCCCCTCACACAGGTGTGTCATCCTCAGCCATGTGAGATTTGGGACACAGGTGGATCTTGGGAGCTCAGGCCACCTCTGAGCCCCACCAGCATTCTTACTGCAGCATTTCCTCTATATATATAAATTTCATCACCAGTTGAGCTCTACTAGTGATTAACACATTTTAGATACATCAATTCTTAAACACGTATCTAACCAGCTTAAATAAATCCTACCACAAACCGCTAAACACTTTCGGTTGAATTAAGATGGCACAGCATACTTGAGTTAAAAGCACTTTTTTTTTTTCTTTTTAATAGAACTCTTCTGCTATAATTGAGACTTACTAAAGCACCAAGCCACGTTCAACGTCAGGGAGGAAACTACTTTTAGTGTAAGATAAGCAACCATCCCTGGAGGTGCCCAACGCCGGGCTGGATGGGGAGCCGGGCAGCTCGAGCTGCTGGAGGGCTGCCAGCCCACGGCACGGCTGGGGCTGGGGGGGCTTTGAGGTCCCTTGCAGCCCAACCATTCTGTGACCCACACTCCAGTTACGCCCAATGACCGTCGGCCCTCAGGTCTCCGGGCAGCAGAGGCCAAGGTCCGCACAGCGCCGATCCCGACCGATCCCAGCTGGGCTGCGGGAGGCACGGCAGCCCCGTCCCGCTGCAGGGCGGCCCTTTCTCCCTTGTTCCCAGCCAAGGGAGGAACGGCTCTGCTTCACGACCGCCTGCTGACGCTCACGGAGCCCCACCAAAACTCCTCGTCGGCCGGGGCCGCGCGTAAATTAAACGCTCTGAGTCCGCGGCACGGCGCGGCGGCAACAAGCGCTAAACGAACAGCCGCCGCGCCCGCCAGCACCGGGCTGCGGGAACGGGGAACGACCGACGCCCGTGACCCCAACGAACGTCGCGGTCGCAGCGTGCGCAACGAGCGCCGAGCAGCAGAGCCGCCCTTCGGCCCGGCACACGGCCCCCAAGGCGCAGCGCGGCCGGCCGCCCCCCCGCCCGCTAAGCCACGCCAAGCGGAGCCGCGCGCTTAGCCCCGACGTGGCCCCGCGAACGGCCGCGGGGGCGCGCAGGCTGCGAGAACCCCCCGCCCGGCCCCGTACCTCCTTGTCGGGCACCCAGGGCGGCTCGTCCAGGCCGAAGGGGCTGCGGGCGGAGCGGTGCTCGGGCACCATGCGCAGCCCGCTGAGGGAGCGCACCAGCTTCTTGGCGTCGCGAGCCTCGCAGCCCGACATCTTCCCCCGACGCTCCGCCACCGCCGCTACTCGCCCCTCGGGACTGGCAGCGCTGCCGCCCAATGGCCGCTCGGCCCGCTCGGGACGGGCGCGGCGGTAGACCAATAGGAAGCGGCGTCTCGCCGGTCCCGCCCTCCCGCTCGAGAAGGCCAATAGGGACCGCCCGCACACTTCCAGCCAATCCTGCATCGTTCGCGGCTGAAGGCGGGCGCGTTGTTCCTTCCTCGCCCCTTTGGAGGCTCGCTGCGCGTGCGCAGAACGAGAGGCCAGCCTGGCGGCCCGGAAATGAGGGGCTCCCCGCCCAGCCTCCCGGAACAGCGCCCCGCCGGAGCGGAGGGCGCCCCGCCCGGTCCTTGGCTGCGCCGGGGAGCCCGGGCCGTGAGGCGCTCTGATAAGCCGGCAGCCGATGACGTCGAGAGCGGGCTGCCCGCCGATTGGCTGCGGCGGCTCCGGCGCGGAGGTCGCAGAGCCCGGTGAGGGGACGCGCTGAGGTGATCTCAGGTTGGGCCGCGCGGCGTCTCCGCCGCTGCCCGTGGCCGACGTCCGCCGCGCTAAGCGGTACGGAGACCTTCCGGGCAGGGGCCGGAGTAGCCACAGATAATTTCAGCGAGCTTAAACTCTCGTCAGAATGCCGCGTTGAACAGGTGCCGCCTAGCAACAGCGCTCGTCTGTACAGCCCGCCAGGTCCCATGGCAGCCGCCGTGCCCCACAGGTGCGAGCCCGCGCGGCCTCCCGCCGTATTCGTGTGACTGCCGCTGTCGTAAAGGCGGCGCGCGCGACAGTGCCGCGCCTTACGGCGCCGGGTGGTTCCGGCGCTAATGCGGCGCGTTGGGATGAGGCGCTGAGGGGGCGGTCGCGGTGTGCTGGTCCGCGATGTTCCCACAGAGTGTTCGCGTTCAGCCGTGCTTCTGTTTCATCGCGTGTATGCCGGACTTAACAAATAACAATTCCCTCATGCTCTGTTCACCCCAGTGCCGTACCAGGACATGGACTGGGACCGGTTTGACCTGAACCCGAAGGTGGTTGCTGCCCTTAAGAAAGGTAACGCGCCCCGGGGACGTCAGCTGCTGTCATGTAGTGCCTGCCTGCGTGGGACGGCGTGCCCTGCATGGCAGCGCACGGGGCTGTGCCGACGTTTGGGACGGCCATTAAATGTTTCCTAAGCCGCTGTTCTGAGTTATTAGAAGCGACGGCTTTTCACCACGTGCCAAATGCTGTGGCCTTATTTTGAGCCGTTCAAAGTCAAGGTTACCGGCACAGTTTGTACTGTAGGCAGAATTCAAGGAAACGAGCAGTGCGAAGTCAGAAAGCTTTTGTGCGCGACTGCGATGCAGGGGGAAGTATTTATAAAGCTTCTCTTTGTTTCAGCTGACATAAAATCAATAAAAGAGGTGTTAAATCTTTCTGGAGCAGACTTGCAAAGGTTGATGAAGCTGTCCAGTGCAGATGTGGAGTGTTTGCTGAAAACGGTCTCTCGCACTCTGAGGAAAAACTGTATGCTGACAGGTAATAAAGTCAGTGTATAAAGAAGATGTTCTATGCAAACCTGGAAATACTGTGATGGTGAGCAGACGTGAGCTTGGTTCCTCACTGGCACGGTGATGTGGTTCTGAAAGTGAAAAGTTGAGTTATGCTGGAGTTAGTTATTCAATTACCTTAAGGGCAGCTCCTGTGGAACCTTGAAAGTAGATGGAATTTTATCAGAGCCATTCTTTGGGACCAGGCCAGCTTGAAACAGCAAAATAATTTTCCAGTCTGGAAAACTTGATTGGAGGAACACAAGATTTTTTTTCTGTCCCTCCTTCTTTCAATAATTTCCTTTTGCACCAAGGCTGGTTGAAAAGTTTGCTTGGTATATTATAAACAGTGTAAACTGATTTTATGTGATTAATTCCAAATGAAGCAGGATCTGATAGCTCTCCCTGCAAAAATGCTTCATGGCTGCTCTGCTATCAGAATTTCCTTGTGGGCTGCATATAGCTTTAGGCCTTGGCCAGATGCCAGCAGTGCTGTTTCACAGTCAGCAAGATCTTCCCCGAGTGTAGCTCCCCATAGAGACTCCTCAGAGGCAAAGAAAGGAGAAGGTTTTTCAGCTCAGGGTAATTTCTTGGTTTTTAAACAGGCATTCAATCAGTAGGTTCTGTGAGGAAGCCTGGGCTGAACTGGGGAATTCTCCCATTGACAAAGGAGGCATCCCTTGTAGGTACAAATCTACAACATCAACATCTGTACTGCATCACTGTGCATTAGAAGGATACTAAGTGAATTTTTCCTTCTTTCTGTTTATTTTTTTAATCCTTTAAAAAACCGTACAGCACTTCAGCTCTACCAAGATAAGGATTGCTTCTCCTCCCAGTGCCAGAAGCTAAGCCTGGGATGTTCAGTGCTTGATGACTTGTTGAAAGGTGGCATTCCTTTAGTGGGAATCACAGAACTTGCTGGGGAAAGTTCTGCTGGGAAGACTCAGATTGGTTTGCAGCTGTGTCTTTGTGTGCAGTATCCTTACAGATATGGTGGATTAGAATCAGGTAAGTATTGACATGTAAATATTGTTTGATTTGCCACTTGAAGAAACGTACTGTCTGTAAGAATGTTATAGAATCACAGAATGGTTTGAATTGGAAAGAGCCTGAAAGACCACACGGTTTCACCCCCATGCTGTGGGCAGGGCTGCCCCCCACCAGCTCAGGCTGCCCAGGGCTCCAGCCTGGCCTTGGGCACCTCCAGAGATGAGATATTCACAGCTCTCTGGGCAGCAGTGCCAGGGCCTCAGTGCCCTCACATGGAAGGATTTACTCCTGATGCCATCGGTATGATTTGGCAGCAGTCTTACTCTTCCCTCCATGCTGCACTGGGTTTAATTTAATGGGCAGAAATTACATTTAAGCTGACCCAGCTTCGATTTAAGTTATGTCATTAATCAGAAACAGAAGCAGATATATTCTGTCCAGTTCCTTCCTGTGTTAAAGTGCACTGTGCACCACTCTGTGGTGGGATTTGGAGTGTTAAATTAGAACCTTTTGGTCTCTGTGTCAGTGTGGCCAGAAATAAATTACTGCTTTGGGAGTCCAGGTTTTTATCCAGTTTTCCAAGGTTAGGCTTTGGTGAAAGGTAAGAGCTCTTGTCAGGCTTGTGGATGCTAAACAGTCGCAGCGAAGTGTGAATTGCCAACTTCAGGCTTTGTGGTTTTCCATTTTTTTTTTTCCAGTACAGCAGCTACGTTTTAGAGGTGGGCAAGGTGCAGAAGGCTGATGGAAGTGCTAGATGGCCTCCTTCCTCCTTAGATGGAAATGTTGAATTACATTTCTTTACACAGTATAGATTTATTGTGTGTTTTCTTCACTTCATGCTAATCCTGTTTACAATTCTCAGTTCCAGAAGGCTGGCAGTAAACCAGGGAATTAGGACATCCTTTGCCTCAAGGTTATCCTTCTGCCATTCTAAGAATGTCAGTTATGGTCTATTGCATATTGGCTGAATTTATTTTCCATGCCCATATTCATGAGTAATACATGAATGTAATGTGACATGCATATCCATGGTAGAATTCTGAATTAGAAAAAAATGTTTGCTGCTGCTTCTCATTAACCAGGCTGGTTTGGTGCATGGCAGGTTGGGCTCACAGGACTGAAAATTCTTACTTTGTGTGACAGTCTTTTGCAATTCTTGAGGGTTTGGGGTTGAAACTGAAGAAAACTACATCCCAGATGTGGGATTGTAAGAAAAGATGTTTATAGGATCACTGAGGATGACTGATTTCTTAACTGTATCTCCCACCTTCCTTCTGAGAAGTGAAAAACACTTGTGTTGCTGGTGGTGATGAGGCTTTCCTAGCAAGCTGTGAACAGGCGGATGGTGTGGGATTTTCTGTTTGTGTACCAATCTCCTCTTTTTATTTACGTTATGGCAATTTATCTATCCTTTAAGGTATGTGAATAGTATTCAGTGCTTTGGAGTCATGATAAGGCATCAGCCTTTGATGCTGAGTTGAGCAGCTTTAGTTATTTTGGTTTGCCTGGGCCATGCTGAGTAAAGAGGAATTCTCTTGGGCCACAAAGCTTGCTCCAAAATGCCTCCTGTTTATATCTGTGGAACTTACAGTAGCCACAACGAGCACAGTAACACTGATAGGACAGATTCTCAGCTACAAAACGCTGTTTTTCAACAGTCGCCACGTTCAGCTGTGCATTTCACCAGCAAGGAACAAGAGCCGTGTGCTGCACTCGTGAAAATCAGCACCAGTGGTGGTGATCCCACGGTGACCACTGCTGAAATGCAGCAGCACCCACTGCCTCGCTGTGCTCACAGCCACTGTTTGCTCTCTGTAAATGTTCAGCGAGGATCAATGAATGTCAGCGGGCGCCATTTGGTCTGCATGGAGGAACTCAGTGGCACTCCTTTGCTCCATATGCACTTCCACCATTTTGGTCAGACATCATTTGGTCAGATTGATTTTTAAAAAGCAGATGCTCTCTCCGTAAATCAGTATCTGTGGTAAAGAAATGGCTGCCTGTCTGAATTAGGAAGTGCTGTGCTAAAGGTAATCAGCTGTGAACAAGAACGGTAGTTGGAAAGTCTAGAATGTTTTACTCCAGGGGTTCCTTTAGCCTAAGGATATTTCAGCACAAGTTAGCGTGGCTTTCACTAGTTTGAAATTCAATGTTGCAAGCTATAATTGGCTCATTGGAGCAAATATTGATGCTGAATACATGTAACATCAACTGCGTTATAGAGGTTTCTCTTGACTTGCTGATGTTTCAGAAACTGAAAATCTGACTGGAAGTACATGAACTGCAGTGATTTCTGTAAGAATTTATGGAGGGATTGAGAACCGAGCCTAAGAAGTTTAGTGCCAAAGAAAATTGGCAAAGAAAATATTGCACACATTTATTTCTTTTTTTCTCCAACATCTTTGACGTGTGCAGTTAATTTTCTCAGTAATAACACACATTTGTTAACCAGAACCCACAGTACCACTGTATGGACACTGATTGTGTGATGTGATTGAATATCATACATCACACATGTAATTGACTGAACTATCATCTTTTTGTATCTAATGTGCAGTTTTAAAGAAGGGTTATTGCTCTCGGTGGGTTACATTACTGTGCTTGTCATCGTCCCAGGCAGGCAGGCAGACGTTCAGCAGCCGTGCAGGAAGAGTGTCACCTAGTGGATAGCTGGGGAGCATAAAATGTAACTCTCAGCAGGGGACTAAAAGCACCTGGCAGCTACAAGAAAGTCACAGTGGTGGTGGTGGTGATGCTCATCATCAATTCAGTATGGGTGCCAGAAAAGTAAAATGAATTTCCAGTTAGCCTAGCTTGTGAGCACGTGATTCCTTATTTTGTTTTTGTATCGTTAGGAAAACTGTCTGTGTAAAAGTCATGCTGCAGTAACAGAGGATGCTTTCTTGATTGCAGGAGCTGTCTACATTTGTACAGAAGATGCATTCCCAAGTAAACGATTGCAACAGCTGATAGCTCAACAGCATAAGCTGCGTGCAGATGTGCCACCTGAAATCATACAAAAGATCAGGTTTGGGAACAACATCTTTGTTGAGCACGCAGCAGACCTGGTAAGTCACAGCACAGCTTACAAATACATGATTGCAATGCCAACCAGAGGAGGTTTTTGTTGCAGGAGACTAAAAAAGCTGAATGCTATCCCTGGCTATTTTAATCACAGACCCGAAACATAGCATTGTAGGAGCCTCTATAAGAAAATCTCAGCCAAAATCAGGACAGTTTTATTGCAGATCCTTCACTGAATTTGAAGACAGGATACCAATAAATATGCAGAAGGTGCTCTGTGTGTCCAGGGTAAGTTGCAGTACAACACCAGAGTAAACTGAAAACGTGATAGGTAGAAGGAAGGAATGCAGAAACCAGTGCCTTTGATATTATAGTGTTTATGAAAAAAATAACCAAAAAAACAACAGTTAGTGTGATAGAATCTTACTGCAAATCAGACTCAAAATCACAGTTCAGTTGTAAAAACTGTGGAGAGCTGAAGTGGCAGCAGTCAGAAGAACTGAGACTCGCATGATCACCTTTTTGGCCGTATTGAAACAAGTTGGCCAGAAGCTGAGACTGCCACCATGTGCTTGCTCTTCTTTATATTCAGCTGCTGTAGACCACTGGGCTGCAAGACCCTTTTATCTAATAATCGTTAGAAAGAAGTTGCATGCTGCAGAGTATTTGTGTTAAACTTTCTACAACTGCCATGTTTGGTGGTTTCACAGCATTCAATTACTGAAACAGCAGTTCAGTCACTTCTGTGTGGGATGTTTAATGCTGGTCTTGAGTTCTCAGTACTGCAGTGAGAACCATCCCGCAAAACAGGAATTGTTCAGGATTTGTATTACTGCATTCTTGAGATTTGAAGATGTCTGTACATACTTTAAAACAGCTGCAAAGAACTGCAGTAAGTTGCACATGCACAGCTTGTCTCCATTTTTTTAATGTAAAATCATAAGGTATCTGTTAAAAATAGTGAGACTTCAAATCTGCAAACTCGCTTTATGAGTAGAAATGCCACCAGCTTGCATTTCAGTGACAAGAGCTGTAGTTACCATCTCAGTTTTACAAATCTGAACTGTTCTAATGCTGTCTGTTTGCATTCTGGGGACAGGACACCTTCCACAACTGCATTATGAAGAAGCTCCCCCTCCTGCTCACAAGAGGCATGGTGCGCTTGGTTGTCATCGATTCCATTGCTGCTTTGTTTCGATGTGAATTTGGAGCTTCAGATTCTGTTCTGAAGGCTCGCTATTTGCAGGCGTTTGGAGCACAGCTTCATGGCTTAAGCACCAGATTCAGGACTCCAATAATGTGCATTAATCAGGTATGGCATCAAAATGAATGTCCTTCAAGACTGTGTTCTGATAGGTGTGGAGTCAGAGTTGGAATGGAGACGTGGAGATGGGTGGTTTTCTGAACTAACTCTACTTCTCTGAGCGTCCTTGAGGGATCTGACAAATGGAGGAGGTAGTATACAGGTGGCTTTTTGGTTGTTGTTTTAAACTGATTCACTATCTAGTAGAAATTAAATTCATATCCACTATAGCTAGCAGAAGTTGCTTTTAGTTTGCTTGGGAAGAATATAAGTTTTTCTGACTTGGCTTAATATACAATACGATAATCTGAATTTTGTTGGCTTTGCTCCCCACCCTTCTGTTCAGTGAAATCAGATGCATAAGAGCAGCTCAGCTACAAATGTTGTTGTTCTGCTTCAGGTGACCGATGCTGTGAGTGAGTCAGAAGCTGTGCAGTGTGGCTACAGGTGAGTCATCCACCACAGAAATGTAACAGAGCTGTGCAGGGCAGCATTTAACCACTGCGCCTTCCTGCAGCTCCAGCACAACCTACTGCACGCCGACAGCAGTGGTGCATTCATGCAGCAGTACTGAATTTGCTGGTGGCAATAACAGCTGTTGTGCTGTACAGTAGAGGAAACCAGCATGTGTGGTTCTGTAGTAATGCCCTGCAGCACTGCTGTACTTCGTGCACAAGAGGGTTTTTGTGTCTCTCCTCTTTGATACAATTGCACGCATTTTCTCTCTGCTTAGAAAAACAGCAGCCAAGCCTTATGGATTGTTTTTGTTGCTTAAGGAAGATGGTCCAAGTAGCTTTTGACATCAAGATGTTAATGACATTCAAGCACATATAGTTATTGTTTGAATCCTGCTAATCTTGATAGACTAGGTAAACTGGGAGCTACATTATTTGTGTTTCAGTAGAGCAATTCTAATGTAATTTTGTTCCAACAGAAGCCCAGATATTCCATATGAAATTCATACATGCAGAAATCTGTACTGCTTTCTTTACAGTACTGCTGACAGCAGAGTCTTTCCAGCACTAGGAATAACCTGGGCAAATCAGCTGCTAATGAGACTGATGGTCAGCAGAGTGCCGCAACCTGAACCAACACCTGGAGCTGTGTCACATCACCCTGCAAGCGTGAGGACTTTAAGAGTAGTATTTGCTCCTCATCTACCTCCATCCTTCTGCTGCTATACAGTAAGATTGGAAGGTGTGAAAGGAATGAAGTAAGTTCTTTCTGCAGTATAGTGCATCGAACCTGCTTTGCTTCAGGAAGCATTAGTAAAATGAAATTCTTCCCAGAGCAGAGAAAGGGATACTGAAATACATAAAAAGTGATATAACAGCAACATTAAGCTTTTTTTTTTTTTTTTTAATATACATCGTGCAAAAATACTCTTTTTATATCAGAATATAAGTTCACCAGCCTCCCCTTGGGAGATAAATGTTTTGGAGAATAATCCTTACTGCCTAAGGCTAACCAGCACCTTCAGCTCTGTTCATCCACACAGCCACTGCTCTCCTCACAGACTTTCATCAGAGCTTTGCATGTCTTTCTTCCCATCTTTGTGTTATTTATTACATCTTTTTCTGCTGGCCTCAAGACTAACTACTCCGGGTGCTTTTTCTAATCGTTGCTGCATTCAGGGTGAAGGACAGCCAGATGAGCTTGTCCACACTTTCCAAAGGCCTTAAAACTTACTCTGTTCAGTGGGAGTGTGCTGTGATCAGTGGGTGACACTCACTTGTGTGAAAGCTTAACAGACATATGATACATTTCCCTCTCCCATCTCACCCCTTCTTCCCCTCCCCCAAGTTTGCCCAATCTGTATTTGTGAGTGACCACAGTAATTTTTAAATTTTTTTTTTTAATAAAATCCAACAATGAAGCTTTAAGTCTTTGTGTACTCAATCTAAAGAAAAAAATACATCAGATTGCAGTAGCTTATAGCCACAAGCACCTCAGTCTTCAAATCCTGCTGTTTCATGCAGCATAGCTACCATTAGAATTATTCTCCCATTTGCTGGCCCAGCTCCCAGTAAATTTGTCTGGTATGTTGCTCATCCTATTGTAATAGTTGGTGAATTGTAATTATATACACACACACACACACACACACACATACACACACACACATACAGAGAATAAGTTTTAAAGCCACAGGTGGGTGCAGCTGATTAACAGCAATCAGCCAACCCCCACCCTCGAGCCTGCCTCTCTGGGCATTGCATTCAGAGCACGCTACTGACATACAGGCTACTGTATGTCTTAAGACTCAGCAGTAATGAGCTGCAGTTTCTGCCCCTTCTGTCAGTCACACTCACCACCAGTCTAAAGTCCAACACGCTGCACATGAGAATGGCTCTGGGGCTATGAAGACTGGACATCCCCATTGATGTGGGGAAGCATCTGCCCCATCAGTCTGGTAACACTGCTGAAACACACCAGCGTTAATAAATACAGTTTAGGAACCTTCTCTTTATACAGCTTTATTCATCTTTGGATTTCACAACCAAAATTTGTTTCTATACAGGAAAAATGGAACTAATTTTTACACAGATTTACATTCTAGAAATTGTTGAGTATATTCATTTTTACCCTGTGAGAGCATTTTAAATATCTTCTACACTTTGAATAACTTTTAAACAGTTTCAGATTAATCTTCAGCTCCGTGATGTGTTTCAAGGGACCTTTTTCAGAAGGTACATACCAAGCTGTGGGAACAGACTGCTCTTGAGAAGTAAAAGCAGGTTAATTTGTAAAGATAAAGAGACACAGAGGATATATTTAGAAAGCAGGTGTGGTAAAACACAAAATGATCTCATTACAAGTTTCTCGATGAAATGACAGTGAATACTATTTGCAACAAATGCCATTTGTTCTGGGGTGAGACAAACGGGACCTCGGAACTGGATTTCTTCCATTGTTGTAACCAACAGTAATGAGACACGCAGAGCAAAATGCTGCATCTTAAAGCCAATGTTAGAAAGCTTTAAGTTTGTAAATCAGACACGAAATCCACACATCAAAAAAAATATATTTGTATGAAACCAAAACTATTTTCCTCAAAATGACAAATCAACATTAAAAAATATTTTTTTCTTCACTACTGACCTGGACTACTCAGTGTACTGAGACTATCAGAATGGTTTCAAAAACAGCAAATGGAAATGTTCAAAATCTACCTTGAAACCACTTAGGAAAACCCCAACACTGATACAAACATCTCTGTGTCTGTGACAGTGTCAAGTTGCTATAAGGAAGCAAAACATCACAGCACCACATCTTTTAACGTTTGTTCTCTCAGCAGAGGCTGACAACTCAAACTGCCCCGCTCTTAGCAGCTGTCAGACAATACATCACTAATACTGGAGCTCCTCTCACAGTAAACACACTTTTGATGAAGCACTGCACATCTTCTACTACATACTTGCAACAGAACCACACTTTTCAAAATTACTGGATAAATATTTCTCAAGCTTAAAATCAATTCTAATTTACTACAGTTCTGGAAAGTCTGGGGACTTTTGTTTTAAGAAAGGATACAAACTCAGATGCATCCCGTTGCTTTTCTATTGCTTAACTGCTGTGCTCCATCCTTGCAGCACTGCAAGCACAGCCATCAGAGCAGCCCAGTAACTCCTCTGGAAGAGCTGATCATGAAATGGTCACATTTTACACTAAGAACTAACAATCCAAACACAAAAACAAAGGTTGCCAGTGTTGCTGATGACTACTGCACAACCAGAGAGAAAGGCAAGAGGCAGCTTTCTGTCCATCGTTTGCGTATGATTGTTTCTACATGCAGCTCACCAGCCTTCTGTGAGCTGCTGCAAACAGGGGAGGCATGGGCATAACTTCAACTTATTGTAACCTTTATTATAAAGTTCAGCTTTGTGATTCTGAGCAAGGAAACACATGCCAGATTAAAAACCAGTGGTACTACCAAGGCTGCAGTTTTCCTGCCAAGATGCCTGTCCATTCCAAAGGCCTTCTTCAGTTTTCGGCTTCGGACCTGTTGATTTAAATTTGGTACTGAAGATGTCCAAGAAAATTTAACAGTTGGGTTTTTTGGTCCTGTACTTTAGCAGGCTGCTAGCTACAACCAGAACAGGGAGTTCATAGAGAAAATCCTATGTAAAAACAAACTAAGAAGCCCACCTGTAACTGCAGTGTGCGTGAGCCAGGCCATGGCAGTAGCTGATTCCTGATGGGAACACAAGGACTTCAAGTTGAATCTAAGTTTGTTTTTGCATGGTAGAAGTTTCTCTCACGTTACAAACAGTACACTGGCTCATAGCTGTAAGACCTTCTCTAAGTGCTTGGCCGTCATCTTTCGGGATTTAGGAAATTCGGGTTTCTTTTCTAGAAGACTATTTAAATGTAAGAATTGTTGAGTATGCTGTAGCTCAAGCAATTCAGAGTTATCTTCCAACACACTTCAAAACATAAGAGTTTAAAATATGTAAAAGCACAGTACTGGTAAAACTAGTAACAGTAAGAGATGTGTGCAACCCTCAGTGAGAAAGCTCACACACTGTGGTCATTTTGGAAGCTTCATGTACATTTGATCATTAACAGTTCTGTGTTTCCATTTAAACTTTTGAGTCTGCAAATAATTTTCTTCAAATGTTAAAGACAAAACTGTTTGAAAATATTTCATTTCTTTCAAATAGCTCCTTACTGCCAAACTCAGTTCTGTATCCAAATACTTTTTTTTTTTTTAATTATTTTTAAGTAAGTTAGGCTTCTAGAAACGCCTCAGAGTGAAACACTTAACACTGTTGGAAGGCCCACTGAGCCACTCCTATAGCAGTAGCACAGTACTGCTATGGAACAGAGGACTCTCTGGGGTGTTTGCAGTCAGAGCTTATCACAGGAACTGCTCACAGGCTGGCAGCACTGCAGTGGGAGCTGGAACAAGGCAAAGCTACCCCAGCTGAGCAGCCAGCACAGGGCTCTGCACAGTGCTCAGCCTGTCTCTCTGCAGAGACCTAAAGGTACTGGTGGGTGCACAGAGCACATTTTGCTTTAGGGAAAAATAAGTATATATTAGATATATATATATTTTTAATATAAAAAGCTCTTTAATAAAAGATTAAAACTCAAGAGTCTACATTATATGAGTATATATTGTTAAGATAACTGAGCAACAACTTGTTCTTGCTCAAGTTCATTAATGAATTGCACTACTCTGTGCTAAACTCCTACATATTAGCAGCATCGTATCTCACCATCTCTAAACCGCCCTTGCAGCAGGTGCACCACATGCAGCTTTCTTCAGAGAGATGCTGACATGGTACCCCCTGGTAAACATAGGCGAGTGCATTACATACGCAGCAGTACACATCAGTTACTGTAACACAGCTCAGAACCAGATGCCAAAGCAGAGGAATACTTCTAACAGGTCCTAATTCTAAAAACTCTTCACAGCCTGTTAAGTGCTAAAACTTCTCTCTCAGCTCCTTCAGTCAGCGCTGATCCTGAATGGGTGTTCCAGCTTTCCCTAAGTTTGTTCTGCGTTATCTAACTCACAACTACGACCACAAATACATTTTTACTTTAAACAAAAAAAAACAACAAAAAAACACCTTTTCATCCAACTTCACACAAATAAAAGTTTTTACAAAAGAGGAACAAAATCACAAGCTTTACAGAAAAGCAAAAGAAAACACTAGCGTCTATGGAATACTTAAAACTTACATACTTGGTTCCAGCAGCAGTCCTTTATACAAACAGCATACGTGTATCTGTAAGTAGATATAACATGGCTGCATGGCCAAACAAGCTGCTCGCCACCAACGGCCATCCTGTGCTTCCACTGGGCCCTTAAGCTTGGAGCGGTCTTTTGCTCAGCAGCTGCTCCCAGCACAGCAGCCTGGCCTGCAGCTGCACGCTTCTGCTGGCATCAGCTATTGTGGAGAAAGGCAGCATTTGGGATCAGCACAGGGAAATGCCGGAGCACTTGGAGAACGCAGAGAATAGGGACCAAATTCCAGTGGACAAGCAAGAAAGTCAACCTGAGGCGTGGTATTTCCCCAGGAGCAGCAGCAGCAGCTGCCCTGGGACAGATGCAGTCCAGAACTTCAGTTATCCTTCCACCATATGACACAGAGGCCAAAATATTTTTCATTTGTCCTCACCGGCTTGAGCTGTCCTATCTGCATCCATTATTGTGCCCTAAGACTTTTATCAAGGCTATCTATCATGGCTATCTAAGTTATGGTCACAGGAATTCCTACTCATGCTATATGTAATGTAATCCCACTCGTCTCTTATAAAACGTGTTAGCTCAATCTAGTGGTTAAGTAATCCACATTTAAGTGCTGCCTTGCTAGCTAAGGTCTTTAACATTAAAATAAGCAGTGGAGCAATGGACAGCTCCACCAGTACATTATGTTCAGTTTGAATGGATACAGTAATGCACACAACTCATCCTTTTCTCCAGCACTTTATATATTTACTACCAGACATTTCATTTCGCCCTCATTTTCAAACATCTTTGCCTTTTGGTATGCTTTAAATATGTTTACATTTTTACAGTTGTTTGGCTGCTGTTTTACTCAGACCTCCTAAAGAAATCGATGAAAATAACATGAATGGGAGCAGTGCAATGAGCAATATATACCTATGTAGTTTTCTTTCAAAAGAAAATACCCACCTACACCATGTTTTAAATTATCCCTATTTAGAGAAGTAATAACAGCAGTCCGTTGCAAAACTGAAAGAAAAATCTATGAGCTATGTGTTCCTATACATAATGATGAGGAACCAAAGCTTTGAAGATCTCAGTGCTTCTTTATTCACAAAGGAATATTAGCTAGCTTCTTTCCAAGAATCTCAATGCGCCAAATCAGTTTGACTGACACTCAGAGCTCTCGAGTCTGTCAGACAATTATTTCGTTCCTGTGTGAAGGGGGGGAAAAAAAAACACAAAGAATAAATTATGCAGGTGTCCAGATAGTTGAAGCAAATAAAATTATTAACAGGAAAAAAAAGAAACATAAGGATCTAGAGAGAACTGACCTTGTAACGCTGTGTTGAGGGACTTGCATACTCTAATGAGAATCTTTTTCCCCAGCTTTCAACTACTGCTACTGCACAGATCTACTGAGATCAGCAAATCCCCTGAGATCCTAACCCAGGTCCTACCCAAAGCACGAATACCCATCTGTGGGAAGCACCACAAGTGTCTGCAGTGGGTGAAGCAGAAAAGCTCACAAGAAGTCAATAGCTCATTTGTATCTTGCAGTGTGTACGCAAATAATAAATATTTTTTCTAGAAGTAGCATCAGTTAAATAGTGAGAATTCAGCTTAGTGGCACTCAGGACATGACTGTTGGAAACCTTAGCACTGTTGCTACAAAGATGTGTGCTTTATCCTCATGGATTTTTGGCTCAAGTTCACACTGTGCAAAGACTCGCACACATTTCACACTACAGAAACCTCTGCAGTACTTTCATTGGGAGGTAACAACAAAACCTGTATGCCATTCAATAGCAAAATGAGAGTCACAGTTTGGGCTTTCTTGCTACTTTAAGACAAATAGCAAGGAAGATCCTCATGTGCAGTTCCATTAGTACAGAAGCAATTACACTTCCCTAAAATTAGTTACACTTATGGCGTTAGTAAAATGCACAACACTGTTTAGGACGTGGAACACTGCTAGCTTAGTTGACAATATAGGAAACGATGGCTTATTAAGGGAAAAACAGAAAATGGGAAGCAGCAATCGGGCACCATATATAGATAAGCTTTTGTTTTAGCAAAGCGTAACACAGATTGGACAAACTTTTAGAGACTGCTCCCCTCCACCCTCAGAAATAACTGAGGTCATGTTTAAGGACATCTAAAAATGCACAGAGGTTAGGACAATGGGGCCCCTTTCAATAAAGATGCTGAAGAAAAAAACACTTAGAACCTAAGCTTTAGAAATTCTTGGGTTGTTTTTTCTTTTTCATTTAAGTGTTTAAAGTACATAATATTCCAGAATTTTCATATTCACTGTAATAGCTAGACAAACCCAGAGACTGCTTGATATCATGAAAACCAATGCTTTCTACTCAAGACTTGAGCACTTCCTTAAATATAGTTCACAAGAAGTGTTACTGAATCATGCATCAAGCATATGCTTTCGATATCTTACTCAAGTAGGATCTTGCCAATCACCAGGAGTTTGTTGTTCCATTATTTATTATGTAATCTTTTTATCCCAAACCCTACTAATATCATCTATTTTGGTAAGAATATTGTAGGGCTTCTTACTTGAAAGTGATCTTCAGCAGCCTTGCCACCCATGTTAAGAACATTCAGAGAACTGGCACGCTTCATGCTGCAACCAGGACAGTGAACATGCAAGGATAAACCCATCAGAATAGCTGAACACTAACAGCTCTAAAAACACAAGTATAACAATGACCAATGCACAGTTAAGGGAGTTTTAACAAGGCCCCCAAAGTGATCTGAGGAATACCCTTTCAGATAATTATATGATTAAATTATTATATTCAGTTCTAAGTTACATACGAAATCAATTACAAGCTCCTCAGAGCTTAAACACTTCAGGCAGTGGATTTAATGGCAATCCAAAATAAAATCTCAATTTTTTAAAGCACATCAAATTAATACACTCACTTAGCACTAATTTTTAATTACCTAATCCTCATTTTGATATTTACACAGCTTGTTATAAAAGCAAAACATTCTGATAGTTCAGGAGAAAATGGTGAAATTAACAGACTGTCACATAGGCAGCATATAACTTGGAAAAGCCAAACCAAACATGAGTTGATTACTTTACCCCTTATCTGTATCAATGTTCAGAATCTATTATTTCAAAATATGTTCTAAAATATTTTATTTTGTGCATTTCAAAGTGAAGGGAAATGAGATGGCAGCTGCTGCTAACTCGGGTCATGCTTTAACAATGCTTTGAGCAGCAGTAGCAGCCCTACAATGTTGTACTGAAAGCAACAGGTGAGGAAAAGACAACAATGGAATCACCTACACACAAGCTACTGACAGCCAAAATATCACTGAACTGACAGCAATATCTACGACCATTTGAGGTGAGAATTCATCATTTGTCCAGAGAGGTTGTGGACACCTCATCCCTGGAGGTGGGATCAAGGCCAGACTGGATGGGACTCTGAGCAACCTGTTCTAGGGCCTATTGAGGGGGTTGGAACTAGATGATTAAAGGTCCTTAAAGGTCCTTTCCAACCCAAACGTAGATTGTATCTACATTTCTCAACCTGTACAACATTTAACAAAAATATTTTGAGTGTGTGTAACAAAATTCCAGATTAGTCTCAAACTTCATAGTGATGTCCTCTATCCCAAAGAGTCTGTGCACTACTCCGAATGCCCCAGGTTTGCCTTGATTTCTAACAGCTCTTTAAGGAGTTAAAAGCTCCTAAATGAGAGCTTTGAATACATACATGCTGGTGAGCTCCTGATGACAGAATGAAGCAGCTGTCCTGCAGCACTACCTACATCTTTACTATGGGCCTGGCAAAGTTTCCCAGGCCTTCCAATCACATGGAGAGGTTTATCCATACACTTCACATCAGACTTAACCAGACTGTCCTTCTACTGAAGACTACCAACAGTCAAAGTGAAGCACATGGTTTAAATGCTTTCACAAAGCAAAGGCTAAGCAGAATAATGACAAACATAGGCAACAGATGCTGCACAACACAGACCTACTGTTTTCTTTTCTAGCATTTCAAAAGCTAGAGCACACACAATTTAAAATATATGACACGAAGGTTAGCAACAACAAAGCAAAGACTCATGCATGGTATACGCCTTTCCTTCCCTCAAGGAAACGTACAACAGAGTTACAAATGGATTTCAAAGCCAGTTAATCAATAAAACACAAATATCACATAAAATCCTCTTGAAAAAAGCGGGCAAAGGTTTATGGAAAGCTTGTCAGGGAAAGAAATAATTCCACTGGCACAATTTTTAGGCCCTTGCTGAAGTATATATTAATAAAAACAAAAAGCTGACTTTATTTTTAATCTCTCATGAGATACTTTTTTTTTTGTTTTTACAAATCAAGCACTTTACGAAGAATTAACCTTTAATTAAGAAATGCATTAGAAATGCTTTCTCTCCATGTTAGAAATTTGATTGTCTGATTAGCAAGGACACACGTAGTTACCTTTCTGCTGAACATTTAACAGCAGCAAAAGCTTTTCTTTACAAAATCTTAACTGTTCTGCTCTACAACCTAGATCTTGTAAGTGGGGGAAAAAAATAATCAAACTTAACACCACAAAAACAAGGTTAAATTACTGCAGAATTGAATTCTGAAATACGATAAAAACTGATACTATGCTTCTGGTACTGTATCTTTCAATGAACAGTTCCTAGGAATTTGTTGTTTTCTCTCTCTCTAAATAAAGCAGAAAGCTTTTTGACCGTAATTTCTCTGGTACATTTTCCACTTTATTTTCTTTCTGTATCAAGCAGCAAGATAAAAAGTTTTTCTTTCACAGTCTGATAATCATGTATTACTCTCGGAGCATTTCTCATTTAGAATCACGCTAGCACTGCCAATTACTATTTACAGAAGCACAGTACAAGCAGCAGGTGTAAATTAAATTCAGATTGAAGTTCAGGGACACGGTTTAGTGGGAAGTATCAGTGATAGGTGGATGGCTGGACTGGATGATCTTGGAGGTCTCTTCCAACCTCAGAGATTCTATGATTCTAATCTTCAGAGACACTAGCAGCAAATGCAGAGGTAATGCTGATAAGGAGGGAGGTACCTACATCTTCTATCTCGAGTGGCTGAGTTGGCAAAATTGACTTCTATGCATGCAATGCCAGTATTGAAATATTTAGTGTATAATGAGAAGTCAAAATGGTTGGCATTATAAAAAACTTAATATCCCTTTCATTAAACTCAGAAAAAGTGTATTTAACTCAACTTCAAGGTTTTTCAGAGAACAAAACTCAAATATCTTCTTACAGTATCAATATGTACATCTATACTTAATGATCTGCAATGTTGGTGTTTAGCACCAGGCACCTTAGCTAATTTTAACAACATATGCAAGTATAAATTAAGATTTAAAAGGTTCTGTATCTTAAATGGACACAAATTCTAATATTTGTCAACACACTCAACATGCATACCTACATAAAAGTCTGCCAATGCAACACGTTGGTTACAAGTTCTGAGAACACACTGTTCTTTGAGTACTACACTGACATCTAAAAGCATGAATATTTTGTCAGAAAGGAAAAGCAAGGAATATATTGCCATCTTTCCAAATTCATTTCCTATCATTGCCTCTATCTGAGGTGATAGAGAACCTAAAGTATAATTAGCATTAAAGTGGGTAGACCACTGGTCAAATATGTTACAGAAGTGCAGACAATAAAAAAGAACAGTTTTTTCAGGATGTTGCAAAGCCAGATGTCTTCAGCTATGCTTAACTCTAATTTTCTATACCAATCATCAGGTAGTCACTTCAATTGCAGACAGTTAGCTCTCTAATACAAAAAAAAACAAAGAATAAAACTTTAAGAAATAACAAAAAAAAATGCAAAATTAGGTCTGAATTTATACCTGCACTATGATGTATGAACTTTAGGTAGAAATAAGAAGCCAAGCAAGGTATAGAAATGCTAATACTTAAATCAAGGAAATTCCTTTTATTCTTTTCCATTTGTCTCTCCACATTGCCCCTAACCCATTTCACATTTGTATACTTCTCCCTCCTAATAATGTCTTTTTCACAGTTTATTCCCAACCTATCATTACAGAGGCAGTTCTCAATTATGCATCAGTAAATACAAAATACCTTGGAATTTGATTCAGTGCCTTCAAACTAAGTCTGTGACAGCTCAGAGTAAAATGTCAATTACAAATCTGGAAAATCAGATCAGACCGAAGTTCAAGCAGGTATGACAGGAAGAGAATTAAACAGACTGATGAATAATCACAAATCTTTGTGTATACTGCAAGCTGTACACAATGTTTGAGAGCCACAAAAAAAGAGTAAGGCAAAACTTCACTGAAGGCACTAACAAAACACACTGAGAATCTGCCTGCAGATCACTGTCTCAGACAAATCATCACCTGCTTTATTTCTTACAGATCCAGTCACTCTACGAGAAGTGAATCCAAGATCTCCAATTTAACTGCTTTAGAATAATTAAAATTCACTTTGTCAAAGAATTTTCTATCAATTTTTCTACTCTAATTCAGAATTACCTATTCAAGAAGCTTCAGTTTTCCAGAGCAAGGGAAAGCCAAAAGCATTTATTTATTAAGAAAACAGGAGTGCTACATTTTTAACATCCCAATGTGTCTGCAGCAGCCAGAAAGTAGTGAATACTTGTTATGTGTTTACTAGAAATATACACAAATCCAAATCCTTAATCATGCTGTAACAAAGAAAATTTTAGAAGTCTTAATGCCACTGACTTCACTTTGGTTAAAATGCTCATGAGATGCAATAATAGGTTTAAGTTTTTCCAACATTCTCCTCTGCTCTGAGATGTGTATTCCCAAAAATATAAACTAGAAGGGTGCAAGTCAGTAATTCACTTATGCACAGAGCAACGTATAAATATATTAAGCTACAGGAATGATAGCTTACTGTATTCTAGCTTTACCATCCTTTATTAAATTTATCACTGTGTGAAAAGGAGAATTTTGTGGTTTACTAACACTGACCAATAATTTTAAGAGGCCTTTTTGTTCAAGTGGCTAGAGCAACAAAAAGGAAAAAGACGGTTAAGAACTGAGTTAACTCTCAAGAACAAATATAATTCATCAGATCTTAAAGAACTTCAATTATATGCCTAAGAAAAGATTTTTTTTATTTCATCTTTATGACATTCTACGTGACATGCAGTTAGCTTAGCATAGAAGAAAATACTGTCCTAGGTACTGCGCTAGGCTACAGCAGGGGCACAGAACAAGGGCACACCAGCACAGCTAAGAAGAGATAATTACCCTGGATTCTTGGGTTCACTGTCTCGTGAACTTCCTCCCTTCAGCTTTCTAACCAGCTTCTCGCTGCTGCGTCTAATGGAAGCTCGAAGTTTGCTAAAGGAACCACTGCGTTTTAAAGATCCAGTGCCATCCTGAAAGAAATTGAACAGATGTGAAACTGCGAGAGTCCATAGCCCTCCCCAAACCTGGTTCCAAAATGTTTATTGTTATAAATACTGACGTGGTAAAGTTACCTAAGTACAGAATACTACACAGCTACAACTTTACCAATCCAAATTGGTTTCTTCCAAATTGTATCAAAGATTTCTGAAAGGTGAAGAGGTGCACAAGTGATGATTCATAATAATTAGAAAAAAGCCACCACAATATGTCAAACCATTCACCGTCACCAAGGTACCATTTCGTATCAGCACATTGTGTTCAACAGAGCACAAGCCCCAAGCAAAAGCATCCCAGTCTAGGAAAAAACTGTTTGTTTTTTTTTTTTTTCTAAACATCTACATTATTTGCAAACATGTTCAATTAATCCTAACATCACTGATCAGAGACATTTACAGTTAAATTCCTGTGCCTCATTTTAACTCTCACCAAGGCAAATGTAAAACACATCAAAAATGCATTTTCTGTACCTTGCATTCATGTTTTACACTGCTGTGCTCATCCAAAGCTTTCAGATGAGCATAATTTTATTTTTTAACGTTTTACTCAAAAAAAAAACAGAACAGTTTAGTGAGATCAGAAGTGATCATTTCCTCCTTCAGAAATACCCTGTGATTACGAAAGAAAGAATTGTAGAAGAAAGCAAAGTGCTATTAAGCAGACAAAGACAGACACCTGAGTTGGAGTGAGTTTATTAGAAGTTAGAAAGACAAATACACAAATCACTGAACACCAAGATTAGTAGAGAAAAGCATATTTGCCAAAATTTCACACAGACTAAACAGCAATGCTACTTTAGAATAATCATAAGTGAAGACATCCAGAGTTCCATATTGATGTTAACCATGTAATAGGTCTCTAAATACATTTTAAAGCACTTGGAGAACATGCCTTACTTTTAAGGGTTTGGGTTTGTTTTTTTTTCCTCTTCCTGTAAAGATCACCATCATGCCATTTTAATAATATCTTGTGTGATACTTTTAACTACCTTTTTTCCATAGTGAACAGCTACTTATAAAGTTCATTGTTAATTCTTTTCTAATGTATTACACAGCAAATGGTTGTAATAACATTTTGTATGACTAGATACATATTTGGCAAAGCTACACGTGTACAGAAATAGAAACCAAAAAGACACCAGCACTGAAGGAATGGCCAGTTTACAGGGAAGTGTAGCTCTGACAAGAATCTTAGGGGGGTTGCTAAAACACAGCAGTCAGTACTGAAGAGAGAAGTTAAAGCTTGAAGATGGTGCACGCCCTTCATGCAGGAGACAGTATAAGAATCACAAAAGGCATCTAGGCCTGTCAGAAATGGAGAGAGAAAAACTGAATGAAACTGTTGGGAAAAATTCAACAGTTTTCAATTTTGCACAGTTATGCTCACAGTATTTCTAGGTCACACTCCAAACACTATTTTTTTTTCCCTCAAAGTTCTGAGTCTGCACTGAAGTACGGAGTGCAGGCCCTCACAGTTACCAGAACGTAGATGTGCATTTACACCTTGGTCTATATTACTAATATGCAACATGCAAATGAGTATGAATGATTCCATACTTTAAGATAGAATTGGTACAAAGTAGAAACCGTCTTTAAGAAGGGACAACTTTTAACATTACGCTTTGTAAACAAATAAAGGACCTTTTTAGCTGATAATGAAACACAAAAAAAGGGGGGAAATAAAACCAGAAAGCGACAGAGCAAGGTGCATTCATTTCAGCTTTAACTTCTGTCAGGAATTTTCCTCAAACAAAACAAAAAGAAGAAAAGTTTTTCCCCAACCTCCAGACAAAACTCTGTTCACTTTTAAAGAAATTAGAATCCATCTGAGCTGCGATTTCAGTCTCACAAATGGAAACTGGAAGAACACAGTAATTATAATGACTCTTAGAAATGGCAAGGTACCTCACTACAAAATGATCAGAAGATCCCAATCTAACCAAAGAGCATGTGTGGTTCATAGTAAATTGCATTTCTTTTTCGGAGAAGTATTGGATCAACGGAAAAGGTAATTATTCTTACGTTCTTCAGTTGGTGATTTTGTAGTAGCTGTAATGAACCAGATAACAAAGGCAAGACAAATTTGGTAGGTACAGGGCCTAACTTTTATTATTCTAACTTGCACATTCAGAAAAAGCAAGCTTTTGGGTACTTCAAATCTGAAATAAAAGCATCAAGCTTTTAAGTTCAACATTTTCTGTAGGACTAACAAAACACCTTAAAATCAGGAGTTTAGGCTAAAAAATTCCTAAATCCAGTGTAAGCAAAAACAACAAAAATCCACAGGAATATCAATTTCTGTAGCAAAAGTTTTATTGCCAATTTTTGCTACCATTGCTTTCAGCTAATACCTGGTAGCAAAATTTACTGCTTTCATTTCACACCTTCAAGTGGGCTTGCATTCTCAAAAGCCTGCCTGTTTGAAGTTTATGGGTTAGATTAATAAAAGATATTTCCTCCCCCTGAAAACATGACCTTAATCTCTCTCCTACCACAAAGACTTTGAGCTGTCCTCCAACTGGCTGCAGAATCAGTTGACAAACACTGCAGTCACGTGTACTCACTAGCATTTTCTTAAAAGTCACGCAAGAGGGCATAATGTTATTTTCTTCTTAAGAAAGTGACAGGGACAAAAGAAGATGCAAATATACTCCGTGGTAAGAACTGTGATGTAGAAAAGCAAATCTAAAATGATCCTAAGGGAAACTCTCCAGATTTCTACTTTCTAACTTAAGACAAAGTAATTTGTTGAATTTTTAAGTATCTTCCGTTCGCTTGGACTTCGTAAGTAACACGTAAACATGCTCTGCACAACCTTCCTTGGCACATTTGTTTTAGTTATTCATGGCAGATTTATATAAACAGACATTTCAGTTCTTTCTGTATGGATTTGTCACATTACAGTAAAGCATACAGTGCTTACTAGGATTACATTACACCGGAACTCACTTAAGTATAATCTGCTCTTCCAACAGAAAATTTTTATTGAAGTTCGATGCTCTACAGACTCCATTTATTCCTTCTGACAGCCAAGAGCATGAATCAGCTTGGGCACCTCAGAAGAATTTAACTGGAGAAGACAGGCCTTACTTTAAGCTCTCATTTGCCTGATAAAAATATTATAAAATTATACCTTGTGAAACAGATTATTTTGTCTGGAGGAAACACACGAGGGTAAATAAAACTACATCATATATGTACAGGGAAGAACAGCACTGAGATAGAAACACTAGCAGAGTAGGGGGAGAGAGAGTTGCCCACTTTATGTAAAACATGTAATATAACATTTCTTAAAAGAACAAAAACTGAAAAAACTGAAGATCACAATAAAGCAATGCCACTTCAACATGCTAAAAAATGAGAAGTTTGCCTTGAGAGGTCAAAATTTAATTTTTTAGATACAAGATTTTGTCACTGAAGTTAATTCAAATATTGACCTAGAAATACTGTCTGCTGCTTTACCAGAAGGCTTCAATTCAAAACCTGCATGCTTGTTTAATTAATGTCAATAACAGAAAAAAGTTTCATCCATTTAGAACTTATAGTCATGCAAAGTACAGCAGAAATTAAGGGAGGAGTACAGTACACAGTTCTAGCAATGAATGGGCAAAATTAGAGTTAAAAAAAAAAGGAAAAAAAAGAGTTATCCAACCTTACTTTGAGTTTATTAATGATGCAGTATTATTCACAATAGATGCTGATTGACTGTCTTGGCACTGAGAACACCAATGCCAAGAAAACAACAATGCGACAAAATCAGAAGACAGAAAGTATGTTCTCCTTAGAAACTAAACCAGAATGTTTTATCAAGGTTTTGTTGGAACTGTAAGGTTTTTAACGTGTGGCTTTAAACAAACAAACAAAGATTGCTACTGTCAGAGAAATGAAACTTCAGAAGACTCAGTATTGCAAAGTAGGCTACTTCCCTCTCACAAAGCAAAAGCACACAAGCACATCACCTTTATAAATTAGCAGAGTATTTTCAGCAGAACTAAAGTAGGGAGTTATCATTGCAATAGATACCCTATTGCTAACAGTGGGATAAAGCACGGGAGTCTGGTGACAGAAACAAACAAGTTCATAACTCAGATCTATTAACTGCAAGGTTGCACTGGCTTAGAAAAAAACAAAACAATGGTAAAAATATGCACATAAGAATGTATCATACATGTAGCTTTACTTTGTGACACTCTGTGTTGCACAGTGAGGCCAATACATGCGAAACAAATTAGAAAGAGCTCTGACTCCAATTATATTTTAGTATTGGAATGCAATATTAATATTTTGGTTAAGAAATGTGAAATTATTGCCAGGCTTTTGTGATGATGGCACTGCATATGAAGGCAGACTGTACAACAGCTTGTAAAGTTAGGCTGTTTCTTCTAACAAGCTGTGTAAAGTGGAGATTGGTATTATTTTAATATTTGGCTAATCAATTTACTTTAAGGCCTCTAATACTTAATACATCTCCATAGCAAATGTTTTTTGATTCCAACAGATGCAGTATTTTTAAATAAACATATAAAATATAGGAAAACACAACATGAACAAGACAAAAGTAAAAGCAAGAGTTAATTGCCAGAATGTTCTTACCAGTGAAAAGAAACCACTGAAAAATAATTAAAAACCAGACCATAACCAGGACACTCAATCAGCATTAAAACATCTCAGTGTTAAATATAACTGCTTGGGATTCTTGAAGAAATTTCAGCATTCAAGACCACAATGGAACGGATTTCATTATCTTATGAAAATGAGGTGTTACTCTTTATTTCTTAATCAATTCTGGATAATTACCAAAATACAGTCAATTAACCATGAAACAATGACAACTCAATTGGCTGGTGAATGGATAGCTGTATTTGTTATGGCAGTAATTCATCTAGGCTATTTTCTTAAACTGTGTACTGTACTTACCCCATTCCATTCTACGCTCATACTCACTTCCTCGCCTCCATCAGGACCACTCTCGTATTTTACCACATCAACATTGAGACTTTCTCTGCTTCGCCTTTTTTCTATGCTCTCAGGGTCATTGAGCACTTCAGCAACTCTCTGTTTATGAACGTTGTCAAGACCCTGAGAATTAGATAAAACTGAATGAGTTTTAATGACATGGTGCAGCCATCTACAACTTACACAATAACTGCGGAAACAAATTCATCATCTTTTTGCTTTCAAAGGACAATCAAGATAAACTGCCCTTTACTGCAGGCATCAACACAGCACAGAGTGGACAGCTAGTCTGGTAGGCTGGGCATTCAGCAACTTGGCATTCTTTTCCTCCTTTCCATCACTTATCAAAGCCTCCTGGTGTCAGTGTCACTTACCTGAAACCATTTGGCCACCAGATTAATATTTAAGAATTTACAGATCCTGAACAGTCAATACATTTCTCAGTCTTCTGCCTACCAAATGTTGTAGTGTTCATCTTCCTCTGGAAAGAACATTGCAGGGGTCTGAACAGCTAATCCCTATACATACTTGGTTTTATTTGTAATACTAACCTGTTACACTTCACACATAAGAAAATATTCTACACTTCTTACTTTGCAGCATTAGCAACAAATGAAGGAGGGCATCTTCTAGGGCAAATCCATGAAGTCCAGCACAATGTGAGAACACTAAAACCATGCTGAAACCCCATCTATTCTATTTTTTACACTGTTATTGCAAATTAAACACGCATGAGAGAGAACAAAACCATGAAGAACTGATTCATTTCCACACATGGGAAAAAAGCACCTCTTTGGTTTTAGCTCAGAAGGAGAAATGCATTAACCCTGCCTGTTCTTTAACAGACCTAAAATAAAAAAGCAATGTTAAATGCTGATAGGATGACAGCAGTGTTTCCTACTTGTCCAAATCTAACGCTGTGTATAATGAGATATTTTAGAGTATAACACTGTAGATGGTACATTATACACCAATGAAAACCTGAAAAAGCTTAGAAAAGAAATAGCAGCAGACTCAAATGGAAAATTAAGATCAGAAACAGTTTTTTCCAAAGGTTTGGACAAGCCAACATTTAATAGAGACACTGAAAGAAGAGAATTTTGCTCTCAGAGAAGTCTATCCTTAATTCCCAAATAATCAATTCTAGGTCTCACCACAAAAAAAAAAAAAAAAGAAAAAGCTTAAAAAAATGACTAAAAAAACAATTATATACAAGCAAGTTGTTTTTTTTCCAGTCTTACTACTATTATATTATGCTAATTTGCCTTTGCATCTATTAACATCAAAACATTACACAGCATGACAACAGTGACCAATTTGCTTTGATTGGTAATAAGATGCAATGAACATTTATTTTCAAAACATATTTTAATGACAAACACACCAAAAATGAACCATGAAATATATATAGCAAACTTCATTTTACTAAGGATAACTCTATGTCCCTTCACCTTTGAATTTCCCCTGATGAACAACTTTTCTCCCACGTTTGTTCATACACTCTTATCAGTTTCATCCCACTTATCAGGCAAGCACTTGCTAGTCTTCCATCAGCTAGCTTTGTTGAAGAGTGAACTTATCTCACCTTGTATCAAAGAACTACTGCTAAACTCACTAGAAGAGCACGAGTTTTATTTGCTCTCACTTCTCCAGAAGTCAGCTTGTGCAATACACCAAACAGTGAAGAATATTATTCAAAATGCAACTACAAATGTATAAGCAATTGAATAAAAGATAAATAATCAAATAAGATATAGTACATTAACTAAGTTAATTTACTTGAACTAAGAATTTGAGTTTAGAATTTTAGATGGCAACATAAAAAAACACTTCTGAAAAATACAAGCCTTATTTACTATTCCACAAAAACAAAATTAAAATGGAACTATACAAGTTACTTTTTTATTCATTAAGATTTTCTTATTTGTTTTCCATTTTAACACTGACCAACAAGCCTTCTTTGCTTGTCCAGTCTTACGTACCTCTGTAACAAACATTGTGTAACATCCCTCAGAAAGAAAGGAAGAAACAAAAACACACTCTCCCGAAAGATTGTGGGGAAAAAAAGTTAGTTTAATGACAGATTAGAGAGCAGAGACAGCATTGAAAGAAATGCTGTAGTATCCCTCAATCTCTAATATTCATCCCATCAGCTTGCAAAACTAACAGAAACAGCAACTGATAAATTTGTAACAGCATTCTCAAAGTTAAGAGTCAAGCAGCTGAAATTCAAGGACACCAGGCAACAGACAACAAATAGCTAAATGTTTCTATGTTCTGAATAGAAGATGGGCACCAAAGTTGGAAATCTGCATGGCTATAATGCAGAGATAACATTAAGGTGAATTTTCATACTTGCCTGTTTACGAGATCTCATTGCTGCCTCTTCTAATGTTTCAGCAGCTTCAAATTTGCCTTGTCGTCTGTAAAGTGCCCCGAGGTTCTTCAATGTCGTTGTTACTGTTGGACTAATAAAAAAAATACATATATACACATTATATACACTTCTCTCAGAGAGTGGTCAGGCACTGGAATGGCTGCCCAGGGAGGTGGTGGAGTTGTTCCTGGCAGTGTTCAAGAGGCATCTGGATGAGGAGCTATGAGATATGGTTTAGTGCTTGTTGTAGCAGTGGTAATGGGAGGATGGTTGGACTAGATGATCTTGTAGGTCCTTTCCAACCTTGTGATTTTATGATTCTATGATTAGATTCTTCTCAATTCATAGACTAATAAAAATGAATTAACACAATATAATCTTTTAGTAATTACTAAGAGTCTTGAAATATACTATTACTTATTACACATACATGAAAAAACTGTTATGTCCCCTCAAACTGCATTAACATCTTGTGCTATTGTTAGTCAGCATCCTTGAACCTGAATGTTAGTAACTAGCCTCTGAATCCAGCCGTGAGAAAACTGGAATGTTTCTTAGATGCATCTCAAGAAGCAAAAATTTATCTCAGTTGTAATGTGTCCAACTGAGTAATTCTGCAGCATCCGGATAATGTGCTTACTTGGGCGTATTGTGACTGTTACTGTAGCACACATTAGTCACAAAATAGAACCACAGCACAATTGGAAGGGATCTCTGGAAATCACCTAGTCCAACTCTAAACTAATAATTCCTTCCATCAGCTTTTACTTAAGTACTTACAGTTTCTGTGCTAAACTTGAACTATGGAACAAAGGAAAAAACTCCACACATTCCACTAGAAAATCTGACTTCCAAGACATTTTTGATTCAATGATACAATGAGAATTAGCTCAGTCACAGTATTGTTGCTTGGAGCTTTGCTTCAATAACAGCAGAGAAAAAAAATTCCTCATGCCTTCAAATGAAATTAAAACAAAGCATGCATGAAAAGCAAGTATGATTCAAGCTGAAATTCCTGTTTCTCTTCCTCCAAGATAAGATGCATGTTCTCAATCGCACAAGATTAACATTCTTCAGGCTTTAGAAACTCAAGTAACGTGTAAATGCAGCAGTTTTAACTTTGCTTTCTTATGCTGAATAGAAACTCAAGGCCCAGGAATTTGTACAGTCTCTTTTCCACTCCTGACCTCTACAGGTTATGCTGGGGCAGGGAGAGCACACAAGCCAACTGAAAGTATAAAAAGAAAGGTGACCTACACTAGATCTCATCAGCCTACACTACAAGCAGCCTCAGGATTGCAAACTGCTGCCATCTGCACTCCTGAAAGCCAGCCTTAGGCCTGAGTACTTAATACTGTACTTCTTGTTGCCGTAAGCAAGTTGCTCATTTGTTTTCATTTCAAAACATGCTTTAGTCTGACATTTCTAGATACTGTCTAATGCCACGTGATCTGTCCAATAAAGGAAATACTCACCTATCAACTTTGCAAGCTTTGTACCAGCCACCATATTCTCCAAAAGATGTGCCATCTTTTTGTTTTCCCTAAAAACAAAAGTAACATTATAGAAAAATAATTCACTTGTAACTAAAATAATAAAAGTTCCAAAAAAGATTTATGACAGTGGCCTTACTTTGCACTCTTCCCTCTCTTCCGCATGCATCCAAATAGGCTTATTTTCATCTAATGAAACAGAAGAAAATATTTTATAGAAGTACAAAGCTACAAAGTTTTCACTGCAATATTTACCCCATCTGAAATAAGGCTAAGAACCAGAGAAAGCAGCACCAGATGAACGTTACATTTTTTAATTGTTTTACAATTCTTTTTTTCTGATCTGAACATAGGAAGTTACTTCTAAGAAGCTCTGAAGTCAATATGTACTGCCATCCATCTATCGTGTACCTCATGATGTGCTAGCAAGCTTGCATTTGTTTCTTTTACCATAATGATTATTTTGACATCTGCTAAGCGGTGCATATGCTACTGTCACAGAATGCAATAAAAACTCTGTGATTTACAGTTGATGAAATGGATTTAACTTCAGTGTACAATGTAACTTGTACAGTGTACAATATCTTTAAATTTATAGAGTAAATATCCTTAAGTTTACACCGTAAATTTAAGAATGTTTTCTAATTCTTCGTATGTTAGACAATGACTCATCAGTATATTCACTGCGTCCTTAAAAATTTGTTCCAATGACTGGAAAGTGACATTTTCAGCATCTTTAAAATGTTAAAACCAGTTTCTGATATACATAATATAAATCATGCCAGAAATATGATGCAAAGGATATAAACCTAACCAAGGCTCCCTCACTGAAGAAATTTTCGTTGTGAATTAAATGTTACAGCTGTATCCACTAAACACCTTCTAGTGATGAATTTTACAGTACTTTAATGCATCTGCTATCTCACTTCTCAAATCTGCTTCAAGCAGACAATTCTAATCAGGCTAAGTTCAACCTCCAACAGATTTTCTTTCCAAACTACCACAAAAATTAAACATACTTTGAAGTCTAAGGACTAAGTTCCTTACCATCTACTGAGCCAAATTCCCGTTCATGAGCACGAGTAAGAATCTCTTTGTACAAAGTTTCCGCTTGCTTAAATTTGCCCTGTTTTAGGTAGCAGGATGCCTGGAAAGAAAACACCCCCAAAAAGACAACAACACTTTTTGAATTTAATTTGAGAAATTATACAGTAAATGCAATACATTCTGAATAAAGTACTGAATGCATTCAATTCATGAGAAAGTTTCACTTTTCGTAGATTTACTTATAAAAGCCTTACCAGGTTATTCTTTGTTTTTGCAACATTTGGATCATCTGGTCCCAGCTTAGTTTGGTAAATTTCCAGTGCTCTCTGATAGTAATATTCTACCTCCTCATATTTACCCTGGTTCTGGCATAGTAAAGCCAAGTTATTTAACTGTTTGGCAACATCAGGGTGATCTTTTCCCAGGACCTGAAAAAGAAATATATTAAATCATTTTCCAGTAATCATATCAGGGTTTAGAAATGCATCTTGTAGAAACAGCCCATTGGTATTGATTCCTCAGAAATTTCAACGTGAAGATGAAAGAGAACTTTGAAAGAGAACGATATGATAATTACTCAGTGATATTCCAAATGCAGAAGGCTGTAGAGAAACTTGTAACAGGCATATTTGAAATCATCTCATTACATTAAAAGCAGCGTATTATCCAGATAAGCCTGAAGATGCAGATATTCAGTCACATGGACCATGATAAATATCCACATAGTCCTAGAATAATCAATTTAAAAGTTTTAATTAAGTTTCCTGTTTAATTCCAATGCTCTTGCCAAATCAAACAAATGAGAGGGGGGAAAAAAAGCTAGAGAAGGTTTATTACAAAATACAGAATTTGGAATACACCCAGTGTGCTGCAACAGTTCTGCAGGAATTTAACACTGTTTTACATTTCAGACGTTGCTAACTACTGTGATTGGCCTGGCAGACCTGTCCAATCAAAACACAGAACAAGTGTAAGGATTTTGGGGGGCAGGATTAAACAAGTCTATTCAAAGGTGTTCTGTTTGCTTTGTTTTGTTGGTTTTTTTGTTTGTTTTTGTTTTGCAATTGTACCTTTTCTCTGATTTCCAGAGCTCGCTTACACAAAGGTTCAGCTTCTTTGTACTTTCCCCGTTTACCATAAAGAACTGCAAGATTGTTTAGAGTTGCCGCCACCTGCCAACAGAGAGAAGTATTAATTACATCAATTTGCTGATACAAATAACTATCAAATTAATGTATTTGTAATGCAATGATGTTTTCAAATTTTCCTCTTGAATTTTGCAAATGAAGAGATTCCCAAATGTCATTCACAAAGTTACCCCCAAAGTTATGTGTACTCAGGCCTGCCTCACTTCCAAACAAGTGGCATGATGACAGATATCCCACTGATTTTTAACACTGGGTACAGAAGTTTGATTTATGCCTCATTTAAAAGCAGTAGCAAAACAAATCAGAAGTACACCTTCAATCTGAGATCATTCAATCAACACTGATTCAAGTAAGCAAATTAACATTTTTCTTTATAAATTCATTTCCCATAGAAGATCCATGCAATCTGATCCAAAAATCAAGTATGTGCAGGTCATTTATGGTGAAACAGCATCAAATATAATGCTTAAATTTAAAAGAAAACAAAGAATGTTACAATGTGGCCTCCTACCTGTGCTGTTTAGAGATAAGCCAGGTCTTAAAAACTTTCCTGTTGAGTTTAATATTAGAATGAGTTGGAAAAAAAAAAAGTCATCAAAAAACAAAACTAAAAATATAATATTGCTTGTATACAAACCGCTGGATGATCTTTGCCCAAAGTCTTTTCACGGATAGCCAAGGCATCATTCAGGAGATTTGCTGCGTCTTTGTATTTGTTCTGGTCTCTGAATTTTAAAAAGTCATAATTAATACTGAGGATTCAGAAGAGCTGTCATAATAATGAAGCTGGCTTCGGTATTGGACTAAAGGTGTTACCATAACAGTGGATTAAAAAAGAATATGTTTAGGAACTGCAAAGCAAAACATGAAGCTCATAACTAAAGTAGCTAGAGGGCTCAGGACTAGCAGGTACGATTTTGACTGTGTTATCCTATTTATCTCTCTAGATTACCTGAAAGTGGATAACCAACACATGCTTCTTCAGCATACCAAATAAGGAAGGCACTGGGTCTCAAAAATGCTTTGCTCTCACAACAAAGGCACAGACAAAAATGCAGCAACTCACTTGAATTTTAGTATGAGTAGACATACATTTTGCTGCACTCTCTTGAGGGTTTTAAAAAAAACAGGCAATGGAAAATAAAAGACAGCAAAAATGCTGGCCTAAAAGCTGACAGGCTAGAGCCAAATGTCAACTATTTGTTTAGCTGGCATTTATCTATGTCTCTATACAAACCTGTACACCAAAGCAAGTATGTTCAACATAGTGGCAACGTCAGGATGGTCATGGCCTGAAGTCTTCTCCAGATCTTCAAGAGCTTGTTTACAAAGAGGTACAGCAACCTCGTATCTACCTTGGGAAGCGTACTGAATAACAAGATTGTGAAGGGTCCTTAATCTTGCTGGAATTTCATAGCCACCTTGTTGGGCAGCAGCTGCTGCACTGCTATGCTGCTGTTGAACTGGAAGAAATCCACAGGATTTTAATTTATTTAAAAAGACTGATATAACTTGAAGACATTTAACATTTTAAGCTCAATGACACACAACAGACTTGCTGAATTCTATTTCTTCAATGCAAAGCATTAGTACCAGAACATACTTCACTTAATCCTTCACATTCTGTCCACGCTTCATAAACAAAGGTTTGCATTACTTAAACAAATAAACATATTTATGCATAAACAAATTTGCATTTGCATAAACAAATTTCGCATTACTATTGTTTTACAGTTTTACTAGCTCTGGAGGTTTAGGTAATAAACAAATGGAGAAAATAGAAAACTATGTCATACTTCACCTCAGCAAACCATTAACAGTTCTCAAGACTATAACACAGTTTTACAATCAGAAATATTAAAATTTCCCTATGGAAAGGAACACTAATGGAGACAAGCAAAGTACTGGCAGAACAGGTCAAATTATTTGTTCTTTTTCCATTATTATCTTTCTCTAAACATACTTCTGTTTTTGCTCATTTCCCTTCATCGTACCAAGAAATGCCTAAGGTTGGCACAAAAAAGATTAGAGCACCTTGGCTGCCACAAGTAGCAGCTACAAGGGAAAATGCACCAAGTCAAAACCAGCGTCAACGTTTTTATTTTACTTCCTAAACCTCAAGTTCAGCCATTTGTTTTCCTTAGCTACTAGCTTTTGGTTGTTGCAACCCCCTCCCACTCCTCCAAACTATCCCTTTTCTCTTAGCCTGGGAGATTTCATCTCTTATTCGTTTTTATTAAATTATAAACACACAGAACAAGGGTTCCTGCTGTGTTACTGACTTTCTTCTGTATAATAAAGGAAGCACCCTCACAGCAAGTAGGAGCCTTTTTCAGTGGCTTTTCCAGTCAGTGGAATCCATACAATTCTAAACCTACATCCACAATCATTTCCTGCCAAACCACTGAAACATTTGAGTATTTTATTTCCTAGAGGTCAAGGAAATTACCAAAACAGCACCCTTCTGTGTAAATCAAAATAGTAAAAGCATAGATAGATTACACAGGTATACAGGCAGTTTTGCCACTCAACTTTCCTAATTCAAAGCTCTAGGTAAGGCCAGATAAGCTCAGGATGAAGTCCATGATCAACACAAACCTTTCATAATCTCTGCAAACCTTCCCCCCATTGCTGTTGCTCATATACTCCACGCTTGATAGTATGGTAACCCTGTGTGTGCTCAAAATGGAAATTCAAAACTCTGTCGATTAGCAAGGTAGGACCCTTCAGACACTTTTTTTTCCTGTCATTTATTCACTAAGAATCATTATACCACTAGCATACTGCATATACACTATCAATATACTGTATTATATCAGCTTACATCTGTAAGAAAAACAATTTCAATAAGTAAGGCTGATCTGACAATGGCTTCTTTCATCTTCTAATTCAAACTTCATACCTATTCATTGGTCCCTCTGACTTGAAGACAACACCTCTACAATGAGTAACAAAGTAAGGAAAACAATTTTAGCAAAGGACAGAAGACCGAATGAGAAAGACTTCATGTCCCAAAATGTTAAATCAGATAATTTAAAAGGTCATTAGCAGAATTACCATCTGGGCAGATGACCAAAAAGTTTCAGTGTTTCAGAGAACATGCCCCTGTAACCTTGAACAATTTTTGCCATTCTGAGGGCCAGCAAAAAAAAAAAAAAAAAAAAAAAAGACTGTGGGACCAGTTTAGTACTAAGTTAGTTTCAGGAATTTTGCAACAGCTAGTGAACTTGGAAAATCTAGGCCCCAGTTCTGCACACCACAATTATCACAACTGGTTTTCCTGTTTCATTACTCTAGTAGGGCAAGAGGCATTCACTGCTTCACTCTGCCCCAGAAGACCGTACATGTGGATTCACTTTTTTGATAAGCATCCTTAGCCCTCTGTATTACAGAGATGCAGTAAAACTGCAATTAGAAATGTACTTACTTCCTTGTCCTTGGTCATCTTCATCATTGGGAAACAAGTCATCCAAAGGCTCTTTGGTGGAATCCGTATCTTTATCCTCCTATAGAAAAAGCCCAAGCCCAAACAAACTGTTATACAATTAAATCTAAAGCACAAAGTCAATTTAACCTCTAAAATTGAAGGAACTCTCCATATCCACAACCTTGGAATTACCAAGAATAATGCTTCTCGTAGGAATTTAATGAAGGTCTCATGTTCAAGTGTATTTACACCATCTGTCCTAAAACAATACGGGACACCTTCAGGAGATCCAGGAATAGAAATCAGGTCTCCTAGATTTCAGTTTTTTTCAGCTCAAATTAAGCTCCTAAAAACACACTTGCTACTTTTTCCAAAACATTATGCCTACAGAAAAGTGCCCTCAGAAGAGCACTACTGAATACACACTTGTCCGTTGTGCTTAGAAGTTACACATGCAGTTGTAGACAACCAAGTGACAAGAATAAGGAGATTGATCTCCAGAAGGAGAATAAATTTAAACTAGTAACCAGAAATAGATTATCCTCCCATCCTGTTTAACATATGTGAAGCCTACAGTAAATATATAGTATATAGTCATATATATAAATATATACTTGATGTTCTCAGAAATTTTAACCTCAGTAAGAAGAAATCCCAGCTGCGCATTCCTTTTTTTTTTGGCCCTCTGTCTCACACTTCTTTCTACGGAAAAAAAGGTAACTACTGCTGCTAGCACTCTGACAGGTCAGACTCAATCAGGTGCTCTGCAAAAACTAGCAGACTGATGAGACTATAAACTTCCCACCTGATATCCATTTATAGATGTGCTGATTCCAAATTTACTTTGAGTATATGCAAATTGACAAAAGGGTAACAACAGAGACTGTCCAGGTGGTTAGTGAAACCATAAAGGTGCTTTGTTTACTTTGTTACTATGTGCCAACCAGATTTCAAGTAGTGGTGTTATTTAGGCCATCTACAGATTATTGATCAACTTTTAGGACATAGAAGTCAGAGTATTCCCTCCTCCTGTACCTTTTCTTTTCCTTAAAGAATGTTTATTAAATGGACTTCACCGGCAGTATTCAACCACAAATACTAACTCATGAAACAACACTGAAAAATTCTGAATGCATCTGGTCAACTCTCACTATTTAGAAAGTATTTAGTAAAGCAAGAATAAAACACGTTTTCACCCACTGTGTTGCTAATTGGTTATAACTGTAAGATACAACTGAGTAGGTCTGAACACACAAAATGAGATCTTTTCCTACAGTACTGTCCAGGAGAAGAAATGAGAAGAAAAAAAGACAACATGAAAAGTAAATTAGTTAGAAGTCCTTTCAACTGGTTAAGTTACTTCTGTAAATTTAAACTGTACCCATTTTCTCTCTGAATCTAAGAATATCTAACAAAATAGGTTAGATAATAATGACTGAAAATGTACATATGATCACAATGTACACAGCAGAAGGTCAAGAAAGGGGATCCTATGCCAGTGTAAATTTGCAAAAGATAGAAGCTATATGGACTACACATAGCTTGCATTAGATAGAAACAAAATATTTTTCCTGTAGTCAAAATAATTCAAGTCCCCTTTGTTCTTAGAATCCATAATAGTTTGCACTGCTCACTTATTTATAACTGCCAAGTGTATAGAAGGAAATCTTTGGTCTCAAGTTCAGTTTGTAAGCTAGCATTTCAGTTTTTAAGCTAGCATGACACTATTTTTTTTTTTTTTAAATATCTACAGACAGTAAAACATTTACTCTCTTACCCTAAGAATCTAAGTTACGTGACACTAGTATAAAGCAAGCACTTTAATGACATGTTTATGTTAGCAACAAATAAAAAGCTTTCATGTGTCATTTTTTGCTAGTTAGGCAGATCACAGCGCATGCACAAATGTGAGCTGATTTTTACCATACAGCTACTTACTGATGGTGAAATATCATCATCATATTTTTTTAATTGATTCATGAATTCTAGATGCTTCTTTTCTTCCTCTAGTTGAGCCACAGATTGCTCACTTTTCTGTAGTTTCTGTTGTGTGTTGGCCAGTTCATCCCGTAGCCACTGATTTTCCTGACACAGTCGGCGAACCTGAGCACGCAGTTTTTGCTTCTCTGATTCCACTGCATTTAAGTGATTTGACAAGGCCATCATTACCTAAAAGGCAGAAAGTATCACATGACATACCTCCTCCAGAATGCAGTCCTGTATTCAGCACTAAAGCATTTTATTATTTAAAACCTGCATCATTTGTGAGATCTGGACAACATAATAACAACAATACTCCCATGACTATTATACTACTTAGATCTAAAGGTGCACACAATTGCACAAGCACTTAGATACAGATATATAGAGATATCTGAGCGTGAAGATATCTTACATGTCTGAATCATTTTTGTCCTGTAACATGATAAAACATCCATAAAAACAATCTACTTGGATTTTCTTTTATTTTTGCAAAGTAATGTCAAATGAAAAATGAGTTTTAAGTGAAAGTCAAACTGTACATACAGAACACTGCTTTTACTGTTTATGTTAATATACCACCAATACAAGCAGAAAGCATACCTTCAAAGAATGGGTCAGTGGTGATAATAAAAATCTTATTTTAGATGAGTTTGACACTCTTAAGTTATCAGTATTTAATCTCCTCAATTTTGTGCTTCTTTAAAGCAAATTTACTTCAGTGTGCTTTTGAACTAAGCATTTAACATGAAATAACTGCTGTTTTTAACTGAAATTTCAGGTTTCTAAAACAAATATTAATTCTTTAGAAACTACTTTTTCCTTTTAAAGACAGATAAAACACAAGGAATAATTTCCTAACACAAGTCCAAAACTCAAGACTTCAGCATCTAGTTGTTTATGTATTCAAAATTAACATGCATCTTCTCATTCGCCTTCTGCAGATGATACGATCCTTCACTACAATAGTTTATGGAAGTTAGCCCTTAGACCCTGCTTTAGGGCATAAACGAAAGTTGCTCAAATTCTGTACTACATTCTTAACCTTCAAGATGTATTAAAAATTCAGTTTTGATTTGTTAAGGTGTTCAATAAATATTGGAAACTCTTAAACCCCAAGAGCACTGTGAACTTCTATAAAGAATCTCAAAATCAAAGGAATAAGAACACAGATGTAAGATCACAGCAGAGCTGAAAGGTCAGTCTCCTAACCCTAAAGAAACTCATTTGTGCATGACCTCCACACCTGTATTTCAGAGCTAAAATGCTGATGCTTGGTTCTTGTTTGAGCAGCTCGTTACCTGACTAATGCCATGGAAAACTAATATAAAATAGCAGCCACCTCACCGAAGCAAAGAGGAGCTCAGCTACAGGCAGAACATATAATTAGTTCTGTAACAGAGTAAGACAGCCTCTATTAATTACAGCAGTCTACTTCCTTAATGTAAAATAATCACTTCTGTGACTCAGCATACTGCTAATATTCAGTAAGGCAAACGTACATCCATCACAACTGATTATGTTTACTTTAAATTTCCAATCTGAAGTCAAACAATGATCTTTCATTATTTTTTTAATACACTAAAAATTTAGTCAAAATCTGAAATGCTTTATTTCTACTTGAGCTTTACCTGTGCTTCACTAAGGCCGAGCTCCAGCATCTCCAGTGACTTTCGAATCATGTTTGATTTTTCTTCAACCAGATTAGTTTCATCATCTTTCTTCAAACATTTCAGTGTTTCAAGTAAGCTCTGTAAAATTGAATTGTGCTCATTCTTCAGTGCCTCCAGTCCATTAATCACTTGCTTAGTTTTGGCAATGATTTCATCTTGAGTGAGCTTCTCCAACTTCTCTTCCTTTAGATACACCATTGTGGACATGTTTTCATACATTCTGAAAAGGAAGAATACAATAGTTAACCAAAAGGTAAAAATAAGACAGGAGATTCTCTGAAAGTATGCACTTGTAGAGCTTTTCTTTCAGTTATTATATATCTTATAAAACATAAGAATTTGAAATGCATATTCATAATGGTATTTTTGTGCAACTTCCACAAAGTCTTAAGTCCTGGCTTTGAACATCTCAAGGTTTCTAGTTTCTATCTCCAGAGTTAAGATTAACACCAATTCATGAGTCAACAACAAATAAAAAATCTTTACATACAACAACATTGCAGAAGAATTTCTAACGAGCACCAAATAATCAGGCTGTCTATAGGATTCTGGTTTGTGCAGAAGCAAATAAGAGCTGGTGTATGAAAGAATACACTATAATCTGATAGATGCCACTATTTATTTATGTATTACAAATATCCACAAAACTTGAAGAAAACAGCGTCTAATCCTCTAAAAAGGCTGAGAGATCAGTTATGACAAAAACTGAAGTCTTAGGTTTTCTAGTCCTTTGGAAGAGGACAATCTCTGTTTTGAAATTAATAACTGCCCCCTAAGACATTGTTGTTACACATCTAGGCGTTCATATAGAATCACATACAGACATTTGACTGCCTATGGATCCAGACAACTGTTTTGATGACCTGCAACAGCTGCTAAATGCTGGAAAAATGGTTTGTATAGCACAAACTTTGTGAGAAACATTTCACTGTGCAATTTTATCAATAGCTCACATACTACATTAAGGCTATAAGATTTCTGGATGTTCATAAATACCTCTACCAAATGCAAAGTATATAGAAAGTCCTGTATTTTTATGATTGCACGTCATGTTAATGAAGTGACAACCAAGTATAACAACGCCAAACTACAAAGAGATGATGGAAATCAATTGGCCCTATTTCAACATCACCAAAGAAATGTTCTATAATGAGAAAAGAGAATGTAGGAAGATACAAATACCTTCAAGTGTACTGGAAAGTGCACAAAAGAATGAGCATCCACACATACAGCTCTTGGTGACAACAGCTGGAAGATGTGCTTACTCTACAGCATTACATAAATAGAACACTGCTCATTCACTTCACATACACTCAAATCACCCTCTCTGTTATGACTTTCTCACAAAAGAACCACATATTGGTTTATTTTGTTATCAGCTATTGTCTGAAAACACAGATAATCTAGAAAGCAAATAATTCAGTTTTATCACCATTTAACTTCACATGAACTTCATATTCACAAAGAGATGCAATCTGGAGCACTTGTATCTGTATAAAACACTGAATTTAGCACGGCCTAAGGAATCAACTCACCAAATCCTGATGAGCAGAACACTAATTACATATTTCCCATTTATAACCAGTGAAATATTACCTGAAATGCATAAATACAATTTTTTAAAATGCATACTCTAAAAATCATGTATAAATGAATTATAATTTAACGAAAGCAAGACCTGTAAATATACAGATATTTAAATGTTCTAACAAGCACACTCGTATGAGGAACTGTTAGGGGTTATGCTAACTGCAGCTCACAGTTCAACTCTAATTATCATCCTGCATACTTTCATGCCTTCAATTAACAATTTCCATCCTGAATACAAGAACAGAACCTTTGATCATATGGAAATAAAAAGGCAGAGGACATCTAGAAAACAGGCTCTCATTTTCGGTTAGAGAAGTTTGAGAAATCTCATTTATAATTATCCAGAGCTTCTCTACAACATTTCTTCCATACTCCAAAATGAGTTTGTAATCATTTGCTTCTGTCTCATGTGAACACGAGCAGCAATTCCTTCTGTGAGCTGCAGCGTTTTGGAGTCATTCTGTAACATCACAGATGGAAAGGAGGTGTGTGCTTGTGTGTGAGGTGCATATGGAGGTTTAAAATAAGAATTTGTACATATAAACCACATCATCAAATGAAATTAACACAGATAAATTAACAGCCACTCGCTAGTACTAAAAGAATGAATGAATAAATAAAGTAATACCAAAAGCTGTATCAGGCCCTGTAAGACTCAACCCTTCATGTAGAAATGAGTAAAGTAGCCCCTGGGAAGTGTCTACCCAACAGAAGAAAACCAGCAAAGAGACACATCTGGGTACACAGTTGCCTCTCAGCTGTGAAATGGCACACCTCAAAACGGGGAAAAAGGGCAGCGTTGTTCAGGGTTTTATATGTTGTACTTCAGAGGATAAATTAGGAAAGGGAGAGTAACAAACATTCAGTTTATCATGTTATTAGGTTCTGTGTAAGGGTCAGATTAGCCACCAAATATTTGATAGCTTTTAAGAGTAGTGTGGTGGTGCAGTGCCATACCCATGATATCTTAAAAACCTACTGGTCAACAGGGCATATTTGGTTATATTTGCAAACACAGTGGTACAATTTGCTTACACACACACACACACACACACACACACCGGAGCTGACTACTTAAGCTCTTGAACTCCTATTTAAGGATCTCATAAACACAAATAGTTTTGTGCTCACCTACTTCAAAGAAAAAACAGTGTCATCTTCTGTAGATTACCTCCACGAATAAAAAGGTTCACGCTGAAAGTGAAATTTTATTCAGGTAGAAGAAATCTAAATAATTTCTGATTTCTTGAACAAAAGTACACTAAACTGTATGAGTTGCTTCATATGAAATTTATCAAGCTTGTGAGATAATCTGTAATCACACCTAGTGTCTGATCATTACTGCTTCAATAGACAATTTGAAAAAAAATTATCTGTGAAGTGCTGTGACAAATTATTTATTTACTTATTTTTGACAGAGCAGCCAGGACTGCTGAGCACAGCAGAATGATGTGTCAGCATAGAAGAAAAACTATCATTTCCCTAACAGAAAACCCACAAGACCTGCTCAGGCCAGCCCTACTGCTGCTGCCATCTACATGCACTGCCAACTCCACACACTCCTACTATCAGTCTGACCTTCTCTCTCCAATAGGTACCTTCCAGTTCACTGGTACCAGTTACGCTTGGATTTTGTGTTGAGGGACATGGTTTAGCGAGTACTACTGGTGACAGGTGGATGGTTGGACTGGATGATCTTGAAGGTCTTTTCAAACCTCTGTGATTCTGTTTTGAATAATAAAGAGTCCATTCAAGGGCTTTCAACCCTGATTTCACTCCTAGTTTCTCCTTAATTAAATGATGAGGCTCAGTATCTTAAACCTGGTGTGAGCATGTTTCCTTCTGCATTAGTTGCCATCTCCTAGTCATTAATTCCCTGCTCAAACCAGGCACACATCTCATTACACGACAGCAGGCACAGCTCTAACTGCTCTCCCTGCTCAGCTTAGTAACAGAGAGCAGCACTTCTCAAACCAACCTAAAAAGACCACAAGCTTTCCAAGCACAGAAAGACAAATCACCAACAAACGAACGCGATGTAGAACAGCCTGCCAGGGTGTGCTGAAAAAATACCGCTGTTCAAATGCACTGCTGTTATTCTTTACAGTCAGACACATTCAAATCTAACAAAATAGATAAGCGAGAATTATTCTTTCAATCTAAGCTGCTACTTTCTCTATTAAGCAATTTCTACTAGCACAAAACCCATAACTTAAGAAACGTACAACATCCTCTCTTCTTGGCTTGCCCTCCTTTTAACCAAAACGGTCCTTTACATTCAGGTCTTTTATTTCAATACTTGCCATCTCTGATGCCACAGAAAAAACAGCGTAGCTTTTTCCTGTGTTTGACGCACAGGGCTGCAGCTGAATTCCTATGCTATATGAGACTCTCCTCATCATACTGTATTTGAACCCACATCCACCTCCAGAGAATAGAAAATCTTGAGCTGCATCTGGAAACAGCGTACAGCTGGAGGTCAGGCTGCAGGTACAGTTGCTGACCCACTTCTATAATCAGAGTGCTGCTGCTCTTCTTACTGCCTCAGGTTTCCAAATATACGATCTCAAAAATGTCTTTGCTATTCAGCACACGTGCACAAAAGCTACCTTAGAAATAGCTTGGTGAGAACAATTAGCAGCACATACTGGAGGCCACAAACCACGGACCAGAAGCAGATCGGCACATGGAGCTGCACTTGACCAGCAACCAACTTTAAGCTAAGACAAGTCCTTTAGAAAAGGATGTGTTTAAAAACAAAAGCAATTCACACCTTGGACTCTTTTTTTTTTTTTTCCCTATTAAATTCCTGCTAGCAAGCATCTGAATTAAAGCAACAACAAACCACATGATTGTGCTGCTTCTGCCAGCTTCCAGCTGACCCTGATTGCAGAAGCTTGCCCTGCCACTTGGTTTAAAACAGAGGTATGCAAGGTGAATACTATAAAAAGGACAAGTCTAATCCTTTAATGTCAAGGGCTCACATTCTAAGAGAAGCTCAGAATAAAGTTTGTAATTTGGCCTGCGACATAACACTGCAAGCCATTTTTCTTGGTAAGCAAACATACCATGCAAAGGCTTAGTGCTTGTGAGGATAAACCCATGGGGTGCAAATTCCTGGAAACCCCATTGGCTGTCGTTAAGCCTAAACAATGTTAAAGTGAAAAGCATTAAAACATAACTCTAAGCAAGCCTACAGCACGGCTGATGCTGACAGCTCTCTGACAAAGCTATGAGGATTCCTGCTATAGAGCTCATTTACAGCACTACATTACAGCAACACTAGTGAACACGTGCATCTCATTAGCAATGACATCTGCATTTTTATCAGTAATAAAACACTATTTCAAAATATTTTTTTGTTTCTCAAGGATAACTGACAAAAAAAAAACCCTTCAGAGTAATTTCGGCCTTACTATAGCAAGTGAACTACTTTCACTGGAATTATGACTTTCCACTGAAATAGTTAATTCAGTAAAACCTTACACAGCACAGGAATATCTGGAGTGGCATAGAAGTGTCCTATAAATAACTAGTTCATTATTTCTCTTAAAGGCTATTACGGTGTTAATCCTTTGATAGTACTCCACCAAGCTAACAGTTCAAGCTACCACTGCAATATCATGATATAGTTAAATCCCAATCCCTCTAAGACTGACAACCTGCCAACGTAACCACTTCCAAAGTCTCTTTTAGATTCAGCCACACCTGGAATTCCATAACTCTGCAGAGTTTGGCCAAATCCCATCTTGCCCTCCTGTGCTCTCGGATCACAGTGCACTATTCTTCCTCCAAAAAGAGGCATCTGCTTGGATCTCACATCCAGTCTGTATGCATTAAAAGCATGAAAAGCTTAGTCTCTGTGCATTCTCAAGCTTAGCATCTCGGGTTCCTAATGAAGATAAGGTGAAAATAAAACCTTTCTATCATTTGTTATCACATCAGAGATTGCTCTTTGTCAAAGCTGAAGCAAGCACACAAGAAATCTGACAGGTGTGTGACAAGCTCTAATTCCTGTCTGTAATTTTAGCTACGCCCATACAGCCTCTGAAGAGAGACAGACAGCAAGTCTCAGTCTCCTCCTCCTGGAGCAAGGCAGTTGCTTTGCTATTGCATTACTGCTTTGTCAACACCAAACAGCATCTGTCGCTCTCCTCCAAAGCTGCGCTTTGTTTCTAGTGAGCATTAATAAGCACCTTCATGCAGCAACAAATAGACCTCAGGGCTGAGCGTTTTGCCTGTTCACTACTGCACTGTCAAACCATAGGATTCACCTCATTCTTACGACCACAAAGCTCACCTCACTGTGACAACCAGAGATTAAGGCACATTTTAACAAAACGAGTAGTTACATAAATGCAGAATAAGCATTCTTGAAAGCATCCCAAGTTGAGTGATTTAAGAAGCCATCACATTTGCATACGGTTATTAAAAATACTTGTGACAAGAATGAAAGATACACCGAGAAGAAAAAAAACAAGGATAATTATTCAAGAATTTGTATTGAAGTTCAGGATTTTGTTGTTACAAAGACATGCTTTATAAAACACCTACTTCAAGTGGATTGAAAAGAAATTGTGACTATTTGTAAAGAAATACTGACAAGACAGTCTGAGTTACAAATCCATCACTATCAAATCCCACTTTTTTTTACCCTCAGTATTCCAACTGTCTACATTAGTTTCTGTGTGGGAGCAGCACTTGGCTCCTCATGTGCTCACCAACCTGTGCAGCCACATCTTCAGCCTATAGAATACATTTCTGGTGGACAGATTCTAGCTGATGAGAGAAATCTCTTTGGTGGAACAAGGAAATGCAGCTATAGCAAAGTGTTTTTAAAGATAAACGTCTTGCAATTTTAAGCTGTCAATAGCTCCTATTTATCTTAATTCTACATAGCACTTAGGTAAAAGTACAGGAGTGCTTCCAAACGGTGCATTCTCCCTTCAAAGTTTAGGGTGAAGAACCTTGCCCTTCCACCATTATGCTTTCATTTAAAAAAATGAAATCCCAAACACTCAGCTAATTCTTCTAAAATCACTACAGGAAGAGATGCAAAATGAAATAATTCAGATACAGAATCATAGAATCACCCAGGTTGCAAAAGACCTTAAAGATCATTGAGTCCAACCACGATCTAACCATACTACCTTAACTAAACACGGTCCTTAATATTAAGGATAAACTAATTGTGCAGCATCAAGCATTCCACCAAAACGGACCTTCACAAGGGCAGTCACCAGGTACCAGGCACTGCTTTGCGCCTTACAAATTCAGTCTCAAAGGAATCACAGCAGATGATGCAACCCCCTAGAAAAACAACCTTGTATCATTCTGCGTGCATCTTACACATTGTATCAGAGAGCTGACTCTGCTCTGAAGTGGTTAATCACTCCCTTGTTAAGTACTCTGCAATCTGCAGCGCTTACTCACAGTATCACAGAACGGCCAGGGTTGGAAGGGTCCTCAAGGATCGTGAATCTCCAACCCCCCTGCCACATGCAGGGCCACCAACCTCCCCATTTAATGCTAGGCCAGGCTGCCCAGGGCCCCATCCAACATGGCCTTGAACTCCTCTAGGGGTGGACGGGGCATCCACGACCTCTCTGGGCAGCCTGTTAGCACCTCACCACTCTCTCTGTCCTTCCCCCTGACAGCCAACCTAAATCTCCCCTCCCTCAACTTAAAACCATTTCCCCTTGTCCTGCTCTTATCTACCCTTTCAAAGAGTTGATTCCCCTCCTGTCTGTAGGCTCCCTGTAGGTACTGAAAGGCTGCAACGAGGTCACCCTGCAGCCTTCTTTTCTCCAGGCTGAACAAGCCCAGCTCCCTCAGCCTATCTTCGCAGGGGAGGTGCTCCAGTCCCCTGATCATCTTTGTGGCTCTCCTCTGGACCCTCTCCAACAGCTCCTTGTCTGTCTTGTACTGGGAGCTCCAGACCTGGACACTGTATTCCAGATGGGGCCTCACAAAAGCAGAGTAGAGAGCAACAACTGCTTCCTGAGCTGAAAATGGTCAGATGGTCCTGAAGTCTCCAGGGCCAGGAGGTACAGAGCGGTACAACAGGGCCCCAGCCCTCTGTTTGGTGAAGTCACCTTTGCATCCTGTGCTCTCACACCTTAGGGCCGTACCATAGTTTGAGTTCCATTTCCAGTCATTTCACACATACATAATTTATTGTTATGATTGCTGGGGCACTCAGTGCTCCTTCAGGACTTTAACCTTGCATTTCAAACCATCGCATTTGGATAAAACTGATTTGAAAGCAACCCTGTACCAAGGATGGCAGAACAATCGCTTCCTAAAACAACTGTGCCACTAGAAACAAACTATCACACGCTTTCTAGCATTGCACCAAGTGCAGCCACACTAGCAGAGTGACAAGGAAAAATAAAAAAGGAAGAAAGAAACAAACTCATTCAGCATATTTCCAGGCCATTTGTTAGCACAACAACTGGGTGGGGAATTAAGAAACAGATTTAGTGGCTGCACAAATGACAAGCAGGCAGTGTAATTCAAACCTCCCTGACTGCTGCTTTTACAAATATGCTGGGCATCTTTACTCTCTACCTGCATGCTGCACAGATTCAAAATTTCTATTAATTTCTTATTCTAACAGCACAATTGCTCTAAAAGCAACATGCAGCATATAATTTTAACTAGAAAGTACAGTAAGAAAAATTGCTACCGAGTAAGAAAGACTTACCTCTTTCCTGAGCAACGGAAAGGAGATGTAATCAAGTAGAACGGCTTAGGCTGGAAGAGACGTCAAAGCCCACCCAGCCCCAACCCCTGCCATGGGTTGGCTGCCCCCCCCCCCCCCAGCTCAGGGCCCCCCATCTGGCCTTGAGCACCTCCAGGGATGGGGCATCACAGTAACAGCTATAGTGGGATGTGAAGACAAAGTCACCCACGGTGCCTCTTGCCTTCCCAGAAGATGGCTGATAGACAACAAATTTTGAAAAATGAGGCCACCTGGCTAATAGAGCTATCACTACCATAACAAAACTTTGTCTTCTCTGGGTGATGTATTAAGCCACCAGGAACACCCACCAAGGACAGGAAGACGTCTGTGTTCCAAACACTCCGAGAGCAGAATGCAGCCACACCACATCCCCTGTTAAATGTGATTCTGCCTTACACTGACACACGACCACGTTTTTCAGACACTAAACCTTCCCAAGGCACACCTCAAAACTAGCACTTCTCGAGGAGTCATTCTAGTGAGGCTTCTGGGTCACTGTCCCATGCTGGCATACTGACAAACACCATCACAGCTCCTGCACCGCTCCATATTTCAGTACAGCAGTACATCCACAGAAATCATAAACAATAGAGCATTCTTAGACCTCCCATCCATTACTGACTTATATGAGAGAGACATCAGAGAGAGAAATGGCTGTCAGGTATCTGGTTTAGACCATGGGCATTCACTCACTGAGGCTATGGCTGGAGACAAAAAGCTGGCAGTGCTCCACATGCAGCCAGACATCTCATTCACATCCTCCTGCTACACCACCACAAGAACCCGTCCATAACAAACAAAAGACCTGCTCCTTTCACTGTGTTATCTTTCAGACAAAGGTGAGGGAACAAAAGTAACAGGTTCAGGGCATAAACCCAGCCAAAATGTATCTATTTCCCTGTGCTGTGCTGTTTCCATGTTAACAGAACAAGGATACAGAACATGTGGCAGGAGTGTGGTTCTACATAAACCAGCCCTGTGACTCAAGAAACTCAGCTATATCCTTAGACACTTATATATTACTTTTCTGTCAGCAGAGACAGTTTGAGTCTGCTGCCTCCCCATCTCCTGCTGCAACCTCTCCTTACCATCCCACCACCTGTGCTAATCCAGATACACACAGCACTGACTGGTGGGGAGAAAATAATGCTGCTTCTCCCTCAGAACACCTGGGGGACACATGTAATTTAACCACTGAACAAACCACATGTTAAAGCCAACAGAGATGAGTGATGAAGGTGTAACAGCTGCCTCTCTGAAATGGAAACTGCACAAGCCAGAGGATACAGCTGTGGCTCTCCTACATGATACAGCCTGACACCGATAAAGGAACATCCACAGAAACACTCCATCTGAAGCACAATATGCTATGCAGGAAAGAAAAAAATAAATAAATAAAGGGGGTAGGGGGGACCCTCCCCTCCTCCTCCCGACACAGAACACACCTCCCTCTCCCACCAGCCCATAAGGCCACATGGCACGCTTTGCAGATCATCCAGCTACCGTCAGCTGGAAAGGAGCACGCTCAGGACGCACTGCAGGAGCGCGGTTACTGCGGTCCCCTGGAGCTTAAAGCCACCTCCCTCCTCTCGGGGGAATGGCACACACACGTACCAGCACACTGCTCTTCATATTTTGGTAATATTTACCCGCTCGTGCTGTTTCTAAACAAAGCACAGTATTAGAGCTCTCTGAACATTAGCAGTAACGTACTGCTGAGAGGGATGGCAGCACAGGATACAGAAAACAGTTTATCAGTGTATGTATACAAAATAGACTGTATGTATACAAAATACCCAGAACTATGATATACTGACACACAGCCCATTATCTGATCATTCTGACATGCTAAGTATTGTCATTTAAATGGACTGATTTCTAGATACGACTCTGATTCCTAGGATATACACAAAACATACTGTAAGAAAAGCAGATATTAACTGTCAGAAAATAATGTATGTCAGAAAAATAAGTCTGACACTTCTCGACCTTCTGAATGTTAATTAGTGCATCATTAACTTTTTAAATGGTTTTCTGGGATGCGTGCAAATAAATACAGGGTTATGCTCACAGAGTGATTAGGCTGCAGTGAGCCAGCACCCCACCCTACCCACCTATAAGCTGTATAACTGACCAGACTGGTTACATCCTTCACTCTCTTCTCTTTGGAATATAATAAAGTCAGCTATGGTTCTGATGTAAGCACAGAAACACCACCTTAAAAAGTCATGAATGGGTTTTATGGCAGATATTTACAAAGAATCAAAATAGGAAACTGCTCTGATTTAGGGTAACCTGACAAAGATACCGTGGTGTAATTAGGGCATGATACTGAGAAACCATGCAAAAAATCTGTGCTGAAGTAGAAAACGTGGGGAAAGCACACTCGGAATAGAAGACTACATGCTTCCTAATTTAGAGACAGAAAAGAAAAGAGGAAGAAAAAAAGAGCAATAATAATTATTTGAAAAAATAAATTCAATTTAATTCCATCTGCAGGTCAAAGCAGCTTTCAGGGTAAAGATCGCTTCTGAGGGCACTGAAAAGAGCTGAACAGCAGAACCCAAGGGAGATAAGCTGGATTCAGAGAATCAAACCATGATTAAATCAACAGACAGATACTATTACTTGCATCTGTCTTCTTAGCTGACTCAATCTGAAGAAACTATCAAGTATCAGAGATTAGATATGCTAATTTTATAGTGTATAAAGAAAATAAACATTAACTGTGCTTCAGTGATTGTCCTTTGAATACCATTTCTTTGTTCATGCACCCAAACATATTTTAGGTACTCATGCCTGCCTATCTGCCACGGCCTGTCATTACACATTATATTAACTGTCTGCTACAAAAAACATCTTCCAAAACAAGCACAACACTCTCTGTCAAAGCACCTCAAACACAACCCTGTGGAAATAATCCTACATCACTGAAAGGACCTGTAATTCTGGCTCTTGCCCTCTAACAAAGTGCCTGGTTCAAATCCCCCAAGTCAAAGCAACAAACACATCTCAGCAAATCTGAGCCAGCAGGAGCTCATGCTTTCTGGTCTGGCATTTATTGATCGTGGGGACTGGTAAGTATTTTTTCAAAGGAACCACACTTATTTCTACAGCCTGCTATTAGACAGGAAAACGTTCGACTTAAGAAATGACCGGGAGAGCCTCACTACCTCAAGCTGAGCATGACTCAGGATATAACTGGCTCTACTTTGAGGTCAAAATGCTTCTTTTTAAAATAAGCAGTTTGCCTTCACTAGTACTCAGTTACCAGGAAGTATACATTAGACGTTACATACCCAATGATTTTGTTTTAAGGAAAACAATGGTTAACATCTAAAAGAAACATTTTTTTCTAAACTTTGGTCAGTGTTTTCATGGAAGAATTAAAAAAGACTTGGAAAATATAAAATATTATGCAGATTGTGCTACGAGAAATGCTTGTAACTTCTATTGCAACAATGATGGAATTGGTCAGATCCCACCTTTATGACAGATGTGTCATGCTGAACTACACCTTCAGGCACATGGAAGCAAAAGGTTTCTTTACATTAACCCAGTATGCTTGCCTTAGTCTTTGTTTGCTACCACACTGTTCCAACATTAAGTGCAAAAATACATTTTGCTCCTTTATGAATGTACCCACACTCATTTTTTACTCCCTTTAGGAAAACAGTACTTTAAAAGTTATTTGTGTACTTAATTGAGTTTTAAAATAATCATGAGCTAAGCATCTGGAAAGAAGCTGCTAATATCAGAACAAACCCACTTACACGTCTTCCAGAGATACTGAGCAGAGTAAGAGATGAAAGAGTAGGTGCACAAGCCTGCATGCCTCAAGAGAAACAGAAGCTGCATTATGTGGACTCAGCACAGAGCAAGAGGGTTCAGCATCTCCCCAAGCTCCTCATTAAGAAACATAGGTAAGTATGTCTGTATGCACATGCAGATACACAGCTCTCTGTGCTTAAATGCACACAGCCCATGGGTAGCACACAAGTGAGGGTTCTCTGCCCTCATTATGGTAAATTCTTCATAAACAGAGCAAGCAGCACTTGCTTTTGTACCCCTTATGCATCCCTCGAGCTGTATCTTGATTATTGTATGTCAAAACATCTAGTAGACTCTCACAGATTTGATTCACATTTCTATGCACTATTCTTCTTTTGTAGAGCAAAGGCTTTTTAAAATTAGTTTCACTAATAAGTCACTGTTGGTACATCCCAGTCGCGTAATGAGCAGCCAACAAAGCAAAGTTATGAGACATTTGGGGGGATAATGTTATTTTCTTTTAAAATTACTTACAACCGTGTGTTTTCTTTGCTTAGAAAATGAACGGAGCCCAGACTTACACTGCTGTTAGAATTTCTCATTAATGCAAGCGTCCACTTCCATCTCCACCCATCAGAAACAGAAAGGCTGCCAAACTTCAACTGCAACACGATGCAGAAGTGATACCGCATTGTTGTGTGACTTCGCTAACTGCCCGTGTCAGTGCTCTGCGCTTTGCTACCTGGGTCTGCATTCAGTGCTTACCTAATTAGAACTGCAGTTTTCTACATCCACAAAAGCGCCACAGAAAGGTTATCTTAAACCACGTGCTCACAAAGAAAATTAAAAAATCATGGCAACTCCTTACAAAACACGAGGCCTTCTGCTCAGAATCAGCACAGAGATCGGTTTTCTCTCTGCTTCCAGTAAATGCTGAATGTGTTTCTTTCAATTGTCTCTGTAATCCCGGGGTTATAATATCCTCTATCATGTTTCGCTGAAGCTTTGGAATTCATAATCAATTAAAGCCATTTTCCAGAGCAGTCTGAAATCAATCCTGAATTCAAAAAGGTTTTTATTTTTCTTTTACTTGTTTTATTTTTTTATTTTTTGTAAGTCTCGAAGGTTCCTTCCTAGCTTTCCAATGCACACCCTTTGGGCACGTTTCCTATTTCAGAGAGCTGCAAACACAGAAGGGGAAGTGAAACAGACAATTACTTCCCAGAGTAATTGTTACCAAACCTTCTGCCATTCGCAATGCAAAAATAACATTTTAAGAATCCTCGTTCAGGGCGTTTTGACGTGGGACCACAAAAGAAGACTTCTATTAGGAGTGACATTTGCTCAGCGTTCTGTTGTTTAAAGCTGACTACAAGAACAAACTTTCACTTTTTTTTTTCCTCTTTTTTTTTCCCCCCCCAATCTCCTTTTGCTTTCTGATTCTGCACTCGAACGCGGCTGGTACAATGAAGTGGAACACACCAAAGGAAATCTTTCATGGGGATAAAAGAAAACAAGGCATAGAGGCACCTGATGGTTGGAGCAGCCTCCCAGCGGTGTCCATCTGGGTGTTGCCGCCCCGGCCATCACAGCGGGCCGCTCCCCGCTCAGCGCACGGGGAGGAGGCGCGGTGCCCCCGTCTGCGCTTACGCACAGGCGCCGTGCAGCCTTGCCAAGCTGACACCTCGCTAGCTAAACCAGCAGCAAGCCAGAAGGATGAAACACCTCCCTAATTCACCTCTGCCCAAAAGGCAGCACCAACGAGGTCAGGCAGGCTTTAGCGTTATTTCGCCCCTACCGGTTTACCTCCTTTAATTTCAGACGAGGATGCCGAAGGAGATCCTCGCAGGGCGGCACGGCGACCCGCAGCCCGAGCAGCGCCGTCCCCGCCTTCCTTCCTTCCTTCCTTCCTTCCACCATTTCACGCCGCCCCGCGCCGTGCGGCGGCCCCACGCCGCGCCCCCGCTCAGCCCCGGCCCGGCCCGCTCCCCCCTGGGCGGCGCCGGCCGCGCCGCAGCCCCGCGGGGGGACAAAGCGCGCGGCGCTGCGGGGACGCCCGAGCGCGGGGACGGAGCTGTCAGCGGGGCGCAGCCTGGCGGCGCAGCCTTTTGTTGTCTGCGAAACGGGAGGGAGAAGAAAGGCGAGGATGGCAGAGGAAAGCCCCGACCCGCCCGCCGCCCCCCGCTCACCGCTCGGTGCTGCAGGCTCGGATGTGCGCGGCGCTCGCTGAGGCGGCGGGGGCCGCGCAGCCCCGGGAGAGGAGGCGGCCGGAGGAGGATGTCAGCGACGGGCAGGCGGAAGGAAAAGGATTTAGGGGGGGTGGGGGAGATGAGAAAGGGAGCGGGCACCGCCGCGCCTTCGATGCTTGCCGTGAGGAGCTGACGGGCCCGACCCGGCCCCCGAGGAGCGGGCGCTGACAGCTGCAGGCAGCCGCCGCCCCGGCCGCTACCGCCGCGCCCCGCCCAGCCCCGCCCGGCGCTCCGCCCGCCCCGCCCCGCCGGACATGGCGGCCGCCCTCCGTCTCCCAGCAGCCCCGGCGCGCCCTCCTTTCCCGCCGCTCCCCCCGCCCGTATGATGTCACGGCTCCCGTCCGCTGCCGCCATGGCTGCCTGTGGCCGGCCCGGAGGGGAAGGGCGAGAGGAAGGGCCCCGCTCTGGCGGCCCTGGGGTTGCCTGGGGAGAGGGGCTGAGGGAGCGCAAAGGCTGAGGTGAGGGCTGGGGGCCGCTCTGTGCTCTTAGCGCTTGTCAGCATCTCTGTCCGCCTGCACACTGAGGCGCCCCAAGGATCCCCGCTGCCTGACAGGCGTGTGCATAACGTGGAAGAGTTTCGTGGGAACTCAGCGGTTTTGCTGCAAGAATTGTGTCTTTGCAGCTTCTAACTTCACTCCTGCTCTTCACAGAATTGCAGAATCTCCAGAGTTGGAAAAGACTTTCAAGATCATCCAGTCCAGCCAGCCACCTATCACCAATAGTACTCACTAAACCACATCCCTCAATACGAAATCCAAACGTTCCTTAACACCTCCAGGGTTGATAACTCGTGCCTGACCTTCAGAAAAGTAGCATTTCCTAACATGCAGCCTAAATCTTCCCTGGCGCAGCTTGAGGCCATTCCCTCCAGTTCTATCACCAGTTACACGAGAAAAGAGGCCGAGCCCCAGCTCACTACAACCTTCCTTCAGGTAGTAATAGAGAGCAATAAGGTCTCCCCTGAGCCTCCTCTTCATCAAGTAGAACAGTCACTGTTTTATCTATGTTCCACTGAGTGCGTGTTAATCACTGCAATGAAGAAAGGTGGAAGAAACAGGAGTTCTGAGATGAAAAATGCAATTAAATATGATGATGCACTGCCATGTACGTTGGGAGTCATTGGGGAACGGTGACAGCCTAACTTTATAAAAGTGTTATTAATGTCTAGACAATATTATGGTGCATATCATCTGAACGCCGCTTAACTCCTGCAGTACATATAGATATGAATCATCATTATGGAAATATGGAGATGTAGTGGTGAATCAGAATGTGCAGCCTCACCTGCACAGTGAATTCTGAAATACACAAGGAAAGATGTGCTAACATCTGTTTGCCTGCAAAGAAAACATCAAACGGTTCTACAGAATGGCAGGGGTGAGAAGGCAGGACTCCTAAAGGGAAAATGGAAGAAGGAATCGCAACTCATGCTGCAGTCAGAGGAGCCCAGCAAAACAAAGTGAGGGAAAAATGGATAAGCTGCAGGATGCACAGAGAGTCCCTGTGGGGTTTGAAAAACCAAGGGCACTGTAGTATTGACAGGGAAGCCTGGGCAGTGGCCAGGCCAACTACGTATAATGGTGATAAGTAGGTGTCTGAAAGTAATATGAAGGGGGAAAAAATGAAAAGGCATTCCTTTATATGCATGTTTTTAAAATGAAGAGTTATGTCAATTGGTCTACAAGTTCAGAGAATTTTCATGAATATGCAAGAGGTTTAATTAAAAATAGAACATGCCCTAATTACATGATTATGCAAGAGAAGTGATTCAAAGGAACCCCTCCTGTCTTTTGAATAAACAATATTCATTGCTTTCTTCCTATCACACATTTGCTTTCAAAGATTTCCTGCAATTAGCTGCTTACCCCAGGGAAATGAGTATCTCTTGAACAAAGCACCTACTCCAGCTTTGACCCTGATTCATAATACGCTGCCTAATGATGTATATGCAGGCTTGCAATTTTCCACATAAGCAGCACACGCTACAAGCTGCGTCGTGCAGCAAGGCTGCTTATTGCAAAGGAACTAATGTGCAGTATTGCTTACCTCTGGATATGACACACAGTGGAGGAGTAGACACAAGAGACTTGTGTCTCTTTTCAAGCTTCTGCCTGACCCAAAATATCATCATTTCTCCCCAGCTGATCTTGTTTTTCTTGTTCCTTCTCCATAAGTTTTCTGCATTCTTCCAGCAGAAAAGCTGTTTGCTGTCCACATTTCCATCTTGTTCCAGGAAACTAGTTACGCTGTGTGCCCTGTTTTTAGGATGAAGTGACCTAGACATACTGTCTCTAAAATATTCTTTGTCCAACAAGGCCACTGTGGTTTCCTGCAGTCACCCAAATGTGTATTAAAGTAAAATCCCCAAATATGTTATTTATAATTCTGAATTCTTTATTCTCAATATACCCATTCCCCTCCTCTCCCATGGAAGAGTTTGGAATTTGCACTGGGAGGGGGCAAATCAAACAGTTCAACTTACGCAGAAGAAAAATGTAAATTTTGAGGTGCAAGTGTGAGAAATTCACACAGCAAATCCAGATTCAATTTGACTGACATCCACAGTTAGAGCAAGCCTCTGCAAAGAAGTTCAGATTCACTTCATTTATGAAGTGTAGGTCACTTTATTTTACCACTGCTGTTATATTCTCTTGCCTTAGAAGATCCTTCTGCCAAAAGAGACAAAAGTTTTTTAAGTCTAAACTTACAGTCTATAAAATCTATGACTTCATTCTATAAATATGGGCTACCATAAAGCATTTCACTGGAATAATTTCAGTTGCTGCTTAAGTGCTGTTTAAAAGCATCCTGGTAATAATAAATACTGAAAGGCCAGATTCAGCAACCTATCTGGCTTTTCATCACTATCACTTGACAGCTGCATATGTTTTCAGTTTATATTTCCTACAAGAATGTCCTTTATGAAGAACAGGAAACATAAAAATCAAGGCTCAAGACCAAAAGTGTCAAGTACTCAGCTGCAGACAGCATTAGCCTAACTCCTTTGTACAGATTTGCAAATTACTGCATGCAGAGCTACCTTGTTAGCATGGAGTTCAGGCACTTGGGAGTAAAAGGACCGTATTTCGTTCGACATGACTCATTGTCGTGGTCAAGATGCCTGAACGTGCCATAGGAAACCCACTGTTGGGCATGGCATTAAAGTACTAAGTAAAATAAACACTGATCACAATCCTGCTTCCAAAGTCAATAAGCTTCATTTACATGGAAGTGAATTCTCTTTTTTCAGTCACAAGGATTTCTGGAAAGCTGTAACAAATGAAAACCAGCATGTTTCTCCCTGCCATTCTCTATCCACAGTGAAATAGCAAGAAAATAAAGCATGCAGTGTAATCCAGCTCTAACAGGCCATTTCAGTAGTTAATTTCTTTTAGGTTTTTTTTAAAGAGAGCAGGATGCTTGCTGTGGACATTAACATTTTGCTACCCAGAATTCTTTTTATCCCATCATTATTACAGAGTAGTGCTATTGTTAAAATCCAAAAGATACTGAAGGTTTAGAAAGACCATTCAGTTAGCTTCAAAACATTTCTTTTTTCAAGAAACAAAACAAAACAAATAGCACATAAGAACCTCAGCTAACACAGTTAATCAGATGAATGATAGAAACTAATACACAATTTTCCTGCCAATGAACGCAACTATAAAGAAAAATATTGAACAATTTCAGCACCACAGCTATATTTTTGTATTCCAATTTCCTCTGTGATCTTCAAAGTAATAAATGATCAAGGTGTTAAGAATCCTACCCTTCGACAAACTACAATGCTTTATGCTGTATGAATCAGTATATCCCATGATTGCACTTTCAAGCATCTGAATTCCCAGGAGGTTAAGCGTTGGCAGTGGAGAGTTTTTGATGTTAATTAGATTGGAACCTTCATTCATTGCATGCAAGTGGGTTTCAGCCTCTATAAGGGACTGCACTGGCCTGTACGTACCCTTCCATCCAACCAGCAATTGCTCTGTCTTCTAAGAAGGGCATTCTTCTTTCCAGCCAACATTAAGCAGAAGGACAGACTGGGACATAAACTTTTCTCAAACCAGTAAACCAGTGCTTCTTCATGAAGATAAGGAAGGAAGGAAGACGTATTCTCTTTACTCTCACAAAGATTCCTGTATACATTCAAAAAAAGAAGGAACTTGTGATTTTTCTGATGTTTGTTTTAAACCTCCTGCATATGCTTAAGCACAAGAAACACTAGTCTAAGGGTATGCCTGCGTATGACCTCCTCTGGGTTGTTTTTTGTTTTTTAATATAATTGTAAAACTGAATTGCCAAACAACTGGGTATCTTGCCCTCTGTGCCTGAGAACCTCATACCAGTGTTGTCTCAAGGGTAATTTATGCGCTTAGATACTGTGCCAAACTGAGTTGTTTGTCTGTTTTCCCTTGCTAGCAATTAGCCCCTTTTCTCTGTTTGCATTTCTAAACCTTCAAATGTAACACCTCCCTTTTGCACTTATTTAAACCACTGTAGAGAAAGGATGTTTCTCCCTGGGTAAACCTCCTGGATGGTCCTCTCACCACTCACCTGTCTAGAAGATTTGGCATTCCTTTCCTCCCTCCTGACCATCAATTTGCTTGGCTAAACAAACTGAACCCTTGAAATCTTGTAAGATTCTACATTGCCCTGGTTGTCCCAGCTGCCCTTCTGTGCTACCATTTGCTCCATATTTCCTGAGCATAGCATGCTACAATTTTGTGCCATGATCACTATTGAAAATGATGGCTCCTAACTCTGATTTATTAATAACCTCCCTTTCACTTGATGTATTCCTTTTCTACACACAGAGCAGTAATTGCCAAATCCTTATCCACCCTTCAATTCTTCTTTTAAATGCTTTTCCCTCCTCTTTAACTAATACTGCATATAGAACTACACAAAATGCATTTGGCATCCAGGCAAAGTTGATCGCAATCTTTTTTTTTTTTTTTTTTTTTTTTAAATAGGAGCCCATTTTACATCTTTGCTTTGCTTAAGAGGCTATTCAAACCAAAGGCATACTGAGTTGCACTGGACCAAGAAATTTATGGTAATACAGATTGCCCCAGGGGAAGGGGAAATGGAAATGTCTCTGCTGTGTGACATCTATTTCTGTAGCTTCTGGGCCAATGACCCATTATGTCTCTGCAGAAAACGGCTTCTGTGAATTTGCCTTTGGCTAGATGGATGGTACACAGTATATAGGGCTGAGAAGGGCACAGCCACTCTAGAAATCAATAGGAAACAGAACAGACTGTGCTAAGCATTTCATTCCTCATCCTCTCTCTCATGGGAAATAGAGCAGGTGCAGGAAGAGAAATGATGATATTATTCCTAGTGGTTTCGATAGGAATACACTCCTTGCAGCCTTCCTTACTGCAGCAAGCGTGTGCTGTGAGGAGTTTTTGCTTCAGTCTCAAAAGTTGTAATTCTTTTTTTTTTTTTTTAATCTGCCTTAATGTAACCTTTTTCTTTCTGCATCATAGATAAATCCGTTGAAATGTATTAAGTCATGCCATAGACACTCTTCACTTTTGGACGCTCACTATGATATAGAAAAACACAATTGTTGTCAAGTCTCAGAATTAAAAGACTGGGCTAAGCCACTCCTACACAATGGATCATCTGTTCCTTTTTCTACAGACTACCTGAGAGCAAATATTCTTGAAAAACTCAAATCTGGACAATCTCCAAAAAATCTAGAGGATAATTTGGTACCCCAGGGGAGAAGGGGTAGTGGAAAATGGTCTTAAATCCCTTTTTGTGCATTTTTCTCAGCTCCCTACATGATTCAGACAACCTCAAGGACTTGGCTTCCACTTCACCCCATGAGCTCTACAGGGTCCATCTTTGATCCAGCCCATCCATACTTAGATGCTCATTACATTAGGACATTAGAAACCAGCCTTGTAGCTGTTTCTTTCTTTTTCTGAAGAGAGGGATTCCTCATACATCTGTGTATTGGCATTATAAGAGACCAATGCAAAACTGCTAGCAAAGGGATGCTATTCATTGACAAACATCAAGACCGGCAAATACTGCTACATCAGATCATGTTCTGAAAGTTTTTCTTGTGTCTAAATGGCTAGATGCAACAGAGATGAGTAGCAACCCATGCAGAAACTGAGTAAGGAAAAGATAGTTATGTCATCAGCATGCCAGTCATCAGAGATATTCTGAGGCTAGACTTTTGCTTCAGAGAAGTAATAATTGGAGATAGGAATTAAAAGCAGGATTCCTTGACTTTTGTCTTTGGTGGCCAGCTGTTTATTATTCAGTTCACAGGAAGTAGAGCTTTTAGTAATTTTTTTCAAGGGAAAAAAAAAAATTATGTCACAGGGGTCCTCTAAAACACATCATCTGAAACAGCTGTGCTGTTAGAAGCACTTTGGTTATGTACATGGTTCACTCAGCCACATCAGGTGACAGGTCCTGTGGGAAAATTCCAGAGAATTGCTGGAACATGCCACCTGCAATGTAGTAGATTTTGAATCTGCAATATTCTAACAAAGTTATTCCCTAATATTTAAAAGCCTATGTTTTAATGAAAGCATAAAATACATTGAAATTGCTTCAGTAGTAAGTGCAGTTTTACACAGCTTATCAAGCCCTAGTTATTGAAAATAACATACTGAAAACAGGAACTGAAACATGCCTCAATAAACACCTCGAGAAATCTGGGAACAGCTGATATAAACAAATTAGCCATGAAAGTGAAATGTATTGCCTATACAGAGTCATGCTTGTTACTGCCAGCTAAAGGGTCAACAATGTACCACAACCATATATTTGAAAACGCTTGTGACTCATACAAAACTATCTTCTTTCATCAGCATGTAACACTGACCAGAAATCCACCCAATAAACTGTTCTACTGTGAGCAGCAATTTAACGTGCCCCACATCCTTACAATTAACTCTAAAACCATAACAACATTACTGCCAGGTTTATAGTGCCTGGATGCAGAAAGCACTCTAAGTATCTTTAACAGACAGTTCACACATTTGCCTTCTCCCATCCCACTCACTTTGCAGCCAAAGAGGCTGGAATGCTGTTAATTTAATTTCCCTTCTCTCTCTTTGATTTTTTGCTCATGAAAACTAATGGGCAGTGCCTTATAACAAAGCTCATACTGTAAATAACTGAGATTGCCTTTCTAATTTACATGTAAATGCATACAAGAACTAAAGGTTGAAATTACATTATTAATTACAGATGAAACTGACTGTCGGGTTCTAAGTGGTGGTTGGATGATGCTTATAGATTCAAGGCCCTAGATAATAAGATTCTTTGCTGCCTTTAAAGTGAGGACCTCATGAAAGACAGAGAAGACATTTTCCCAAGATGGAAAAATGCCCTGTTCAACACCTACCTTTCAGTCAGATTCTGTCAGTATCAGCCTGGTTTACTCATTTCTATGACTATAGAACTTAATTCAATCTGATGTATAGCTGCAATGCTGTAGTAACTATCAGGCATGCTTGGCAAGTCTCCAGGTGTCACACCAAATATACCCCTCTTTTCCCAACAGCACTGGGGAAGAAGGAGCAAAGCATTAATCTTTACTGTCTTTCAATTGAAATTGATCTATAATATCCTACGGCAGAGCTGATTTTCTTTCTTTGAAGTGAGCCGAATTCTCCTTTAACATAAATTAGCACCTGTGGCTATTTACTCATATCATAGTCAGCTTAGTATTTTGTCCTGTTTTTCATGGTAAAAATTTCATGAGGCCTAAGGAAATTGGAGGATTTCCAGACATTACATTAAATATGTAATATTTTGGTAGATAAAAGACATCCAGAAGACATTTTCTTACATATTCATTGGAGAAGGAATCTAGATTTCCAATCTTTCAAATTGTTCTAGACATTAAAATCTGTAATTTTTCTGGATCTCTTTAAAAACAGCCAACATATGCCAATCATCATATGAGTATCTTCTGGGATGAGATGGTTTTTGTTTGTTTGTTCTTAAAGAAAGATGGAGCTAAAAATTGTCAACAAAGTTCTTTAACAATGTGGTATGAACTTGACCCGAATTTCTCATGATTCTGAAACTTGCATCTCGCCTGTTGATGTGTTCTGGCTCAGCTGATGAAAGTTATCACAGCCAGTTCTGCAGCTGAATCATATCCGTAGATCCTCTGGAGGCGGTTGTGTGAACAGACCACTGCTGAACGCCAGCAATTCTTGACAGGCATGGGGGCTGTTGGAAACTCTTGCCACTCATGGCTGACTCAAAGTAGTTCCAGGACTGCTCAACTTTATGCTAAATGCTAATTGCTTGTCAGCAGTCTCAATAGCCAAGCAATGCTCATAGTCATTCTTGCTGTCTCCTGCCATTTCAGGCCCTCCTGAGAACACATCTGAGCCAGCCCTAAGGATGAGGACCAGAGTACATCAGCAGGGAAAAAGTCACTGTGCCTTCCTTCCCCTGTGTATCCAGCTTGTACCACTAAGACAACACGAGCAGCTGTAAGAAACAGACTTTGTCTTCAGAGCATCTGCATGATTTCTAACACCCTGTTTTTCGACAGTAGCAGTACTATATTTCTCTTAAATAAGATCACACAAAAAACAAATAATGTCATTTTTTCTTCACTACTTCTAGCAAAAAGTACTGCTGCCTTTCCACAGCATCTGCCACTTGAATAGATCAATCAACTAAATCTCTGAATACTTAATCTTAATCCAGTAATGAATGCAAAGTCAGAGCACAAAGTAATTCCTACAATAATGAATATTAATGAGTATTTCAAGAGGATCACATTCCATCTTCTTAAAAATCATATTAAGAAATAAGAAAATAAAGAAATAAACTTACAAAAAATTGTAATTCATATTTCTTATTTTTTGCTTTAAAGAACTGAACCTGAATATTTTTGAGTTTATTTTTCTGTGAATCAGATTACAGCCATCAGAGGGTATCATTCTAATATAAAACTTAATTCATGTGTATTACAGGTCCAGATATATATAGTATGTTTTCCTGAAAACTTTTCAACCTGCCAGCCTTTATGCAAACAAGTGCCTCTCGGGCTCTGTGCATGATGTAAAGTTAGTTCTTGTTTGGCTAAATCTGATTGCTCTACAAGATAGCAGGATTGCTTAGCAATAGTGGAAACTGAACACGGCATACAGAACAGTCCCCCTGAAACAGGGCCAGAGTAGGTCAGCCTCTATATTACAAACTGGACTTCTGAACAAAATTTTTTCCTACTAACAATTTTCAGTTAAAGATTCTCAATAATTCCTTCCACTATTTTTAAAACTCCCAATAAAATTAAGAACTGTATTTAGTTTCAACAATTCTAAGCTGTTCAGATCCTTGCCAGTCATACACAAGGGTGCTGGAATCACTTCAAACCAACCTTTAGCTGTTCTGCCTGTCAATTCCCATTTGACAATTCTTCCTACTCCTCTCATATTCCACAGAAATTAATGCTTCAGTAGAGAAATTCATGATTAGCAAAAACCCAAAGATTCTCAGAACACTGCCATCCCCAATATCTAGAATTACTTGAATATTAGCAAAACATTTGCTTTATTATGTACTTACTGAGGAGATAGATTAAAAAAGGCACACGCTGACACTACTAAATAAGAAATATTGCTGTTCCTTCTGACAGGATTAGCTAAATACCTAAATGATAAGAACACGCCTCTGCATTTTTCCTTTACTCAGGAAATGTGCACTGAAAAGTCACTCTTTGATCTATTTGACTGCTTTCACTTACTGCAGCAGACCTTTAGACACATAAAAGATTTATTTTCAGTAGTCTAAGGGAGCTCCTCTTTCTTGCTTTGATGTATAAAGGATTTATGATCAATACTGTCTGAAAGCAGCTGGCATTGCTAAAACTGCTCAGAGTCAAGTAAAAATATGAAAATTAATGCAACACTGGCAAAAAAATGATATGGCCTTTAGCATTTCAGAAAATGTAATTACCTTAGTAATAGTGTGTGATTTTGGTAACAAGACTCAAAGTTTCAGATGGATTATTTTTAATAACATCTTTTCACAGTGGCTTTATTACATATTCTAAATCGAAACTCACCACTTACCTAACAGATGAATGCCTCACTCCATCAACAGGCTTTAGATTAATGTGTCTGGCACCCCACACAGAACCTTAATGATGTCAATCCCATAAAGGCATGAACTTCACCTACAAGCAGTGTAAGATGGATTTTGCTCTGAGCTAATTATATTATCTTTGGGTGACCAACATAAGAAAATGTATCCAGAAAACAGTTATATAGCTGTAGTTCTACTACTGAAGATGCTCCCCACTGCATTTCCACAGGCAATACTAAGGATTAGATCAATGAAAGAGAATAAAGATTGGAAGTAACTTCACAGCCACTGTGAGTTGACTGAGAAGCTATTCAAACTCTTCATCTGAACTTCCATCTCCCTTCTGCCACCAGTAGAATTCTTACAGCTGCACAATGAAACAACATCAATTCAACTGACATCCAACACTTTCCTCCTTGGATTAGTATTAGTAGCAGCAAGTCAATTTCCTGATCTGGATCAGCAGGCAGGCAATGTTTGCATTAACAGAACTGAGCAGCTCAGATGAAAATGGTTCTTTTGATTGATCCCAACCCACTTAAGCATATGTGAAAATACCTTAGGGATCTCACATGCAGGCTGTCACAATATAGGGCTATCAGCCACCAGTACACTGGGGATCTGGTCACTGCTCTTCAGAGATAATACCATATGTTCTCCAATAATTCTTCCACATTTTATGTTGAAATTATTTATTGAAGTGCACATTCACACTGTAATCAAAGCATACATACTGTAACATAGGATTTAATGTTAAACCCTGAAGAACTAATTACACATCAGAAGTAATCTATTTTAAGAATTCATTTTCATTAACAAACATATCATTTTCTAACTTCTTAATAAACATATCTTTTACAGTACTATGTAGTAAATAGCTTTCACAGTGTTCTCTTACTACTGATTTTCACCTCAGCAAACACTATTAATGACAGCATCATTTACTGTTAACACAGTTATTAGAACCACAATTCAGTAAGCATTTTAATCCCACTGATATCATCTTTGTATGAAACAGAACAATCCATTACAGTGTCATTAATATTTCATTTTCCAAAGGAATTATTACTTCATTAATGCCAACAAACCTCCTTTCGCTCAAGCTGAAAAACCTCATGAATAAATTATGTCATGTTTAGATAAGAAAAACAGGTCAATGGCTATTGAGTTCACAGTTCCAAAACGAAAGCATTCCCTACAGCAAGGCTCTGGAGAAAGAATGCTTCAATAATAGAATCCTCTTAAGTATTAAAACAATCACTACATTGAACTGTAAAGACATACAGAACAGTCAGAGTTAAGAAGCTTCCCTTAAATTACAGACACATGGCATAACATTTTTAAGACTTCACTCATATCAGCTTCCTACCAATTGACATTGCATACCTTGAAGCCAGAAAATCCCCCTCAAGCAAGTTCTTTTGAGTGAAGAAATGGGTGAGAATATGTCATTCTTCTCATACAGCCAAGTATCACTTTCCTTTTTTACAAAGATTAAGTTTCTGGCAATGCATCTTTTTTATTGCTCAGCTGATAAAATCTCCAACAATCACAGGTTAGATGAACTGTTGTCCAAGAGGGACATTTCTTATCAAGAAAACAAGATTACAGTAGGCTCTACTGCTTTAGTAAATTATATCTTAAGCTTTCAATAAACGTGGAAAATAGTTGCACTAAAAAAAAAAAAAAGGATTATTCTAAGTCAGTTGTGCATATACACTTATAAATCATACTTGTTCCTTCAGTCATGTTACACTACTAATGACCTGGACAGCTGCTGCAAAGTGAGGCATTTAGTCTTTATATACAGATACAGTCTGTGATAACACTCTCTGACCTAAGTTCAGGCATGGCACACTGGGATTTGTTTTATGAGGTATAACTCTGTGGTTTAAAAACAAAAAACAGTTGTGATCTGTTCCAGTTAATGTAAAAGAAGAAAGCTTTCAAGAGTTTTCTAGCTGTGTTTTCATTGCGAAACATTTTGGATATTCATGGAATAAAAGGTAAACAGTGGTTGTAAATTAAGGCTAAAGACAACTTTTATTTACACAAAGTCTAACAAACAGACCTAAGCAATCATTACATTGGACATTCAGATTCTGAACATCACTAGTAGCAAGTTAATAGCACACCTGGGCAGTCTAGGTAGCATTACATTCTTCATGGAGCTGTGATCACTGATTTCCAGCATTCGTTGCTTTCCGACGAAGCCACCTCAGGGCTCTCACCAGTGCTACTTGTCCCATGAGGAATGTGATAGTAAAGTTACGTTTGTACCAGTCTCTTGAATTCCAAAGCCAGGAAGATAAGCAGCACACAGAACAAGAAGAGAAAAAGGAAAATATATTAAGACATCCTTTGGCACTGACAAATGACAATTTTGTGATGACTTACACTTTCCATTCTTTTTGACAACACTTCCCTTGTCTAACTAAATAACTTAAGAAAATGTCAGATGTGGATAGTCACATAATGAACAGATTGCATGTGGAATATATGGCTACAACTATTCAGAGCTCAACTGCAGAGAAGTTTAATGTGCAACTTTATAACCATTTTTTTCCAATTTTTCTTCAAGCATTTTAAATCAGGTAAGATTAAATCCGATGGCGACCAGCTTTACTTCAGAATCAAGCCATTTTTAAGGATTTCCCACCAGTGCTGTGCTATGTGTAGTATCTGTGCACATGTGAAGATTCATGTGTTGGCATGGGAGTAATTGATGACTTTTTTTTGTGGGGGGGGGGGTGGAAGAAAGAGGAAGTAAAATCATACTTCAAATTTTAATTACATAATCCAATACAGGAAACGTTTACATAACGCCTCACCTTTTGAAGACTATGCCTTTAGCATTACCAACGTTTGCTTTCTGGCATGTATGACTTCTAAACATTCTAAATATACCCCTTTTTAATCTTTGGGCATTGGCTTCAAATTCTTGTTCCTGTTACCAACCGAAGTAATGTAATTATTACCTTTATTTTTCCACCACGGATCCCTCCCCTACTCTGCAAAATTTCGCACAAGCAGCAATATGGTACTCTTATTGTAGAAAGAGCAGAACATTACATTACACCTTGAATTTAGGTCTTCTGTCGTATTTTCTTAAAATCTTGCATGTACAGATTAGCAGAGATGACCATAACAGACCTGAGATATTAACCTCTCAATAAGGACAGCAGTGAAAATCATGCTGACAAGAAGCACTGAGCTACCCTCTAAAATGTCATGTTAAATCAAAATATCATGCTAACACTGCAACTGTTTCTTTTCCTCTTTTGTGTCTCATTTCCTATTTCTTATTTTTTTCTCTTTTTAAAAGATTATCTCCACTCTAGGCACCCTGAACCATATATTTTTGTTGTCCGTGCACAGCCATTGTCTTTATTCTGCCTAAATTGTAGAAGTTCTAACACTTCAGCAGCCAGTTTTCAGGCCAGCTAGCAACACTGCAGAAAAGTGTATAGACGAATGCATAAATTGATCTTTTTAAGTGTGACCCTTAAAAAAAAAAAAAAGAAAGAATGCCTGTAAGCTCCACTGTTTTCAAGGCTGTGCAGTTCCACTTGGCATCAGCCATTCAGCGTGTTGTAACAAAGCAGCAACAAGGATCACCACCTTCAGAAACAGCCTGAACTCTTTGGTTTTGCTTCCTCCGCCCCCAGGCGAGACGTGTTCATTTATTTTCAATGCTATTACTTAAATGTAAAAACAACTCTATTGTATATGCACAATACATACAAAGAACACTAAACTGCATTTTTTCATAGATAATTTCAGTGACAGTAGAATTCTAACTCATGTTATATCATCAGGAATCTGAGAATACTTGTAACCTTAGAGCCCAATACTTTTTAATTCCAATACAGAGAAGAAATGACATTCTTGTTTCACATGCAGTGGAAGCACTACTCTAACTGGGTTAAGTAATATCCTCTGCCTACTTCCTATTTCCCTGTCTCCACTAAGCTATTTGCAGGTTGATAAGGTTATTTGCAAGTCATTTGCTAGTTGCTTCGGAATCCCAGTCCAGTTTATCAAGTTGTGTACAAACAGTGACAAAAACAACACAGTAGATGTGAAGAGAAAAGGTGAGTGGATGTGGGCACACCCAACTGTAGCAAAAGTTCTATTTGGGATGAGCACAGAGGGTCATCTCAAAAAGGTTTTACCACACAAATAAATCACAGAATCACAGAATTATCAAGGTTGGAAAAGACCTAAAAGATCATCCAGTCCAACCATCACCAATACTCCCCAGCTAAATCCTATCCCTCAACACAACATCCAAACGTCTCTTGAACACCTCCATGTTCGGTGACTCCACCACCTCCTTGGGCAGTGCATTCCAGTGCCTGACCACCCTTTCCGAGAAGTAATATTTCCTAATGTCCAGCCTGAATCTCCCCTGGCGCAGTTTGAAACCATTGCCTCTAGTTCTATCACTGTCTACACGAGAGAAAAGGCCGACCCCTAGCTCACCACAACCTCCCTTCAGGAAGTTATAGAGAGCTATAAGGTCTCCCCTGAGCCTCCTCTTCTCCAGGCTGAACAATCCCAGCTCCTTCAGCCGCTCCTCATAAGGCCTGTGCTCCAGGCCCCTCACCAGCTTCGTAGCCCTCCTCTGAACACGTTCCAGGGCCTCAATGTCTTTCTTGCAATGAGGGGCCCAAAACTGAACACAATACTCGAGGTGCGGCCTCACCAGTGCAGAGTACAGGGGGACAATTACCCCCCTATTCCTGCTAGTAACACTGTTTTTGATGCAAGCCAGGATGCCGTTAGCCTTCTTGGCCACCCGGGCACACTGTCGGCTCATGTTCACCCGAGCAAATTCAAAGTTACCTCCCAAACTCAAAGTTATTCAGCTTCATCTTGAGTGCACATTTGCACAGTAATAAAAATAATAATAATACACTTATTAAATGATTTTCCTTTGAGACAAATCACGTTTACTAGTCCTTACTCCATTTAGTCAAGTAGAATCTGTTATGCTGAAGTTGCAATCTTTTTACTCACACATTTATCACTTTCAATAGGCAGGAAGAAAAGGTCCAATGCCATAAGAGAAATAAAATTGATCTTGTCCCTTAATACCAGACTTCTTTCACCACAAAAACCAACAATAAGCAGCAGACAAAGTCAAATGCTAATGCAAATTCACATCAAGTGCTAACAGCAGCACTTTATAAATCATTTTCCAAAGTAAGTTTCAGGTGCTCGTTTTAGGAAGTTATGGTAAAAAAACAAAGTTAGATCCTATACCTTTTGGCTAGACTATGATGCCAACATAAATACATTCTACATACCTGTTATAACGCAAATGCTTTCTAAAATTTTTCTGTAGGAAGTCCTTGTAAAAGTCAGCCATTTCCTCTGCACTCAGTGTCACTTTCTGGCCTGAAAATAAGTTTTGGCATGACAACGTGAAGACAGTTCTTCAGACTAAAACACCAGGTTCAGATTGTGGAGCCTTGCTCTCACAGGCTTCTTGCATAACCTTGAACACACACATTTACATATTAAAAACTTATCAGTGGAGAACAGCAGATTAAAAACACTGTGCACCTTGAAACCAGCACAGTACTTCTTAAACCCTTGTTACTCGTGAAAGTGATGTTTGTTTATAAAAGTCTCAGCTTACTTAGGAAGGCAGTGAGCCCTCAAGAAAAAGTCATCTACTTGTTAATTTGTCACAGGGCTGAAGTGTAAACACCATCAGTAAGTGCACTTAGTAACTTGAGTTTCCTCCCTTACAGGTCTGTAAGTACAGGCAGAACACTATTCATCACTGACAAAACACTGTCAAAAATACATTTTTTTCTACTGCTGTTACTAAATTTCAAGTGACTTATCTCAGTACACGTGCTCTTTTGTATGTCAAATATATTAATTTAGTAGGCAACTCTTTTTGTACAGAAGTACAAGAGAGGACGCACATTTGAACATACTGCTCAGTGTAGAAGGTAAGGAGACACGTATTCTCTCCACAGAATGTGGAAGATCATTTTCTACCGCACAGAAGTAGCACCTGGACAGCCAGCAAATATTCTCAACTTTAACAGTTATTTCCAACAAAAGCTATCTAGCACCAACAGCAATTCTAAAACATGGATCAAATTAGAACTTCCCAGAGAATATGGACATGAGGGAGAAGAGACTAAGATTCAACTTGTTATTGTTCCAAAAACACATTTTAAAGCACCCAGGACTCATCACAGAACTGTATGTTATCAGTACTACAGTGCCCTAACATAGTATGCAATAAAGTCATCATAACAGCTTTCGTTATTTTGTTTCTTCATAATCTTAAATCAGTTCTGCTGATAGCATTAATCTTTTGTATAAGAAATAACTTTTATTCCAACTGTACGTGCATGCAGTTATTATTCTTATCTATATACAGCCCTGTGTGTGAACAATGGAGAGCTACGTGCAGTCAATGTAAGGGATGTAGAAGCTTATTTTCTCTTTTACTTCTCAGATAAAAACCAAACAAACAAAAATAAAACAAAATGCCACACAAAGAAGTAGTTTTTCTTAACAACAGAATTTAATTTGTTTTGCAATCACATACCAATCACTGGGACGTAAAAGAGGAGGAACATAGAGTCTGAGATATATATAACATCAGTACAGATGCTTTCCTGAAGTCAAACACATCATTATTCTATAAACAAAATGTTCAGCCTCATACCACAATGGCCAATTCTCTACATTACGAAAGCATCCTTTTTTCTACTCCACATAATGTATTACTCAGGCAAGTAATTTACAGCAACTTTGCTCAGAAAAAGATGGTCAGAGAACAGCTGTTGCCTCTTTGCCACGAGAAGCTGCGGATGCCCCATCCCTGGAGCTGATAAAGGCCAGGCTGGATGGGGCTGCAGGCACCCTGATCTAGCACCTGAATTATTGGTCAGCAACCCTGCCTGCAGCAAGGGGGCTGGAATGAAGTGATCTTTGAGGTCCCTTCCAGCCCAAAGCATTATTATTCTTCAGAGGTTGTCTTACTCTCATAGAAAATACTGTATTAATTTAACATCTAAAGATATTAAGAAAGAGCATGCATTTTTCTGCCCAACCACAGTATCCACTGAAGGCAAGTGCTCTAGTACGTTCAGCTCAGCTAGCTCACTGGGTTAAGAAGCATGAGAGAAGAAAGCCCGTTCCTCCTTAGGCTGCAAAATGATTAAATCACTTGAAGAGGATTTCAGCACATCCCCTCCAGCTGGACAAGGAGGAATTAGGGGACAAACACTGCAACAGAAGACCTCACTTCCCATATGCACACTCTGAACAATTACACGCGATAGAACACATAGCAAAATCTGAAGTCAAACAGAATTCATAGTGAGCCCTGAACTGTAGAAAGATCTCACTAACCTGTTTCATCTCTCATTTCCAGACCCTTGGCTTTCAGTCTTGAGTAGATAAATTCTTCTTTTTCCTAAAAGATTTTTTTTCCACATTAGAATTTGAGGTATTTGGTCCTTGAAGTAAGCCTTTATTTTTAAATCACGTAACAGCCCAGTGCCTAATTCCCTCTGAAATAACAAACAACACACGTTAAATTTGGAAATATCAACAGAACATTTTCTCAAGCACAGTGACTTTGTGTTAAACTGATAAAGCTCTGCTGCTTAGATCCTTTTGGAGTTGGTCCAGAGGACGGCCATGAAGATGATCAAAGGGCTGGAGCACCTCTCCTATGAAGAAAGACTACAGGAGCTGGGCTTGTTTAGCCTGGAGAAGACTCCAGGAAGACCTTACCGCAGCCTTCCAGTACCTGAAGGGAGCTTATAATCGGGAAGGAGACAGACGTTTTTTGCATTGTTTGATCTTATTCTCAAACTCAAAAAGCAGAAAAAATAAAACAGAAGTTTTATTTTTGCCAAAATCTTCACAAGGCCAGGGAGGATGCAGTGATCAAAGCTCAGAAATAATGAGTTACCGAATCACTCCCATTCTTCCTAACTTACAGGATCGTAGAATAGTTTAGGGTGGAAAGTCAGCGAGCTCCAACCCCCTGCTATGGCTGGCTGCCCCTCAGCAGACCAGGCTGCCCGGGGTCCCACCCAACTCAGCCTTGAATACCTCCAGGGACGGGGCACCCTCAGCTTCTCCGAGCAGCAGTGCCAGCACCCCACCGCCCCCTGAATAAAGTGCTTTGTTTTTTTTTTAAACACGTAACCTCAACTGCCCATCCTTTAGCTTACAGCCGTCGGTGCAACCTCAAAAGAAAGCAGCCCACAACCGAACGCGTCCTTGCTTTCAGCCTGGATACAAAGCCGCAACTGCCAGCGCAACGGGAGCCGCCACGGAACCACGCGACTTCGAACGGACCCTTAAACGCCGCCAGCCCGGCCCGAGGCCGCCCCCCAGCGGCGCCGGACTCACCCTCCGGAAGGCGGTGTTCTGCCGGGCCCAGAAGCGCTGGTTCCACTCCTGGGTTTCCTCCCGCAGCTCCCGCAGCCGCCGCTCCAGCGGGGACTCGCGGGGCGGCACGTGGAAGATGACGGGGCGGAGGTTGGAGCGCTCGTCGGGGGGCCCGATCCAGTCGGCGCGGGAGCCGGCGGGGGGACGGAAGCGCGGCCCCTGGGAAACACGCGGGATGAGCGGCGTGAGCGACTTCGCGAGCCTCGCACGGCTTTAAGACGCACGGCGACGCGCACTCACCGCCCGCTGCCCGCCGCCGGAGGAGAAGGGAGAGGAGAAGCGGCCGTGAAGGCGGCCGCCCGCCCTCAGCACCCGCACGCCGCCGGCCGCCATCCCCCGCCGCCGGCCGCGCTTTACGGTGATGTCGCGCGGGCAGGGCGGCCCCGCGGCCGGGGGCGGCGCTGCGGGGCGGGGCCGCGCTCCGGGCTCCGCGCCCTTCGCTACCGCTCGGCCGTGGCGCAGCGCCGCGCCGGGCCGCCGTGCCTCAGCCCGGGGGCGGCTGCCGGGTGAGCCGGGGCTGCGGGTGGGGGTTGGGGGGGGGGGACGTGCGGGGCCGCGTCGCCTCCAGCTGCGGAGCGGTGGGAAGGGGCGGCTGGGGGCGGGGAGCGCTGTGCCTGCGGGTTGGGCCCCGGGCCGAAGGAGCGGTGCGTGGCCGCGGACGGCGCCGCCGGTGTGGCTGCGGCGCCGGGGGAAAGTTGTCAACGGCGGCGCCGGGAAATGGCGCGGCGCCCGCTTAACCGCCGTGTGCCGTCCGCTCTCCTCGCAGTTCGTCTGAAGCCGGCTGAGAGAAGAGCATGGATATGGGGAACCAACACCCTTCCGTTAAACGGTTGCACGAGATACAGAAGGAAGTCAAGGAGATCGAACAGCAGGTGGCCGTCTTCAGCGGGTTGTCCACGGACCGGGACTACAAGAAGCTGGAGAGGTCCCTCACCAAGCAGCTGTTCGAGATAGATTCCGTGGACACCGAGGGCAAAGGGGACATCCAGCAGGCCCGGAAGCGAGCTGCCCAGGAGACGGAGCGGCTGCTGAAGGAGCTGGAGCAGAACGCGAACCACCCGCGCCGGCTGGAGATCGAGGCCATCTTCAAGGAGGCGCAGGCGCTGGTGGAGCGCGAGATCACGCCTTTCTACCAGGGGGGCAGCTGCGTCAACGAGGAGTTTGAAGAAGGCATCCAGGACATCGTGCTGAGGCTCACCCAGGTGAAAACCGGAGGGAAGGTTTCTTTGCGCAAAGCGAGGTATCGCACCCTGACGAAAGTGTGCGCCGTGCAGGAGATCATAGAGAGCTGCGCCAAGAGACAGCTCTCCCTGCCGCTCTCTAATGATGCGCATCCTTCTGTCTCCAAGATTAACTCTGTGATGTGTGAGGTGAACAAAGCGAGAGGAACTCTTATCGCGCTTCTGATGGGAGTGAGCAGTAATGATACCTGCAGGCACTTAGGCTGCGTGCTCACAGGCCTCGTCGCTGATTTGGATGCTTTGGATGTCTGCGGTCGCACGGAAATAAGGAATTACAGGAAGGAGGTCGTGGAAGAGATCAATAAATTGCAGAAATACCTGGACTTGGATGAAGAGGCGAATTCTACTCACGCTTATGATTTGGCACAAAATCAGTCCATTCTAAAAATAGAAGAAATCCGCAAGAAAATGAAGGAAGTTAATTCTTTACTTTTAAAAATGGAGAATGCTTCTGATTTGTATTTGGGATCCAAAGCAGAACTGCAGGGATTAATTGCTCAGTTAGATGAAGTGAGTCCAGGAAAAAACCCTTGTATTAGAGAAGCCAGGAGAAGAGCGGTGATAGAAGTACAAACTCTCATAACATACATCGATCTAAAGGAAGCACTTGGGAAAAGGCAGATGTACGCAGAGCAGACTGCTGCAGAACATCAGTCTCATAAAGCAGTTTGGACCGTTCTTGGAAACTTGTCTCAAATTCAGCAGGAGGTGATTTCTTTTGATGGAAATAGAACAGATAAAAATTACATGCGATTGGAAGAACTCCTTACAAAACAACTTCTTGCACTTGATGCTGTTGACTCACAAGGTGATGAGCGATGTAAGGCTGCCAGAAAGCAAGCAGTAAAGCTTGCACAGAATATTCTGTACTACCTGGACATGAAAACAGATGAATGGGAGTACTGAAGGAACCATGGCCTGACATACAGTAACAATTTTTTCCCTGCGGCACTTAGGTAGGACGATAGTTACATTGGCAGCACGTAATGAAAGGGGTGTTCTATGCTGGCTTAAATCACGAAGGTTGAATAAAAAGTTACCTTGGCTATATGCGTGCGATCCCACGCAGTCACCCACTTGCCATGGCAACTGTCAGTACACCATCAGCAATTCTGGTCACTGCTGTAAGCAATGGGATGTGATTCTCTGAAGGAGCAGCTTAAGAGTTGATTGAATTGCTTCTTTTTAATCTGTTTTTTTTGTCGTTGTTGTTGTTGTTTTTTGTTTTAATAACCTGTTGTAATGTTCAGAGAATGCAGATATTTCCAAATGCAGAAAATTCTTTGTGGTGCAGTACTGGCGGAACTGTTTCAAGAAAGCTGGACATGAAAATTAGTGTTTAAGCACGAGGCTCCTTCCAGCAACTTCATAGCAATCTGGATGCTCTTAATGTGCTGTTTTGATGAAAAGTATAAAATGCAAAAAAAGCCTGCTGCCTTTTGGGTTGTACTTTTTTTATTCCATCCATCACACATTCTGGTTGTTTAGATCTCTTTAGACTTCCTACTAAGCAGAAGTATAATGCCAACTTCAAATTTACATAGGCAAAGCCACTTTTTTAATGGTATCTGTGACCTATGATTTGCAAGAACAATTCTTCTGCTGGTGGAAACTCTCTAATAAGTTTGCTTTAAGAAGCTGAGACTTGAAGAGGACAATCTGTAGATATGTACTGGCCAGATGAACTGGGTTTTGAGGATTTCACACTGCCATCCATTGGCACCTGAAAACTGCAATGAACTTTATTAATGCTACTTAGGTGTCTTAAGATTCTGCTGTTCTATCTGGTTTTGACTTGTCTTTCCCTATTTGATGAGAACAGAAGTCACTTTGAAGCAGATGAGCATTTTGGAATTATTTTTGTAAAACTAGATAGCTAGATATAAAGATATAAAAACTAGATATAAAGGCATCCCTAATGATGTACGTTTGTGTGATATAGATATAGGTCATTCATACTGGTCAGGTGTGGCTTTAGGAATGTCTTGGAAAAGACTTTTGGCATATGTCTCTCCTTGTAACTCACTGCTTAATTATAAATAAGCTTTGTAAATAAGCTCGACTGTACTACTTTATGCACTACCTTTTCATTTGTGGCTGCTAGTACCTATCACATTTCTACTATAGCATGGTTTTTAGCTTTTATTTTTATTTTTACTTTTTTTGGAGCATGGCATTAAAATGAATGAATACAGAGAGATATATTTAATGACAGAAACTTTGCACTTCGCTCTTTCATGTTGAATTAACGAATCAATGTTCCATAGGTGATGTTTTGCACCTCTTTAAGGAGTAAAGACCATTTTGGATGTTAAACTTTAAACAAAGTATTTTTTGATATATTTTTAACCGATTCAATAAGACAGTGCTGTCTGTGAGAGACAAGTGCCTTTAGGACACCACAAACTTGCACCATTATGTGTAGATATAGAAACTGTTTACTGGCAGCTTGATGGAAACTGGATTTATTATGTATATATAATTCCACTGTATCTCAAGTTAATGTAATACAATAAGTGAGAGTTGCTGTATGGCATCCTGACAACAAGCATCAAATTTTGGAAAAATATATTCTATTTAAAAATGAATTTATTTATTTTAAAATAGATATGGAGATTGGGGACAAGAAGGAGAGAGTACTCTTCCTCTGCAACATGCTTTCAGATGCTGCTGAAAGCCTGTGTCACTTCAGAGTGTGAACATATCTTCTTTTGTGAGCGTGCATGTGATTTCTCTGCATTTTACTTGCCAAAACCAATCTGTTTTTTTCAGTTAAGTACCTAAGGCACAGTTTGGCAATGACAGAACATTTGCTGGAGGGCTCTCCCTGGCTCTTCAGAGATACAAGCTTGTTGAATTTATCTGCCCTTACCTAAAAAAAATATAAATAAATCTGCCCTTACCTAAAAAAAATATAAATAAAGTCATTTCTTCTGGGTAGAATTCCAATCTGCGTTTATAGATTTTATGGCTGACACGGAATAGTGATGTTTGACACCTGAATTATTTTACTCATTTCAAGATTTCTCCATGTTTAAACTTCAATCTCTGGTTAATGCTTAAATTTTTAGGAAATGTAAGAATTTAATAGTGTGGTAATAGTATGCATTTTTCTTTTGTGCTGCTGTCAGGTCTGCAGTGGTTTCTTGGAGGTTGTTTAACAATTTAATGTCGGTGTTCATTGGAGGCCATGTGTAGCTTTATAAATGTTTGAACTTAGGCAAAAATGAGTAAGTATCGTTTTCAGATCTATTTTAACTCTGCCTGTCTTTCAGCTTCTCTGAATAAAGAGTCAAACCTGCATCTCTAGTGAGGCAAATGTGTAAGGTTAGTGTCATTTTCATTAATTAACTAGGATTTGGTAGCACGATACTGTGTGGATTAAGCTTTTTTCCATTGTTCTGTAATCTAATTAATTCATTATTTAAATATTATGGTAAAATCCTCATCTGGAATGGGATCAGTTCAATTTTTGCATGAATGAAAACTAAATATGCTTAACCAAAAAAGAAAAGGAAAAAGCAGAGATTTCTCAAAGTTTTGCTTTTGTTCTAAAGAATGTAATGACTCTGTTTTATATCCAAACACTGAGGAACACACAAGTTCTCAATATGGCAGGCTAAATAATTAGCAAAATGTAAATGGACCAAGTTGCAAAAGCTTGCATTTTAGCGTTCTACTGAAGTAAAGTAACTTTTCTGTGTTCTTTGTAACCTACCTTAGAGCTAAACAGGTTATTGGATATTTTGGGGAGGTAATGACACTTCACAATTTCCATTTTTTAATTGTATTTCCCTTTGAATTGGTTTTGTTTGGTTATGTCAGTCAGTATTTTTGTTACTCACCTCTCAGAGGGTTTTTGCTCTGTTACCAGTTTGGAGGAGACTTTTGTTAACGTAAATTATTGTACATGCTCCTATGGTGTATGTCCTGATTTATTGCTGTGTAGGGTGTAGCATTTGTATATACAAATTCAAGGTTAAGTATTGCAGTGTTATATTCCTGATTAATAAAAATACATTGCTAATTTTATAAGGTATTCATTTGAATGTTATGCCCTGCTGCCTTTATTTATTTACGAATGTGAGTTATCAGAATGTAAATGATTTTTGTCTTAGAAAAAGTGATTAAACATATAGACATAAAATCCTCTTTCTTTTTTTTCTTCTTTTTTTTTTTTTTTTTGGTCTTCTTCTAAAAGTTTGTTTTTTCACTGCTGTATTTGGGAAAATAAAGTTGTTTGTGTGAAAACCATCCCTACCTCTACTTGATAAATCTGGTATTGTTTATTTTTCTTTGCATCCAGCCTTGCATTACAGTAATTACATCAGCTGGTGCTTGTGTTATTCCTTCATTGACATCTCTGCACACTCCTGGGCTTTGCTTCGATGCTCACTGTAAAAATGCTTGCAATAGTTACAGGTGTTGCCACCTTTCTGTTGAGGGGTGCTTTCTTAAGAGGTGAGCGTGCAAAAACAATCATGTGAAGTCTCCTCATGTGCAAACAGAACCTCCAGTAGGAGTTGAGCTAATTAGATTCTAAACAGTATAGATGAGGCATGTTCACATGATTGTTCTGATAGCTCAGTATGTTTTCCCAAGATGCAGTGAGCTAAGTTATCAGCTCACTGCTGCTGGAAATCAGTACTGCTATTTCTGCTCAGAGAGCTGCTGGCTGTGATCTGATTCTGCTGCATGGCCAACTTCTGTGAGCTGATTTAATGCAATAAAACAGGAGGGGGAAAAAAAAAAAACAACAACTTAGCAGAATATAGTGGCTTCAATGAGACAAACTGGATTGTAGAATAGCCTAACGTGAGTCAGAGCTACCACAAAATGAATGGGTGGATCACAGGGCTAGGGGTTAGGGAATACATTTTAAGAGTTTCTGTAGCACTAAGCCATTAGATCAATCTTTTAGATAGTTAAATCTCTGCAGGGGGAAGAGAGAAGATGGCACTATCAACTCCTACTCTGCTGTCTTAGCAATGGATTATGATGAAGGCAGTGCAAATGAATCATGTATGGAAAACAATTCAGTTGCTTTCAGATGCTTTTTCATGTTGCACAGTAACAATTCATGCAATAAAAAATCACGTGGCCATGTAGAAGTACTGTACAAAATCTGTGAAGTTCACGTGCAGAAAACATCAAGTAAGAATAAGGTTTATAAACAGAATTTTCCTGTACGTGACAAGATCACTCTATTTTACTTTCCCTTTTGACAATATGCCTTAGTTCAAGGAAATACTGTTCAAAATCTGGTAAAGCATGTGGCAGTGGCATTCAGAGTCACTGAGCTAGCTGCTGACTTGTTTGTCTTGACCAGCTGTTTACTCGTGAGAGCATTTGCCTTGCTGGGAATTTTTTATGTGTTTGGGACAGGCAAATTTAAGTACCTGAAATGTTTTAGCTGGAAAAACTCTGGCTTTTCAGTATTTTATTTCCATATGGGTGTACTCTCTGCTTTGGAAAATTCCTAGCTAAGAACCTGAAGTAGTAAAAGTGCTTTATTACTGAGCTCATGAATAGAAGGCCTGGGGGCTCAAGCTGGCTGCCAGCAGGAGACATTTAGGCGTTAGGATCCTGGAAAACCTTCCTGCTAGAGGAACCTGCTAGGCACATCAGACGCTCAGAGCTAATTCTATGAGTGAGCTCTCTGCCTGCTCTCCTATCGCTTGTGAACTTTCATTGAGAAAGATGGTTCTGACAAGGATGGTCCCTGAAAATGACAGGCTTTTGTTTTAGGTCAGTCTGAGGTATGGTGGGGTATGCACCTGTTGTTTGGTGTGGACGCCGTTCTGTTTTGCTCTATGAAATGATAATGAACACAATCCTTTCAGTTTTATTAGTAGGCATGCGCACGTAGGCCGGTCATTAGCTGAAGAAGGTAGGGCAGATGTACTCTTGGTTGAACAATTCTTACCCTTTCTATTTACCAGCATTTGGTCCTGGGGACTGCCAGGCACAAACGAGTCATATTGCTTATCAGTGCAAAAATAAGGAGGACGCATTCCAAGTCTGTAAACTCTTCCTACAGGACATAAATCATAGCAGAGTTCCCCATTAGAAGTGGAAAAGTGCAGCGTGTTTCTTAATTGGACCATTTCACCTCAATTAGTTTTGCCAGACAAACTTCTGTGCCAGAGGAGTTCCTTGTGAAACCTGTATTTCAGGAAGGTAATCAAAAGCATCTTACGAGAGAAACACACTGATGCAGTTCAACATCCTTAATGATCCTGTTTTCTTTAGTTCCCAAAATGTATCAGCTCGTGAATAGACACTGAAAAACAAGTCTGTGAGCATGACAACCAAGATGTTTATAAGCTAAGTGAAACTGTAAAAAGGGGGCAGAGAGAGAGAAAATACTGAAGGAAAACAAAACAAAATGTTAATGAAGTTGTCAGGCAGTGGTTTGCCCAATGTCTTTTAGTTTTATGTCGCAAGAAAAGAAGGCAGAATAAAATCCTATCCTGTTCCCTTTCACCTTGTTGCAATTAGACCTAGTCTACACCCTGCAGCTCATCGTTTTCCACAGTCACCCTAAATGCTCCTCCAGGGTACCATCCAACCACTCGCTGATGGACCTTAGCCTTGGGCAAGATGGTGCCACCCATCGCTACAGATGCCATAATCACTGTCACTCCCTGTGAAATTTCTGGCAATGGCAACCCTTGGCATGCACTTGGAGTCGGTGTAACTGGCAGAAGACAGTGTACGAGATGGAGTATATCCTGTAATAAGCTGTTGGAAGGAATAGTATAATAACTGGTAGCGCGTCTGAGTAAGATATAATTACTGTTATTTTTATATTGATCTTTTTTTTTAATGAAAATTCTTCATAAAATTGTTTTATGCAGACCAATCTGTAGCCAGTTATCGATGATCCATAGTCTATTTCTTTCCTTCCGGGAGTCTCATGTTAATACCATTGGGAAAGGAGATTTGAAAAGCTCAGCCTTGTATTGATCTGAATAAGCAGCCGCTGGTCACTTTCAGAAATCTTGTGGAAACTGAGTTTTCCAGAACACTCAGCATCCAAGGGTTCCCACCATGACAAGTAAGGCAGTGTTTTGAAGGGGGCCCATCGATGGACCCATGCAGCCCATCATTTGGTATCTTACAACCATAGATAGGCCTTGCAGCTAATCAAACCTCATCTGAAAATGGTATTGCCTCAGTCTTCTAGTAAAGAATTGCTCCAAAGCATCATTGCCTTGGGGATTAAGTAACCTTCTAATTTCGAGCATAAACATATTCATGAGAAGCTTCTCTTCTCCCTGGTGTGTAGTCTGGAATTTGTTTATAGGCTGTGGTTGAGTTGCCTTTCAGCTTCTGTTTTGTTTGACTAAGGAGCAGATTCACCCAGACAGGCCCAGCTCTACTGAAAGTCTCTACTTTGTCAATCCAAAGCAAATCTAAAGTAGTCCTTTTCAGTTTTTCAGGAGGCGTATCAACGTATCTAGTCAAACTCTTCCAACACAAAGTCAGTGTCTTTCAGCAGGTACGTTGGTTAATGTTAATGCATTGTTTCAAATGAAGTCTGGGAAAAAAAAAAAAAAAAAGAGTAGCACACCCATAGCAGTGCAATTACAGAAATAAACTAAGTTATTTTTGGTATTTTCTTCATGCCATTGCTTTTATGCCCTGCCAACTTTGACATTCAGATATTCTAGCAATCGATAACTCTGAGTGACCTGCCGAAAAGGTGCAGAAATATTTCTAGTCTCTGCTAAGCTTGTTTGCATCAGAAATAGCACTACTGTTTGATGAAACAGTATACAAGTGTACTGATGGATTTATAGATCAGAAGCTATCACTGATCATTTCACTTGACTGGAAGCATGAATTAATTTTGGCAAGCCCAGTAGTATCCAAGCTAGATTAAAAGCTTCCCCAGGGACAGTCCAACCCAATTCGTGACTACAACACTTGAAATCATCCTTTAAAACAGAAACCTGCTTATGAAGTATGACCTTATTGTAGAGGGACCATTTACACTGACGTTATATATATATATTATATATGTTTTCAAATCTGATTTATTAGGAATCCTAAATTGCCTACAAAACATCTTATTGAACATAAATTCCCAAAGGAATGTGCATATTGTGTCTGCTTTGTGGTTTCCAATCTTCTTCAAATTATAAACTCAAAAAATAGATATAGCAAATCAAAATCTACTGACAACAGTTGCCTTTCAGGAACTTCTAAAAAGTGTGCTGGTGATCCTTGGGAGTCTGTAATACATGAGTTATAAGATGTCTCCTTGCAAAGTCTAAATAAGTTTACAACAATGAGGGCAAATATTCTTCAAACAAAGATGATCAGAAGCTTCGGAAAGCATCAGAACAGCTTCATTTCAATTCAGTGTTTTGGAACATTTCTCAGCACTCCTGTTTCCAAAGCAGAAGCCAATTTATCATCTAATTTCTGCAAAGCCGTTGTGCTACTGACATATTAAGTCTCCATCCTTTGTCATAACCCTTTAATTCAGTTTTGTGTCAAGCATCTTCAGTTTTGTTTCCAGTCCATCTTGTTCTTCCTAGGCACAAGTTGCTTCCCAAGCTACTAATTCTTTTATGCACAGTGTTTTCACAACTTCACTGATGGCTGAATACAGCTTGGGTTTACAGGAAAAAAGATCAGATGTACTCAATTGGTCAGGATCAGAGACTCCAAAATAGACATGCACTCCACATGAGCTCCTGTGCCATGGATCAGTGAGATGAAGTCTCTGGTAATTGTGGAGAAACTCCAAGATGCAAGATAGATAAGAGGACTTTTTGAGGTTCATACATGATACAGAAAGAGACTTCAGGAAGACATAACAGACAGGAAAACATGAGAGTCGAAGACTAGTTAACAACAACTTAAAAATACTGGTATGCTCAGCTGATGGAAATCAGGGGTACAAGAAGGAGAATGGGATGGAACTTGAGATCTGACATGACAGCAGGGCAGGTCTGGTGATCATGCCCCAACCCAGCCAAGAGTCAGGATTGCCAGACGGGTCTGGTGATAAGGTAAAGCTGGGAATTCAGCCAGTGGGAAGGAATTATGGAATGGGCTTGGATCAGTGAGTCCAATAATTATAAATGATAGGACTAAAAATGAAAATGTTTTAGACAGGTTTTGATTAGCAGTTAGAGCATCATTAAAAAGTTGGTAATATAAATTAATCAGGGATAGAGTCAGCAGAAGTATAAATCATGGAAAATCTGTTCTTGATCTCATCTCATAAGGCTGCATTTATAGAAATTCAGAAGATTATTCAGCAAAGTCAGCTTCACTGAAGATCTCAAGGGCCTGGTGACATGGAACAGCTCTGGACATACAGTGACTGTGCAGTTTCCAAGGTCAGTCATGACAATCACACACCAGTACATTCACCAGTTTGTGATGCAAGTGCATTCTCACTAGCTGGCTATGGGATGATGTTATATAGGATGATGCTATATGACTGAAGACTAGCAATTATAGTATTTTTACTACAGAGCCCAACCGATCCTAGCTCACTCAATCAGCTCAGAACTTTACATGGAATTTTGTGTCATCACTGCAGAACTGCTCTCAGCTTTGGCACTGCCTCACTGAGAGCTTTCTGGAGTATTACTATATGTCTGAGCTATAATATGGTATGGCCAAAAAGAAGATAAAGATGTTTCTATAGTTTCAGTCTGAGGAGTGATAAGAATTAATGAAGTAAAAAAATAGACATAAGTTGTCTCTTACTATGCATAGAAAACGTTTCTCCATTTCCCATTTTTGGCATTTCCTTTTATAGACTGAGCAACCAAACACCTCTAGTTTTCCATCACAGAATAGCATCATGTTTCTCTTGCTTATGTGTCTTTCCTGTAGATACTCATCACGGGCCTGTTCCTGGGACAACTATTCATGGACACAGGAGTACAGCTGAGGAGTCATCAGCATGGCATAATTACCTCTCATGCTTCAGCTAATATGTTCCTATAAATACAGCCAAGAATACCTTTCTTGCAAGAACATCACACAGTTGATTCATGTTGGGTGCATGATTCTGCATGAGCCTGGACCTGTCTGGTCTCACACATAAGCACAAGACCCACGCTGCTGGCTTCTGCCCCCACTTGCATGGTTAGTTGCTACTGTCCACAGTTTGCTGACCAAGGCTGTTCCAATACCAGCAAACCCACTTAGAGGACGACTGCAGCCTTTAGCCATGCCTCTGTCCCACCACATGAATGGAGGTTGCTGGTTGTGCAACCAATCTGGAGTGCCAATAGCTTAAGAAACCCGTAAGCCCCAGATCTTTTCCAATTCCTATCTGGTCCTGTGATCTTTAGATAGTTGATTGGGCAAAAATTACTTGTATGGAAACTTCTTTGCCTTCCAGAACTATTGGCCTTGGCAGCTAGAGGGGAGCTCGCCTCTGAAGGAGGAGGCATATTTTAGTTCCTTGATCCTCCAAAAGAAGCCACATATTCATAGAGTCCCCAAGCATTTTGTCAGAGAGCACTGACAGGGCACTTAAAAATATCTCCATATTCAATGAAAACCTAAGGAAATCTCGGTTCTTTTCATCTTGCTGAGCCTTCTGATTCCCACACCCTTCCTCAGTTTTACAAGTTCAGCTGCTGAAAATAGGAGTGCCTTCTGGCATGCCAATCTTTCTTGTAATAAAGAACACTCTTTGGAGCTTTATAGGCTTGTGTGGGTCCTCAGCAATGAACACTTTTTTCCACAATTTGGATTAAGGTAGGCATGTAGTCACCTACATTAGTGATTGTCAGTCTGTGCTTTAAGGTGAAACTTCCTCTGTGTACCCTATTTCTGCTCTATTCTCTAGCTTGGAAGGGGATAATATTTCCAAGTGAGGTAGATGGGGGTGGTCATCATTACTATAGGCTCAGGAAGACCTTCTTATGACATCTGCCCCTTGCATTGCTGGTTTCTGAGTCAGCAGTGGTACTTCAGCTTTGGTCCAACACCCAGCACAGTGAGGAATTTGCCTGATGACACCAGAGACCCATGGGGATGCAAGGCCACAGCCCATCTGGAGAAATCAGCTAGTGCATGAGCTCAAGGCAACCCCAGCCCTCTGTGCAGCTCACAGAGACAGCAGCATGACAGCTACTCTCATCCTCATGCCAAGGGGTTAAACATTTCGTTTCCTTGCAGTAGGCACTGGGATCTTTCCAGCCATGGTTTAGCAGCTGAGTACTGGGAGCATTTTGTCTGCATGTAGAACTGTGCTTTCCTTCAAAGCAGCAATTTGCTTCTGCAGGTCATCTCATCTCTCCTCATCCATGTGGTTGGAAAAACCACTCCTGGCAATACCTGGCAGTGCCCTGTGCTGCTCCTTGATTTCCTTTCTGATTTGATGCCTGCTGTGACTCCATATCACCAGGAGGTTTCTGCTCTGAAGCACAGATCCACGTGTTCCCCTCACTGTGGTGTTTCCGCAATGGGATGGAAGCAGGTTTCCTTTGGGATGGCAGGGGGAGGGACAGCCTCAGGTTTCTATTTCCATACACTGCACCATTCCCTCAAGCTCTCTCTCCTCCTTATGCAATTGCTGCCTTGTAGATTGTGAGGAATTTCATTTCTCCTCTTTTTCTCCCATAGATTCTATCTGACTTTTTCCTGCAGTTGAGCCCAGTCCCATACCTGGTCCTCTAAGTCAAACAAGAGCCTCAAAAGGAATCAGACATCACCTACTCTGCTGTTTTCTATATATAACCAGAATGCACAACTTCCCAAAATAAGCTTCAGTGCCCAGCAATTGCTGCATTGTCATCGGGCACAAGATTAGAACCACAGCTCCTCAGCTTTCAGGAAAGCTTTTACAGCCAACCTGACCCTTCAGTTTTGTAACTGAAAGCATCAGAGATGTTACTTCTTCATGGACTTCACCTGTTCACAAGACAAATGTGATATAGCAGGTGAAAAGAAAAGGTAGTTTAATGACATTTTAGTAGTGCTGCTTTTAGAGATGGAAGTCAGAGGGATTACTGTCTGCAAGCTTGAAGGGAGCTTGTTCAGGTCAGTAATTTAGTTAGAGAACTATGCTCTGGCTCTTGTCTCATGATGCTTTTGCTGGATCTTCAAAGGGATGCCACCTTGCCAAACCTGCAGCCCTTCCTCTACATCTTGGTTGTAGTGTGTGTGTGTGTGTGTGGGGGGGGGGGGGGGGGTTGATCTCTTTTCCCAAGTAACAGCAATAGGATGAGAGGCAATAGCCTTAAGTTATGCCAGAGAATGTTCAGTTTGGATATTACAGAAAATATATTCTTAGAAAGAGTGGTGATGCAGTGGCACAGGCTGCCCAGGGAGGTGGCAGAGTCACTGTCCCTAGAGGTATTCAAGAGGAGTAGAGATGTGGCACTGAAGAACGTGGTCAGTGGGCATGGTTGAGTGAGTTGTGGTTGGACTGGGTGATCTTAGAGGTGTTTTCCAACCTTAACGATTCTATGATTCTTCACTTTGGGTGGCATAGCCTGGCTGCTGCTGAATTCCTGACGTGAGCCTGTGCAGTGCCTGCTAAGCCCTTTGGACAAGACACAACAGCTGGGTTCATTTACTGCCTGGCTAAAAAAGGAGGGTGATTTTGCAGAAATGAAACTGGAAGTAGAAGACTGTGCCTGCATATTTCTGAGTAGATTTCTTAAAAACAACTCAACACAACTGCTGGTACGCATGGCAATTTTTAGAACCCTTTCACAAACACTCATTTCAGAAATTATCACAAGACTACTGCTTACCAAATTTTTTTTTCTAAGTTGTTTCTGGCTGCAGAAATGAGAAGTCTGCTACTTCAGCCAGCAAAGCCATTTACGTGCAAACGTATGCACTAAGGAAAGGAAGTCTCAGCTAAAAATGTCATCCAGCACTTCTGCTGGATGTGCTCTGGGGAAATGCAGGTCGCTGATGCAGGGTTTTGCCTTCCTGCTGTGCTCCCAAGGCTCGTTTTCCACCTCATTTTGCAGTGGGTGCAGAACACGGATGTGACTCCGCACTCTCCAGCTGTTCAGTACACCCTGGAAACACCCAAGGCACACCCAGGGCATGCAGCCAGCTCCTCTGCCACTCTATCACCAACAAACAGCACCAGAACCACTGCAGTTTGTGCCCTGTGGGACTGGGGTGGACACTGGGCAGCATATCTCTGGAGGGCACTTGGAAGGGTGTGGGCTGCTGAGCACCTCCTGCAAATCCCCTGCACAAACACAGCAAGTTCTGTCTTGAAGAGCTCTCACTGTTCCTTTCTAGCTGCATCTCACAGTTTCCTGCCTAAGACTGCTGACAACAGAGTGCTACTTGTCCTCATGCCAACTTTGTCCTGCAAAGTACTCCCCCTCCATCAACACACCCACGTTTATCATAGAGTCAGAGAATCATAGGCTATGTGATTTGAGGGGACCCACAAGGGTAATCAACTCTACCCTGACTCCAAGTCTAAACCTTATGTCTGACAGAGGTGTCCAAATGCTCCTTGAACTCCAACAGCTCACGGCTGTGCCCACTGCCCTGGGCAGCCTGTTCCATGCCCATTGCTCTCTGGGCCAGTCCTTTTTCCTGATGTCCAACCTTAGCAATCCTGCCCACTGTGAGCTGTGCAGGGTCTGTGTTGTGTGAGAAACACGGCAGGGTGCCCGTCCTGGGGCACATGGCACCAGTGCCTCCTCTGCAGCCTCTTCGTGCAAAATTCCCTTGCAAACCTCCCATGTTTTCTTGTTCTTCAATAAATAGCTTCCCTCACTGTTTCTCCAAAGGTCCTCAGAGAGTGTTTTGTCTCTGCCTTAATCCATTCCTAACTGCTTTGTCTCCTGTGAACTCAGGCAGTGTTACCTCTGCCAACCGTGGAACTTCAGTGGGAATATCGACTGTCCCTGCTCCCCCACCATATCCCTGATGCCCTGCAGGAGCCTGGAAAGCTGCCCATCTTCTCAGCAAATGCTGGTTACAAGCTGGGAGGTATGTGAGGTGCGGGTGCTTCCGCATGAATGTTGTTCTAAGCACAAGCAAAGCAGTCGCAGGCTGTTGTGTTTGCTGCATCTGGGCCAGAGCAGAGTGATAAAAATAGGGACAGACATGGCTCACTGTGGATGAGGTATGTATGGCATCCACACAGCATTGGTTCCTTGTGTTGGTATCGAATTGCTAAAAGCAGCTGGAAGCAGGCTCTCAGGGTCTGATGGGTAACTGCTGGTTCCATGCTGCTCTCTGCAGCCTCCTGGTCTTTTTGCTCCGGGTACTCTGAGCAATGATGCTGTGCATGAAGCAAAAAGGTAATTGGTGTCTCCAACTGTGTGCCTCCTCCTGCCATGTGCCAGGTGAGGGGCCTCAGGCTGTGGCTTGCACAGGGCCCTGTGGCCTCTTGCAGGTGTTGATGGCAGAGTGATGTCAGTCATACAATGTTCCGGCTGGCAGCTTTGCTTTTTGTGCTGCTTTGGTGTCAGTGCATGAGCTCAGTGAGTCTGACCCAAATTGCCTCCAGCATGCCTGACACACCGCGACAGGCTCACCTCCTCCTGCCTTTGCCTCCAGGGCCCAGCCAAAGCCACACGGTGTTTGAAGAAGAGTTGGGTGTCAGCTGGCAGCTGTGCTGGTCACCAGGTGTCTGGAAGCACAGGTATAAGTTTCAGTAACCTCGACGAGGAGGATGGCGACAGCGATACTATGACACATCACCAGAGGTTGTTGTGTCCAAGTGCAACCTGAAGAGTTTTCTTAGCTGAGGAAGTTGGTCTGCTTAGTAGCCATGTAATTAAGCTCTGAGTGTGGCATACAGTGCATCCATTTTCACTGCTGGAAGCTCTTCATGACGCAGGATGTTACAAGCTTGAGTCCCAGCAGATGCACATTCACATAATAAGGGAAAACTAATTCCCTTTGCTGCGTGAGTCGGTGGCAGAGACTCCAGCTTGTGCTATGCAGAAGTCTCACAAAGGCACTGCATCGGTCTCTCTGCTTTTCATAGAATTATAGAATCATTAAGGTGCCCACTGACCACGTCCTTCAGTGGCGCATCTTCATGGTTGATGAACACCCCTGAACAGTGACTCCCCCACCTCCCTGAGCAGCTGTGCCACTGCATCACCACTCTTTCAGAGAAGGAATATTTCCTGATATCCAACCTGAACCTCTCCTGGTGCCACTTAAGGCCATTACCTCTCATCCTATCACTGAGTGTCCTTTGTCCCACTGCCAGGTTTGTAGCTGTGAAAGGACATGAGTCATTTTACAGTGCACAGCAGCTTAATCGCAGGGCTGTAAAAGCAGGCAAATTTAAAGTGAAAATTTTGCAGAAAAAGACTTTGAGCCAGGAATTTTCCAATCAAAAAATGATCAAAACATGCAGCAGAGATCCTTTATGCAACCTTAATTGTATTTGTAGGACTTCTGTCCCTTGGATGCACAAAAAAAAATGGAAACAGCTTTGAAAAATGTAACATTCACCTGTAGAAAAAAAACCTGAGGAGGGAAATTCATATACTTTTTCACCTCAAATGGTCATTAGGAAAGCAAAAGGAACAAGATGCCATTTGGGCAGAAGAAAGGTCCGCAAAAGCTCAGAATGAGCCACAGCTTGGCCCAGCCTTCTGAACTGGCAGCTGCTGTTAATGAAGAAGCTTTGTACTGGACCGATGAAAAGAGGATCTGCTCTGAAGTAGAGGCAAGAGAAATGTTTTGTGGGCAAGCTAGTGTGATGAGTAAGAAAATTGCCAGCTTTTAATGGGGTTTTCGCTAGGAAAGGGTGTGCTATTTAGCTGCCAGGCTTTGTTTTGTCAGCTGTATTTGAAATACTGTGTTCTTTTAGAGGTAATGTTCTCTGGGAGTTCATGGAGATGAAGGATGACACACACTCGTGTTGGTCAGCTTCAGCTAGGGAGCTTCTCAGGGGTGATCCTGCTGGATGTGGTGTGACCTGGCTGCTGGGTGAATCAGCATCTTGTTAGCTCCAGGTGGGTGCAACCTTCCCACAGAGAGAGAAGCAATACTAAATCAACTGTCTGCCAGGCAGAGTATGATGACATTATCCCACCCAAGAAAGGACACAAGCCCTTGTCTGCATCATAACGCCAAAGAGTAGCTTCTGTTGGAAGGGACCCCTGGAGGCCATCCGGTCCAAGCCCCTGCTCAAACAAGGACTGGTTTTGAAATTAGGTTGACTTTCTCAGGGCATTTTCCAGTTGAGTTTTCAGTATCTCCAAGGATGGCACGTTCACCTCTTTCTGGGTCTCTGCTCCAGTGTCCCAGCAGTTTTACTGTGAAATAATTTTATTCTTATGTATATCAGCATGAATATTTCTCTTCTTCTGATATGGCTTATTTGTAATAATGCTGGTTCTTCTATTTTTCTTTAAAGAACATGAGATTCTATAGGGGTCTGTGTTTTACCCCAAGGATCCTTAAACAAAGTGAGATTGTACTTGATAATGGTTTCGTGTCAGCTTAGTAGAGGAATGAGGGACACTGTTTTGAAGACTAAATATAGCTATTAAAAAACATTGTCAGCTTCTTTCTTGATGCCTCTCAGGAAAGATAAAACAATGGCTTGATGTACATAAGCACTGTCTGCAGTTTCTCCAGACCCAGAGATAGACAGGCTCAAAATTCAGTATTTCAGCCATTTGTATTTTATACTTGAGCAGCTTGAACAGCCCCTGCAGAAAATATTACTAAGATTTCAATGCTCTGCTCTAGTTGAAGGGGCAAACCACCGTCTGTGTGGTGTCTTAGCAGGTACTGGTGATACCAACACAGAGGGCAGAGCAAAGCCCTTCTGTATGAAAACAGCATCAAACAGAATGACCCAACCCTTTGGGCTGGGAATGCTCCAAAGAAGTGGCTGACATCCCAGGCCTGCCTCCCTGGGCAGCACAATGTCTATCATGGATTGGTTGTGCACAACTCTAGTTTTAGCAGCAACTCAAGGGTTTATTAATGCTTTTGTGGCAAATCATAAGGTGAACGATACATAGTAGAAGTTAATCAGAACTTAAACACCAGCCAATTTAATGCAACGACTCAACCAAATACAGCAACTTAATTGAAAGTTTGAGAATGGCAAGGTTCACCCAAAACATTCAGTCAGGGTATTGTAAGGAGAGGTTTCCAAATTCAGCCACACGTACAAGGACTTTCACCTCAGAGAATGACTCAGCCACCAATTCGTCAGCTCTCAGCAGACAATGGATCCATCCCAAAATGGTGTCTTCTTCAGTGTTGATCTTGAAAGAAAAGCTTATCCTGAGAGATGTTCCAGCTCAGGGGGAGAGCAAAGGAGCACAGCCAACTGCAGTCCCTACAGGAGCTCTTTGCTTAGGACCTTTGTTTATAGGACCTTGAGATACTTGATTTTAGTCAGAAAAATTTCTGTTCTGGCCACAATCCCAGAACTTTCTCCTAGCCATATGGTTCCAGTGTTTCTGTTACCTCTCAGATCACAGAATCACAGAGTCACAGTCATAGAATGGCTTAGGTTAGAAGGGACCTTAAAGCCCACCTAATTCGAACCTTGTGCCATGGGCTGATTGCCCCCCACCAGCTCAGGCTGCCCAGGGCCCCATCCAGCACCCACAGTTCTCTGGGCAGCACTGCCAGGGCCTCACTGCCCTCCAGGATCAGGCCACAATTCAAAGAGCACAGGTTCCAGCAGTGGTCAGCAAGTGCCTGACTGCCCCGACTCACTGCACCTGTACCAAGGCAAATGTGTAACGAGGGCTTATGCTAAAATCTCAGCACCCCAGGGAGACTTCAATGCCATGGTGTTCTCCCATCTTGGGGCACTCCTCGTCCCCCTGAGCACCTCAGGATATCTCTCAAATATTCCCTCTGAAAGAAGGATCCAGTGTAGGCCAGTCTACTTGATCAAAGTGGCAATAGCTGCTAGGAGTACAGCACCAAAGGGATTCCTTTTTGTGCAAATAAGCACCTGTAATTTAAGCAGAAGTTTTTGCGGTTTATTTTTTTCCTCAGGAAAACTTAATGAGGTCATTCATTTTGAAGGCAACTGGGTGAGCAAAAAGCAAGGCTTAGCCATGAGGTGGCACTCTGAGCATGCAGTTTGGCTGAGATGTCATTCAGAATGTTCCTGGGAGGGAGGAAATTCCTTCGATTCAATGATATGACATAAACGTCACGAGCTGTGATTCATTTCAGTTTTACACCCTTTGTTTCTTTCTGCAAAATTAATCATCGAACTATATTTGTTGCATTGCTTTAAAACACAGGAGTTCTAGGAACAGAAGCACTGCAATTCCATGTTTTTGTCATTTTTCATCATATTCAGCACTTGGCTTTATATTTTTGCCGAAGAAGAGTAATTCCACTAGTTGTTCTCTGTAGCAAACTGGCGTACCGTGGCACCTGTTCTGAATTTGTTTCTGTCTTTGTTTTCATCTCCCACCACCAAGCAGATCTCAGAGTAGGAACCTGATTTAATGAGTTCCAGGTTTTTCACATAAACCCCTTCTTAACCTTTTCAGCCATTTAACTGTATTTGCAGTCTTCTCTATTGTTCCGCATGAGGTTTCACTTGCGAAGGATTTCACCTGAGACCTTTTTTTTAGGATTATACTTCTAGACAAAATGTAATATTTAAAGAACCTTTCCTGTCAGTCCCCTTGATTTATTTTCTTATTATTACTATTTTTTTTTTCTTTTTTGCATTACAGTGCCTTCTACTCCAGTAACAATCAACAGTTTATTAGCGTGTTGGCTGCATGTTATTGCTTCTCCAGGAAAAATTGCAGTTAGGGTAATTGAAGGGTGAAACGAAAGGCTTTGTGGTTAGCACTGCAGAGCAGCACTGCAGACTGTAAAATTGCTGTTCTGCTTCCTGCAGCCAGAATTTCCTTACTGGCATCAGTGGGAGAGAGACCAGGCTTTTCAGTGCGTTGGTAAGCACTACTCAACTGCAGAAGAGAAGGCAGCTGAAAGGTTTTCGCATAAAAGTTTCCCTTCCCTCCAACACATTTTTTTAACCATTTCAACCAACTGACCACTGAAACCAGCCCCAGTCCTCTCAGTCCCAGCTCCCTCCCTGCATCCCCTGACCCTGATGCTCCGTGTATTCCTGCCATTCACCACTCCTGTCCCCGAAGCCCTTAACAATGCGGCGCTTGTTACAAGGAAAAGCATGAGCTCATCCTTTGTAATCAGCCGACTGCATTCGCTGCCATTTCAAAAGAGGTTTTGTGGCAATTTATGAATGCATTCAGCCAAGCCAGCGCCATATAAACTTTGGTTGAATCTTCAGGGAGTAAAAAGGAGTGGATTAAGTTCTCGTGTCTGCTGTAAGAATAGGTTTTGTGAATATGGGGAAGCCCCAGTTATTCAGATAATACAGTCGTGTTTCTGTCCAAATACAAGATCTCTTAGAGGCTCAGGTTGTGGTGCTCAGGCACCCACACGGCCGGGTAACACAGATAATCCTCTGATCCTCTGACATTCAGGGCTGGAGGGAAACAAAGATGAGAAAATGAGAAATGCAAATAAGTAATTCTGACAGTGTGAAGGAAAGAGTTTGTTGGAGCCCAAGCCTGCCAAAAATAGTGCTGAAACAACTGCATTTTAGACAAGTGAATTCTAATCACATGTAAATTGCATTTTTTAGATTGGATTCACTGCAGCTTTCAATTTAGGGACCTGCCTGAGGGCTCTGTGGGTCTAGAGTTCCTATAGTTTCTATACTCTGCAGTCTTTTCTCCATTTGTGGCAAAAAAGAACAACACCTCACTAACACGATGGGTGCTTCTTAGCTCCTGAGAATTAGGCAGCTGATGCCTTCTGGGTATTAACTACCCCAAAGGGCCCGAAAGATAAAGTAAGGGTGCTGTGCTGTAGCCAGGTACCACCAGGAGCAGAAGTAGGCAGCCAGGATGAGTTTTCCCACTGTACACCTGGGTACAACAAAACAGCCGTGTCTCTGCCTCTGTTCCTTCTGTTACCTCAAATATTAAAGAACAGTCCAACTTCTGGACTTGGAGCATTGCATAACCTAGTTAAGTTATATAATCTACTCAAGAAAACATTCAGTGTTGAAATGGAAGGCATCTTCATGGGTTTGCTGTAGGACTTTGGGGGTTTGTTCCACCACATTTCCATTCTCCGCAGCCATTCCAGATGATGGTTTGATGAATTCTTTACAGAGGAGTCACACCACAGTCTACTAATGACATAGGAAGGGCTATAGCTATAGCTTCTCTGGGGTTTCCTACACCAGTCTTGTCTGCATTAGCTGAGCAAATCAAAAGGCATGCTGGCCATTTTTCCCCTTTCTGACATAGGTCTTTGAAACTTCCCTGAGAACAGCCTACAAAAAACACCACAGCTGCAAAGGTCTTCACACTCTTCTAATTTCAATTTCATAATGAGCCTGGCTTTGAAACTAAACATTAGTAGCTCAGCCTCTCCTCCTAATGCAGTGAGGGCAGCAATCTCTTTACGTAACATGGGGAAATGGCAGAACTCTGCCAGACGGCAGTGAGCTCAGTGGGGAGAGAAGCCTTCAGATCCGCATCCATTGTTTCCTATACTGACTCATCTGAAGTCATTTTTGTACGGTTTCTCATCGTTAGATGTAACGTAATTCTGGCTTTATTTTTTACTCCCAGCTGCACAGCTGTCTTTTATAATGCACACAGGTTATATTAAACTGAGCACTAATCATCACTGCGCCAAGAGGCAGCAGCGCTAGGACTGCAGATGAAAGAGAAAACAGAGCTACAGCAAAAAGTACAGCAGATTAAACCTCACTCATGACCTTTTAAGTCTTGTGGGTGAGCTCTGAGCTACAGACTGAGATAAAGTGGAATTTTCTGGCTTCAGCAGAGAGAAACTCATGTCTTTTTGCTCCAAAGCATAAAGTACAACTGCAGAAGAGAAAGGAGAATCATCCTTGACACATGCCAGGCTGTAGGGTGACTTCTGCTCTCCTTGGTAACACTCACAAGCACATGTCTGACAGTCAGTCCTTTAAGGTAGATTACATACTCTGTTCCTAACACGCACTCAAGAGCATCAAAATAATTAAATCATGTAGTATCCAAGAAAGTAAATAAGTCGTCGTAATGTTAGCAGCTTACAGGTGGCACGGAGGAACAGAAGGTTGGGGGATTGATGTGTTTCTAGACATCACAAAATGAAGCTCTGCCAGAACTGAGAGGTATCCTCCCTCTGTCTCATGTTTTAATCCTGCATCTCTTTTTCTTTTCATTAAGATATTTCCTTAATCCACAACAGTGAAGTTGTTTTGTGTTTTTTTTTTCAGGTAAGCCCTAAGTCTCCAGTATTCTCCCACTTCAGAAAAGCCGAGCGCCATCAGCTAACGGCCATGAATATTTCAGCTGATGTCATTATTATTTCACAATGGTAAATGCTGCAGGGAAGAGCTGGGAGACGGCAGCATGTTTTGTTCAGCTGCACTTGAGGGTAGGATGTGCAGAGTCACAGGACTGGGGACAACCTCTCTCTTTCCTTATGCATCTCCTCGTGTGCAAAGAATGTGTTTGTAAGCAGTTCACACTGGGCTCTTGTGCAGGGACGTCTGTGGTAGGAAGCCTTCCTGTCCCCCTGTGTGTCCCCAGCCACCGTTAGGTGATCCTCCAACCCCTTATTTGCCACCCCATGACTGAAGGGAGGCCCTAAACAGCCCACAGAATGTTCCACAGAGATGCTATTCATGAAAATATTCTGTGCTGCTCTGCAGAGCGCAAGCGGCAGTTTTGGGTTTCCTGGGAAGAAAGCCTATTAAGCAGCCTTTCTGGGAGATTACCATGGCAACCCTCACACAATGCCAACGGCCCAGATTTGCCTCAGTCCCTTGTTTCTGAGCTGACAGCAGTGATTTTAATGCTCCTTGAACCAAATCTTTGCATGCGGAGAGCGCTTTAGAAAAATGCTTTTAATCAGGGCCGGTTGTTCTCGCTCCTTTATTCGGCTGAAGCGAGCGGGGCCGCCTCTCTTGGGGCTGCAGCTGGGAAAGGGCCACATAGCAGGCTCAGGTTCTGTGATTTCAGTATCCTTCCGTGGTGGAGGCCCCCTGTGAATGATGCTCGGGTTTGTTTGCACAGGGGATGCTTTTCATGGCCTGAAGCCATAAGCAGGGCTGGCTTGTGGCACAGGCTGGTGACATGGGAGATGGGGAGGCAGAGCCAGCAGCTGAGGGTACAGCTCAGAGCTGCTCCCCTGAGCGGGTGAAGCCATTCGCCATCTGACCTGGGCACATGGTGCTCCGGGCTGCCAGAGAGCCAGCATATGGGCTGGGAGTTGGACACAGCTCACTGCGGATAGGAAATAAAAACCAATGTGTCTGACAAACATGACCCAACCCCTACAGCAAGGAATCCCCATCCAGGGCTGTGGGTCCCTGGCAGGCCCTGGAGGGACTAGGTCAAATGTTTTATTAGTCCCAGGGGCTTGGATTGAAAAGGCTGTGCATTGAGCCCAGAGTGCTGTGCCCTTGATCACCAACACGTGCGCCTCCTGCAAGGGGAAGTAAATCAGAGCTCCACGTGCCATGTGTTCCTGTTGCTTTGTCACGTCTCTGAGGGCCAGACACCAGCCCCCTCACTGCTGCATGTGGTTCACTGTATGCATTGGCAGCACTCCTCGGATGAATGGCTGTGTGCTGTGAGCATCCGGCCTGTAAACAACATGCCAAGGGGAGCACTGAGTGCTTCTGTCTGTGCAAACACTGAGAAGAGGGAGCTCCTGAGTCGCTGCACTCAGGCCTGGGCCAGCTCAGGTAACCCCATGAACTGATCCTCCTTGGGTAGAGCTACCTGAGGATGCCCAAGCTCTGTGCAGCCACATTCTCATGTGAAATCCTACCCTGGCAAGCACCTGGGAGAAAGGAGCTCCCTAATACAGGGGCTGGTGGCAGAGGTAATGCAGCAGATTCCTTTGAGCTGTAAGAGCATTTATATTCCTATGCCATTTGCCTGTGGCCAGAACCCCTTACTAATGCCTCGACTGGCAGGAAGCCACTGCCATGTTTATCTGCACTGCATGCAGCTGGTGGCTCCTGACAGGCTGACTTGCTGGAAGGCGTACTCCCACCCCACAGTACTGGTTGGCATGCTGTGGGGCAGGGTAAGCAGGCATTATCTGTGTCCATCAAGGCGAAGAGAGAAGCTATACAAGAAGACCCTTTGGGCTTTATCTGGAACAAACATAGCCATCAGAAACACGGCAGCTTGTACACAGTTACATTTTAGGGGCCATCTTGCCACTCTGGGTACCAGGCTGGTCTCAGCCTGACCACCTCGGTTATCCCTGTGCTCACACAGTGCTCCAGGCACTGCAGTGACCGCATGGGCGGGATGCACTGTTGGGATGTGCTGTAGGAGAGGCTGTCCCACTGCCTTCCCTCAGCAGTTTGCAAAGACAAAGGCTGCACAAATATTTGTGTGTGAGGGAAAATAATAAATACAGAATGATGCATTTTGCCTGAGGACTGGTGGCATTTGTTTTACCATGCTATGCTTGTGAATGTTTGTAAACATGGTGGGAATTTACCATACTACAGCAGCAATTAGGATTCATTGATTTTTTAACTGCATGAAAAAACACATTGTGTTTTTTCCTTTCCCTTAAAGGACAGCCTCCTCCCTGCTGGCTTCTGAGGCACTTTGCAGACCATTCCCGCTGAGTTGGAGGCAGAGGAACAAGTTGTGCAGCACCCAGTCCAAAAGCCTGCTCCATTCAGGAGCTTCAGATCTGCAGGATGGACTGTGAGCACCACAGAGGCATAGGGGAGAGCCTTCAAACCTATGCTGGAGCTTTTGTAGCTTCTTGTGCTGTGAACCAAAGCCTGCAGCCCCACAGACAGGTGAAGCTTTTTAAGTACAAAGGAGGTTAGAAATTCAAGTGGAGAGTGCCCACATGGCACCAGCAGGAGATGGGCAATGAGCCACAGGCTTCCTGCTGCCTTGAGTTTTACAATCCACAGTCAGCTCTTGAAATTTCCATTGCTACACCACTGCCCATCCATGTGCCCCGTTACCCTGTGTGCAGCTGTGTTCCTTCCAACCACGTGTGGTTGTGTGTGCACCTAAGGACCACATCTACTGCCACATTCTTCTGGAGATCAGTGGAAAGTCACTCCCTGGTTTAATAATCTTTATTTCTTTCCATATGGAAAAAATCACAAGTCCAGCAAGTCAGCTTCACAAATATGTGGAAATTGCTCCTGTGGAGGGAGTGTGCCTGCTGCAGCACAGCCAAGACACAAGGAGAACCTTGGCCAGGGACCCAAGTACTGATAAACCTCCTTAAGGGCTGAGGTCAGGTTTGGCAATGCTGAAGGACAGCAGGCTGGATAAAGCCTTTTTTCAGGCATTCCCAGGCTTCCTGTAGCTCAGAGTGCTTTTATTAGGTTGAAATGTTGAGCATCCCCTTTCCTCAGGCCCAGTTATCCCAGCTGAAGAGTCGAGGGCTGGTGCCAAGGTGGGCTGCTGGGTACACAGGATAACCTGCAGCATGATGTAACCTCATAAACAGTCCTGTAACAGTTGTGAGGCTTGTTGAGGCTCACGTTTCTATTGTGGAATAAGGTTTAAGATGCTCTGAGCCTGACTCATCTGGGTGTGCAACATTACTGACAGTTTTTATGTGGTTGAGTCTTCTGGCAAGAAATGTATTTTAACTGCTTGCCTGACCCAAGTCAGCTGTACCTGAGATGGGGCTTGTCAAATAACCCTTGGCACTGTGCTAATCCTCCCTCATAAAGTCTAAGCTTCACGTGCAGCTCCCTGCTGCCTCTATTCTTCTGGGTTTATGACACATAGGAGACGTGAGATGATTCATTTTATCTATTTCACTTGTGTACTTAAGAGGTACCATGCAATCTGATGTTCAGCTGGACCCTGGCCTTACCAGGGGTTGGGCCTCAACCCCCTTGGAGACATTCCTTGGAGACAACCAAGGTCAGTATGGATGGGGCTCTGGGCACCTGATGGAGCTGTAGATGTCCCTACTCATTGCAGGGGAGTTCTCTCCCAACTCAATTCTACTATTACATTTATATATATATATACATAAAATTTATTTGAGATCTGCAGCATTTTGCCTGACTTCTCCAGTGAAGACATCTCCCTTGCACACAGCTCTCACCTCCAGCCTGCACCCAGAACAGTGATCCAAGCATGTGCTGGGATTCCTGTCCTGTTGGAGCATGCTTCCAGGAAAAACCATGTCTGAGTAATCTAGTACCCTCCCAAAGCTCCTGCTGCCTGCCAGGATGCTCAGCTGCATGAGAAGGAGGCAGAAACTGTCCCATGAGAGCCCTTTTGATGGTGGAGTCCTGTCTGCAACCTCTTCTGTTGCAACCTCTCCGGGCAGCACTCATCAGGCAGTGCTGTCAGATTTGCAGCCAGGCTTTGCTTGCCATTGGAGAAGTGTGGTAATGAATTCCCTTTGGGTCAGCGTCATCTGCCGCAGCAAACTAGACAGATGGAGCCTGAGGGAAGCATTTCCATAATGAAGCAGAGAGGCAGAGTACCTCCGTGGATGGCAGGAGTTCCCCTCTATTAACAACATTCTTAACAAACACTTTTGATAATCCTTTCCCACTAACTGCTCTTCTTAGAAATCTCTTCATTCAATTTTACTGCTTCTCATTTTAGAGAGCTCCTTGAGCTTTCTTACAGCCCCACTCATTGACTTGTATTGTATTGCAGTCCCTTATGGACTCATTTATTGATCTGCTGCAACTCCAAGTGGGCTATTAACTGTGCAGTTAGTTATCACATATATGAAACACCAGTTGGAAATGTTAAATGTAGCCCCCTCCATTAAACTCAGAGTGTTCTTCTTTTTCCATCAGAATTGAATGGAAACAAAGAAGATGTGTGTGAGGTACAGCAAAGGGAGCCAGATAAACACAAGAGTGGGAGGAACATGCTAGTGGCTTTCCTGGAAATAACTTTCCAAGGGCTCCTTTTCTGTCACTTCAAGTCCAAAGACTGATGCACAACATAAATGTCTTTACCCAGGCAATATTCCATGGCCACACAGTCAGAAGTGTTCATCACAGCATGTTCTTACCTGTGGGCACACATCCACGTACATGGTCATGTCCACCTACTGGTGACAAGCCGCACTGGGGCAAGATATCAGGACTCTCAGCTTTCTTCATGAATCACAGCATCATAGAATCACAGAATTGTTTGAGTTGGAAGAGATCCTTAAAGGCCATCTTCCTTTTCAGTGAACAGGGACACCGACAGCTCCATCAGGTGCTCAGAGCCCTGCCCAGCCCAACCTTGGCTGTCTCCAAGGACAGGGCATCCACCACCTCTCTGGTCAACCTGTGCCAGTGTCTTATTACCCTTATTCTGAAAAACCTCTTCCTTATATCCAGTCTAAATCTCCCCTCTTTTAGTTGAAAACCATTTCCTCTTTTCCTGTCACAACAGACCCTGCTAAAGAGTCTGTCCCCTTCTTTCCTATTGCTCCCTTTACATACTGAAAGGCCACTCTTATGTCTCCAAGGAGCCTTCAGTTCTCCAGAATACAGTCTTAGGAGGCTTCAGGACAGACAGGCAGAAAAACAGCAGGTACTGTGAGCACTGATAAAACCAAAGGCAGCAACACTACATTAAATATGGGTTTGAAATTTAATTTTAAAACTCATCTAATTCCATGTCTGCTGCCTTTAGCTAATTTTCTTCCCAAGATAACTGCCGTTGCTAAGCCTTCCAGGAGAGAAACTCATGTTCCTATGGGCCATTACTGTTGACACAGTGGGACTCCAGCTGAAAACTAATGTGATGTGAAAGCTGGATCTGGAGGACACCCTGATGCACATTGCTATGCCCCTGACAGCTCGGTCAGAGCGCATTTGGTGGAGCTCAGTGCTGAGAATAAGGGTTGCAATTGTGCTGGTGAGGTGAGTGGTGGGAGACGGGCTGTTCCTATGGGGGAGGGATGAGGGTGAGTGGGCTGAGGAGGAGAGCTGCCTTCATTTTGCTCCCCAGGCGCCTAATTGCAGCAGCATACATAGTGATAAGCTGCCGAACTGCCTTTCATCAGCCAAGAAACACAGCATGTGAAAAAATTCGGTATGTCATTGTCTGCCCGCATAGCTTGCTGCCTGACCTGCCGGTGTGCACACAGGACCCAGACATGAAAGCAAATCCACAGTCAGCATGGACGCAGTGAGAACCCCCACAGCATGGCACTGAGAGAGGAGCAGGGATCAGGTGATGAAAATCAGTTCGCTTCTGACATGCTGCATGCTTCACTTCTCCCTCCTTTGGGCCACAGCTCGTGTGACATGGTGCTCCCAGCTGCACATGGGTGGCTTGGCTGCGAGGAGCACATGTATTGGAGGCCATGAGCATCACACGTGTTTTAATTTCCAGATCCAACTCTTAAACATAGAACATTTACAGGAAACCTGTAGTTTGCTTATTTATTTATCCATCTCTTCCTGTGACTTCCAAGCAATGCTTTAGTTGTCTTTATGCTAATCTGAGCACCGCTGAATAGAGAGGCCTTTTTCCCCTCATTCTGTCCTGTGAGAGGTCATCTTTATTCAAGAGCTATGAATGATGTGCGCAGGGTACTAATCGCACACAAAGAGCCACGTCCGGAGCCAGCCAAGCATACAGCTGTCCCTTTGTTCACAGGGATGGAGATGGAACCTAAAAAGCGCTCCTGACCCAGGGACAATAGCAGCGGCTTGTGAGACGCCTGAGATTTGGCGGGGCCTCTCCTTCCTGGTGCTAAAGGGCCTTTATTAAGCATAAATCACATCAGCTGCCACCGCAGCCCTTTCTCAGCTTATAAAAGATTCCCCTTTGCTGCCTAAGTGACATGATGGAAAGGAATCGCTCTGAAATACCCTGAAGACCGGAGCAAGGGACCAGGTTAGGACAAATGGCACTTCTGGCCGTTTAATAGTAACACTTTACTGTCACTGTTACAAAAGTGTTTGCAGCTGGGTTCATTTTTTAAGCTGGGTGGATTCTGTGCTGGCTGGAAATGTCAGGAAGCCACCAGAAAGGCTTGATACCTGTGAGTTATGAACACAGAGCCCAACAAGCTCCAAGATAAACATGTTGCCAGCACTGATATCACTGAAAAACTCTGATGCCTCGGGCTTACCGAGAAAATAAATCAGTGTAGAGCATCTCTGCAAAGAGCATCTCTGTTCAGGGAGTAATTATCAGCCTTCCCTGCTCAGTGATATAAGATCAGACTGCCACGTTTCCCCAGGAAGTAAATATTCTTCTTTCCCTTGGAAATAAAAGGGCAGCCTGTGCATAAGGAACAGAACTGCCAACAGAAAATGCTTTGCTTCACATAGTGCTGTTGGCAAATCTTGTCCCCTGTTACCCAACTGGTGCTTCTGTGCAAAAGGAGGCCCTGAGATGTGACAGGGAGCATGGAATGTGGCATCCACAGGGGCTTTGGGGAGGACATGGATGTGTCAGCAGGTTGAGGTCTTCCCAGCACATCAAGCTGGCCTGGAATGACTCAAAGGAACCCCACAGGCTATAACTCTCTGCACACATTTTCTGCTTCTCATACAGAAAGACATCAGCAAAAGCTGGCTCACATGCCTTGCCCATCCCTCCTCCACCTGCTCGCGTTAACCTCTGTGGACATATCCAATTTTACAGCTGTCAGGACAGTTGTCACAGGGAATGTGGTTCTCTCCCACCAGCATCCCTGCCAGCAGGCTGCTGTCCATGTTCCAGTGCCTCGCAGTTCTCCTGGGCTGGGTGTAACAAGACTGTGCTGCAATTAGCTCAGTGCATTTGCTTTACCTGCTGGAACAGGTAATTCAGTAGCTGGCACTAATCCCCAAATTCAGCATCCACGCAACATTCAGTGACACTTCTGATCATCGCCTCGCAGACTCTGTGAAAGCATATTAGTGGCTCTCACAGACAAGCCTGTCACCAGGTAACAAACAGAGTAATTTTTCATACTCCTGACACATCCTGCAGCTTTTGACAAGGATCCCTGCTGCTCTCCCAAGGATTCCTATGTAGCTGAGAGCATGAGCCAGTGTCTCACAGCACAGCCCCTGTGCAAAATGAAGCATCACTGAGACCACGTCTTGGGCTCTGGTTGTGCCTTCTCTACAGGACTCCAGGGTCAGCTCCCAACACTGATAAACAGGCAGGCTTCTTGTTCTGCTTTCACTGTCTGTTTGTAGAAAGCTGAGTTGACTGCTGAGATTTTCCAGATTTATGTTGTATTTCTGCATCCTATTAAATTAATATTGAAATAATTTTAGGGGCATACTTGTTTTTTTCCCTTGAAGACTTTATCCAGTTTCCAAACATCAAGCAGATTTCAGGTCTGATTTATCCTGCCACATTCTGGTGCAAACTCTGCAAGTCCATGAAGAGTCATCACCTTCCAAGCAGTGACTCTGACTCTGAACCTGCAACAAGTGGTTGCTGCCAACACACCCACAGTATGTGAAGGATACACAACTGCAGAATGGGTTGTTCTGCCTTACCCAATGGTTGGAGCTCTTTGTGGTTGGTATTTCGCTTTGTGAAGATTTGGGTGAGATTCTGAGTTGTGCAGTGTGGAGCCAGGAGTTGGACTCGATGATCCTTGTGGATCCCTTCCAGCTCGGGGTACTCTGTGATTCTGTAATTCTCTAAGATTGCACCCAAATGGAGGTTATGCAGAAAGACACGTTCTTTCCTGATACTGGTAATGGGCTGGAAAAGGGTGAATGGAGTGTTAGTAATACCGAAACTGGCCATCACATGGCTATCTTTGCAAAACTCATTGGTATGAACTGCTCACTATTTTTTTTCACAGATGTCATTTAACTTCAGTTTTCTCCTGAATAATCTATCTCAAAATTGAAACAAATGTTTCATATCTCAAGGCATATCTCATAGGTAAAGTGCGTAAAGCTGAAGGAACATGGTTAGTGGGCATGGTGGTGATGGGTTGATGATTGGACTAGATGATCTTAGCGGCCTTTTTCAGCCTTAATGATTCTATGATTCTATCTAAGCTTGGTGTACCTGAGCAAATTTTGGTGTGTTAATGCTTAGGATAGCTGATTGGGAATAAAAGGCAGAGAGAAAATGAGGCTTCAATAGCTTTGGTCTTCAGGTTTATTATTTTTTATTTGCTATAAACCAGAATAAAATGCAGAATAGGATTTCACTGAAAGTATCATTCTATCAGCTCTCTTTGCACTGAGAAGCTTTAAGCCATTCTAAACGTGGGTTTTTTTTCCCTTTAAAATAGCTTTTCAACTGCTTCAATGCACAGACACAAGTTTCAAATGTATTTCACTCACTCATTAAACAGAAGAAAAAGGACAACAAATGTCAAAGCGAAAATGTGCAGAGGATGGGGAGATGATTCAGCCTTACTAATAGCTATTTACCATGGCATTCGCTTTATAAGTTGCAGATGTAACTTTTAGCAAAGTGGGATTGTTTCGGAGTGTTTGCATTTTCTCCTCCCTGCTGTGGTTCCTCCACTGGGGGCAGGGGACTGGGACTGCATGATCTTGGATGCCCCTTCCAACCCAAGCCATTCTATGATAAGCTTCTCTAACTGTGTGTTTGTTGGGGAAGGATGGCCATCAGCTCTATGAACAACACTGAAACAGCAGAGCACGAACTTCTCTGAGATAGGCATGCTGCAGCTACCCAGTTATTGATTAACAGAAGCTTAATATTGCACATAGAAAATCTCAGATAAATATATACACTCCTGTTCAGCCTGGCATGTCCCTGCTGCACTGGGGTGTCTGTAGGGGTTTGTGACTTCTGATAGTGCCCTGAAGGTGCTGGGGAAGTGTAAAGGATTCTTTATCTATTTCTAAGCAATTATTGCACTGTAGGATGAGGATATATGACAACTACGCAAAGCCTACACTTCTGTCTTTACTTATGTGAAATTCCTGCACTGTATTCTGCTGTCTCCTGAACAGCAGCTGATAATGGGGTCTGTTCTGCAGCCCTGCAGAGCTTTAGCCCCAGGCAAGAAGAGTTCTGGGCCAGAAATATTGGAACTTGCATACCTACAGGGAAAAGTGCTCCCATTGATTTTTTTTCACTGAACTGCTATGAAGATCTTAGAATATCAGCAAGCCTCTTCTGAAATCATCATCCCAGCCCAAGTAGCACACATACAATTGACACTTGTTCCAAAACCAAACAGAAGGGAAAAGCATGCAGAATCCTTGTTTCTTTGATGGCACTGCTCACAATTTGGAGTTGCTGGAGTTTTTAGGCTGCTGTGAGAAACCTGCAGTATCCAGCACTTTCCATGTGAAGGACTTCAGTGTAAGTTCAGACAGTGTTGGGCACATTTCAATCAATTATAGGAACTCAATCTTTTTTTACCAATTCCCAGTGGATGCAGGTGAAGGAGACAACTACAACCAAGGCAGAAGTTTTGCTGCCTTTGCTCGCCTTGCCTCAGCCTTCCCCACTGCTACTGCATGTGACGTTGGCTATTTTTATCCTCCATAAAGACGGTATCATCAACTCCCTCTGCTGCAGGAGAAGCTGTGATGGATAATTTAATAGCAAATGTTTAGATGGTTAGTGATGCAGGGAGGCTTTTTTAAAGTCAGAGGGAAGCTGAAGAGGCGAAGGTTGTGCTGCACTTCTGAAATCTCAAGAAGGAAAATTACAACAAGGAAAACTGACGTAGAAAAAACATCACCCAGAAAAACAGTCTGGCAAACCACAAGGCAGATATTCAGGTCAGCAATGAGGCAACCAAGACAAGCCAGAGGTTTGGCTGTCTTCAATTGCACCCGCTGCTGTGGGATGAAAAAAAAAAAAGTACTCAACAGCTTTCTTCACTGGAGGAAAGATATAATTTCTTTGAAGAATCTCTCTTGATGTTAGGAATCATCTGTTTTCCTACTTTATTAAATCCCTTGTGTTGCTGGAGGAAGGGTGCTCTTCTCTTGGAGCAAAACCAGTGTTGTAACAGACATGATTATCGTTAATGTCTTCTGTTGACTGGAAGATACCACCATGCCGAGCAGTGCACACAGGAAGGCTGCATCTCTACGACTACAGTGATAAAATTCCCCTTGAGCAGGCACAGATGCGTTGTTATAAATACATCTGTATTGGGATAGCTATTCCTGAGCAGAAATGGAATAACTCTTCCAGTCTAAAACATGCATGCCAATTATACCAGTATTATCTATGCAGTAGGAGAGGTAGTAATGTAACTTCATAAAGTGGTTAAAGAGAAATTTACCAGCTACAGTGTTGAATACTTATTGGTGAAGAAATAAGCTCGGGTCTTTGTTAAATCTCTCCTAGCAGACACAGTAGGACCCATATGGACAGCAGTACCAACTGTCCGGTAACACTCTGACTCCTGGAAATGTCATTAAAGTCCATGCCTTGGTAAAAATAATGACGGCAGCACAAAGCCTGAGCATAAGCCTATGTCCTGTGTGAGCAGCCATGCAGAAAGGAAGCAGGTTTGCATCTTCTCTCAGAAGAGAAAAGGTGAACCCCATGTCAAAACCTTTCTGGTTTTGAGATTTCAGTCATACTTGTCCTTGGCAGGGATTTGGCATAAGGGGGAGGCTGCAATTACCTCTTCCTTGGTGAAACCAGCCTCAGGGCCAGGGCAGACTCACCCCCTTTCTCTTGGATGTGCTGAGGGATCAGTGAGACACAAACATTAGTGTCGAGTGGCAGCTTTCACACTCTTGTCTATCGCTCTCAACTTACATTTATATACATACCACAGTCTTGAGGAGTACAGGATTCAGCCTTTGCTAATAAGTTGCTAGAGCCCAACAACAGGACTTCTGTTTGGTCTGGCAGGATTCATTTCAAAGACGTCTGGTCCCCAGAGGGGGGGCTGACTTTCTCTCTTTCTTCATTTCATCCTGCCAGCTGTCTTCTCATTTCTGACTTTTAGACTTGTTCTTGTTCCTGGGCACAAATATCTGTGCAGGGCAATGCTGAACTGATTCAGTGGCAAGCTAAGTAATTTTTCAATGACATAATATCAGCCCATTTTAATCCCTGCAAAACTTCACTCTCCTATAAACTGGATACATTTAATTTATTGGCAGCATCAACAAAATAAATGGAAGAAGAAGTTAAAAGAAGAATTCCCATGTCCTTCCTGCTTTCTTAGGTAGAGCAGCTTTGGAAAGTGGACGCAGGATGACAGATATGCTTTGCTCTGCATCTCCTTGGTGACTTTTCCAAGCTTGCAGAGATGTTCCTCAGTACTTGTTATTTCTGTTCCTATCTGAGCCACAGACATCAGTATAAAGAGAAATACGCCACCATTTTCTGAGAGCTGCTGACGAGGCAAAGAAGAAGCCATGATGTGCAATCAAGCTTTGTGTTTCTTAAACCATCAGGGAATGCTATGATGACTCCAGTGGCTTTGGCAGTTCAACAACACCAAGTTTTTTTCCCCAGGATGAATGTAAATGAAAAAAAGCATTCTTTCTGGTTTAACACACCCCTCTGAGAGCCATCTCAGTCTCTGCTTCTCCAGGGTGCCAATCACAGTTGTGTGAGAAACTCTCCTCTTGCTTCCAGCTGCTTCTTGGTGGTGTGGGTGGAATTGCTGTTTTGTAGGTAAGGGTGCCCCAGGGCTCCGTTTTGTGAATCACGCTACAACAGCCACCTCTTATCTGTCAATCAAGGAATTATCTGACAAGTCACTTTACAACCTACCATCTAGTACTTTACAATCTACTGTAGGGTAATCTTTTTGCCAAGATTGTTTGTGGTTTATTCTGAAAAAATGCATGCTAATCTCATTTAATCTAGGATGTATGCAGTTCCCAAAACTTCCTGTCCTCTCCCTGTGCTCTGTTTACAAAAATTGCAGCTCTTCCTCCTGCTGCTTGGATGCCGACAGGGCTCTGGTATGCTCTGTGTGCATTTGTTGCATTCTTCTATCTTTTCCTTCTTTAACTGAAAGTCAATATCAGCTTCTTCTCAAGGCAACGGCAAGGCTGTGATGGATTTCAGCAGGTGAAAGGCTGGGCCTTTAGCTACTATGGTCATGTACCAGAAATGAGAACAGAATCACCTCCATGGGACATGAGGGCACCTTTGAAATCCATTATCCACCATAAACCCTGTTGGTCCCACAGCACAGCTGCAGGCACAACAGTCACACAAAGGCAGCTCGAGTTACCAGAAATGAGATGAGTGTGGCTGAATGGTTGGAGAGACTTTCAGCATCAGCCCTGGTGATGCTGGAAAGAGAATCATGCTAAAAATTATCTTGTGCCAAGAGAACTTGCTTAGCCCCAGCAAGGTAGATGACTGCATAAGAGGGTTTGGTTACCACAAATATAATGTCACTGGAGTGCAGTTTTATGTCCTGACTGGCTGGGAAAATATTGTGAGTGTGTTAACAGTAGCATTTAGATGGCCCCAGCTGCCCTAAGTGCTGCTCCCAGCAAGCAAGCTGTGGGAGGCCCTGGCTGGTGCCAGGAGATGGACCCAGTGACCCTTGTGGGCCCCTTCCAACTGGGGATATTCTGTGATTCTGCGATTCCCCACAGTGCTTCTCCCAGTGCCGTGCAGGATCATTGCTCCCCAGCACCGTGCTTGAGGATTCAACCCAGTGCACCTCACTTGTGCCCAGATGTACTTCAGAGACCCGTACTTCACATCACCAAGTGAAATTACCCGCTTCACTCGGGCTTGTCCCATTAGCATAGGCAGCTGTGCCCCATCAGTCCCCACCTGCTGCACGGTGGAGCAAACCCTGCTGACAAAGGCTGGGCTGCAGCTGCTGCCGCTCAGATGCCCCCAGGTCTCAGGTATCACCCAGGGATTTCCGTTAAAGAGATATGCTGACCAAATTCCTTGTCCCTCCTTCATCCCTTTTGTTCTGCTGTCACTTCTTCTTCCCGATGTTTTGAGGAAGGTCCTGCATTTTGGGAGACCTGTGGGACATCAAGCAGACAAATACACAGTGAGCAGCCCAGAATTTCATGAAATCATTATTTGGCAGATGACACCTACCAGGAGGGACTGCGAATGAAACGTGTGGGGATCGCGAAGCCACAGCAGGGGGCAGTGCTATATGGTAAATCCATGTATAGGCTGTCAGACATTTTGAGCATGGGAATCCTGAAATTACAGAGCCAGAGGCTTCAAGCTGGAGTTTGTTTAATATCCCTCTTGTTCCCTAGCCAAGGAGCAGCACTTGCACTATGAGAATTGGTGCACAACTGACGCTGCAAAACTTTCCAACTGAGGTGTGCTCGATTGTGAGGTTGAAGAAAATTATCAAGAGATGTGTTAGGGTTTGAGTCCATGCATATATTTTCCCAGATGATTTGTGGTCTCTTTAGCATGAAATGTCTTTGACTCTATAGTTTGGAGACTCAGACTACCACAGCAACACCACAGCACTGTGCAGAGGGAGCCCTCAGTGCCTTCCTCAGCCAACATGGGGAGGCCTCCCTGTGGGGCTGGTTCAGTTAAAACTCGAAACAACTGCCAGCCCTTTTACTGAAAATATACTTTTCCTGTATTTACTGCAGACCACATCCTGCCCCAACTCCATCCAAACAGGACAGCACCGTGTAAATAAGCAGAAGGCTGTGAGGCCCGAGCTGTCAGCTGTTGCTGACTGTAGGTTTTGACCCTGTCCCACAGTGCTGCAGGAGCTCCAGGTGGCCTCTGTGAGGCAAACGAATTGAAGACTGTTGCTGGTTAAGGTAAAAAGTTTCTGCTTCACCTGCAGTAGGTTTGGTTGCCTTTATTCCAGAAAGGTGAGTAGGAGGCAGCATAGCGCTCTCCATCTCCCTAGCAAAGAGCTCATTCTTTTTTTTACCAGCCCACAGGTTGCAAAGATCTCAAAAGCACTCTTCCAGAGTCTCCTCTAAGAGCCAGGATAGTGGTAAGGTTTTCATAGCTAATTTGACATTTATTTTCTTATGCTTGTAATATATGCCAGAGTGAGATTTCTCTCACAGTTCTCTTCCTGGATGGACTCTGGGACCATTGCTCTCCCATCCAGGAGACCTCTGTGGAGACCGCAGCAGTGGTGTACACTGTACAGTTTGGTTTAGAAAGGATTTCACATTCCTGTGAAGCCTTTTGCACCACAGGTTCTGACTTACAGATCCCCAAAAGCTCTGTAGGTGCCTGAAGCCACCACGAGAGGCACAGTGGAGCTGTGCAGCCCAGGTGACCTTTGCCCATCAGGGAACACCAGCCTGGGTCTGGACTGGGCTTTCTGTTTTTGCCTGTTCTGATATCTTGCTCTCAAGCTTTGACAGCTGGAGAACCTCTCTTCTCCTCTCCCCGTTTCTCCTCCCCACATTACGTGCTTCTCTGGCTTTCCCAAGCATCATGCCAAGTTACTAATTACTTTTCTCAAGTTCCTGATTAATCCATGAATGGTTGAAGACTTGGATCCATTTCTCCATTTTCTGCTCCTGGTGTATCTGTCCCCAGCTCAGGAGCCACTCCTGCCTTGGAGAAGAAGCCAGTGCTGAAGGTATAATATAGGATGAGGCAGGGACAAGGGCTGCTGAAGGGCTCCTAAATTCAAGCTCCCAGGATCAGCCTTCCCCTTGCAGCTCTCAACTCTTCCAGCATGGCCCAAGCCCAGCAGCTGCCTTTTGGGGGTGGCCTCAAAGCCAGAGAAGGGGCTGGAGCGAAGGTCCTAGGGCTAAAGGTGATGCAGGTGGTGGGGCAGTGCCAGAAGGAGATTCAAGGAAGCATGACTTAAAGAAAGACCCAAACTGTGCTACTGAAATGTAGCCTGTCTCAATTCCCTTGCTCTAAGCTGCTTTCATAAACCTGCATGGTGTCTTTCACAATGCAAAGGACTACAAAGTCACCCCAAAAGTGAATCCACAGCCTCCCAAAGGACAAGAGCTGCAGATAGGGCTGCAAGGAGATCAGCTGAGAGTCATCATGAGGCTGGCTGTGTGCTCACCAAACACATATTTAGAGAATGGAACATACTGACCCAAGGTTATACAGATTCAAGGAGCAATTAGACAGATTCACTCAAGGAAGGTACTCCTCGGGCTATTAAACACAGATGTCACCCGAGTCCCTGAGCTGTGGGTCAGTGGAGGCTGGGTGAGCGTGCTGCATGTGCTTTTAGAATATCAGAATATCACAGAATGACTTAGGTTGGAAAGGCACTTCTGAGCCACTGTGGTAGTGTGCTGGAAATCATGCAGGTCTGGAGGGGAATGTCCCACAGGAAAGCTCCCTCCTCACCTTTACCAACCTTTTGCTGCTTATCCAAGAGGTTCTGCGACCCACCTTCCTTGAATGCAGCCTTTCCTCCCCCCATACTCATGCTGGCTCTCTCCTTTGGCTGTCACACCTAGCCTTAGGGTTCCTGTGCCTCTCCCTGACTGTGCACTCTGAGAGGAGTGGATCTAGATCCCAGTTCATGTCTCTGTACAGGGGATGGGGCAGCCCTGGGAACCCTCTCGCTGCATCACACCAATCCCCAAGACAAGCTGCACCAGATAGCTTTAAAGCAGTCATCACAATGCTGTTTGTGCAGCATTGCTCGGAGGAAAGGCTTGGGAAGCTCTTGTGCAAAGATGACCTAATTTACAGCTCTCGGTGCTATTCTAGTAGATTTTTTTTTCTGTGTGTGTGTGTAGCAAAAAAGGAACCTGGCATCTATCCTCATTTAATACTGCTCTCAGCCTGACTTTGCAATGTCCTAGTGAAAGTACAGCCAAGAGAAACTTTTTTTTTTTTTTTTTTTTTTTTTTTTAAAACAGACAAGGGGAGTAAAAAGCAAGGAAGAATGGGGGAGAAAGAAACAGGCAAATAGCAACCAAGGATTTGGGCACTGCAGTCCCAAACAGCTTCATGAATAACATTACCCACTGCAAATCAAGCTGCTGGAATGGCTGCCCTGACCCAATATGCAAATCCACTGAGGGAAGGGCTGGGGCAGCCAGGAGTGCTGGTAGCCAGGGCAGCTCCCCACACCGAGCCCAGATTGTGCTTCTGCTGACATGGCTCTGTGTACAGCCATTTGTGAATAATGATCTGCTCTTGATGTGGTACTTGGGGAGGCAGTGGGGCCAGGACTGCCTTTTACCAGCTCAGGGTATATTCTCGTGTACTAGATATCCAAGGCAGAGAGGCCCAATACTCAGAACAGCTTTTGCAAGTAGGGTTGCCAATAATGCAGTAAGTTACAATAGATATTTCACCATCACAGATGCAGCCATGAACACTTGCCCACGTTCAATGTTCCCAGGTCAGAGCATCTCCTGGCAGCCATCTCACTGGCACCAGGCAGTACTGCACACAGACCGGCCTTCTGGCCTGGCACAGCAGGGACAAACCTTGACAGACATGTCCTGGCAGTCTGGCAAAAATGAGCATTGCTACCCTCTGAGTCCCACACACCTGCAGTCACGTTGCAGTTGATGTTCTTGCTGTGCCATTTCGGCTCCCCTCCAGGGATCAGTCCCCTCTTCTCGCACTGAAGGCTTTCCTTAATTTCCTGCTGGAACAATCCTCTCTGCTTTGTATGGCTTTAGTTTGACTTCCTCCCCTTTGCCGTCCTTGGAGAACCTTGCTGTATTATTTTATATGGTGTTATTGCCTCGCTTTATGGCTCATCCCTCAGGGAACACTGCGGATGAGTCCTTTTGTTCTGGGGTGACATGCCAGTACATATTCTGCTCTTTTCATTATTATTTTTAGGGCTACACCCATGTGTGTTATAGAGCCGTGGGTCCTCTTAGCTGTTTCTGTTGCGAATAACACAGAGTACCTCCTCAGCATCAACACCCCTGTAAAATATTTGGCAGCTGAATGTTACTAAGATAGCTCCCTGAGCTGATGCATCTTGTCAGTCTCACATGAGATGCCAGGACACTGAACTTGAGCACGAGGTGCTAGCACTTGAATCAAAACTAACTGCTGTAGGACATCAGTGTCTGGAATGAAACCAATAAAGCTGAAGCCAGCAGAGGACAAAATCAGACTGGCAATTTGCTTGAGGGCAGCTCACTGACCTCCCTGCAAACAGAGCGGCGGGTTGGTTGGTTCTTCCTCAGCGTGAGGAGCAATGCAAAACTTTTAAGGACTGAAAATTGACCGCCATACCTCACTCTGCAGTATGCTCGTGACATTGCACAGATTTTGAAGGTTGAGCCATGCAATGGTTTTCTTGGACTCATCCTGCTGAGTCACACGGTACCTGTGGTACAAAGGCATGGCACATGTTCATGGCACCTATGGTTCCTGTCCATAATAACTGTGTGTCCTGGCTTACAGCTAGTGGGTAGCTTTGGCACTCCTACCAGAGCCTCTGCCTGAAGTGCTGAAGTGCTTTGATACTGGAGGAAAGTGGGACCACTGGTCTCAGCTGTGCAGTCAATTTAGCCCTATGATCCCGTGCTTTCCTTTAATTCTCATTGCTTTACCCCCGTCCCCAGGACATTCCTGTAATTCTGTGCATGCCACTAAAATACAGACAGGCAGTTTCTGCAAGGCTAAAGACAGTTAGCATCAAATGACTTTAAGAAAACAGTTGAGGAGTTTCAGAGCATGTGCTGTGATAAGAATCTTCTTCACCTGCTGTAGGGAAGAGAATACTTCAGCAGCTGTGTGTATAATTAGCACTTATCAGGCAGCGGGAAGGAAACAAAGGTTTGGTAATTTGAAGAAATGTCCAGGGGAAGGTTTTTTTAAAGGTCACATAAATCAGCTTCTGGGCAGCTGGAGAGTGAGGGAGGCACCTGGCAGTGCAGCCCAGCATGGTACAGCCCAGCCCAGCCTGCTCTAAGCAGGGCCCATGCGTGAAGGTCATGCAGAAGAAGGGGCTGGAAACTTGTGCACACAAATCAGAAGTGAAGGAAGATGACACTGAGTTAGTAACTAAGCTGGGGTTTCTCTGATTCAGGAACAAGAGTCTGATCCTTTTTCAGATAAAGGCTCTGGTGACATTGCAATTTCTTTCACAAACAACGCTACTCTTCTTGTGCCCTTACCAGGGCAGCAGATAATTAAAAAAGCATTATCTCTTTGATTTTTTAATTTCAGAGTTGTTCTTCAGTGCAGGTCTCTGCACCCCACAAAGCCCCTCAAAGCCAATAGGCTCAAGGCTGGGGTGCCAAGAGGGCCGCATGCAGCTGCTGTGGGGATGGGGGTAGAGATGGGAACAGGGATGAGTTGTGCTGCATCCTTCTGCCAAAGTGCCCGGAGCACATAAGCCTAAAAGAAAGTCATTGTGAGCTGGCAGAGTGCAGTGAGATCAGTGAGGCCTGGGCTATTTGCTCAGCACAAACCCGGTGCTCAGCCAATTGTTTGGCTGGCTACAGCTGGACTGCGCTTACCTCAGTCCTACCTGATCTACCAGTCCTGCTCCTATTGAAAAGGGCCAGGAAATGTTTTTGTAAGAAAAAAGTGAAACATGGACAAAGCTCTCACTAAAGCTGTGCGAGGCTCTGTTGGACATACGCAGGTGTACATTCAGCTTGCTCGTTGCTCAGGTAAGTGGCGTGCATTGCATGAACCATCAGCAAGGTCACCCAAGGTAGCTGGATGTGCCTGGACGTGTTGTAAATATTACAAAGCCGTGCTGCTGCTCTGCAGTTGATGCAGCCTGCAGTTAGAGATTTCTGTACTCTGCTGCTGTTAATGATTTTTTGCAGTGCGCTTGCTTCTCCTGGATGAGGAGATTGGTAATGTGGCTGCATAGATCACTTATCTGTTAGTATGCTTCTCCTGATGGAAACTGGGAGGGTGAAGCAATTGCTGATCACATGAGAGTGAGTGAGCAAATGCAAACATCTCAGCCTGCATAGCTATCTGGGAGAAAAAAAAAAAAGTAATATCCAGGGCTGACACAGAGGCAGATTGTTGGTCACTTAGCTCTGTCCTGATTTGACAATTTACTTCCAGCTTCCTTGGTTCTAGTGACAGGGAAGAACAAATTGCAGCTGTATGTAAAAAAAACAACAGAAAACAACTGTTGTGCAGCTTGCTTTAACTGTTTGGAGTCTGGTGCTCCATCCCAAGGGCTCTGCTGCGCCCTGAAATCCCACAATAGGAGAGACACCTTTGTCTGTCTGGAAAGCACACAGCAGTCTGTGCTGTCCCCCTGCAGACATCCCTGGATGTTTTTGGGTGCCCTTAGAGCAGGGATTGTACTTCCCTGAGTACAGCGGGTGCTTTGTTCACACCCAGCCAGCAGCAGCTACGCCACAGCCCTCAGCCCTGGGACGTACCCAGCTTGTTGTGTGGAAAATGCCAGAGAGCTCAGAGTTAAGATAAGCAGTGGTGGCTTTTTTAGCAAGGCAAACAACTGCAGTGCCCGGGACAAGCTCTGCCTCTTTCCATGATGAGCGGTGCTCAGGCGTGCCAGGCATTTTTTCCCTTTCTGAAACAGAACCTCCCCTCCTGAAGCAAAATTAGAAAAGAAGGAAAGTGTGCATTTTGTGATTTTAAATTCCACCTCAGAAGTGTTCGCCATCTCGCAGTATCTCAGGACCTGCCATTAACACCAGAGTTAGGGCTCTTTGCAGCCTGAAGCCTTGAGCTGATAGCTGAGCCCCTCGCTCGTGCCCTCTGCCAACAGCTGGATGGCTGATCCTGGAGCCATCCCGCTCTCTTCCTTCAGTTCTTGACTCCATGGCCTTGTGAGGACAGCTCGAGTGCTGTGACATTTTTGTGAATGCCTGATGTTGATCGGTATCAGTCCTTTTAGAGGGTCCATCAAGCTGGCAGCAACTACAAGACCTGTGGTTGCTACCAGCCCTGTGTACCAGGCTGCTCCTATGGTCCCAAATCAGCACCAAAGTTCACAGCCCCTTCAAATCCCCATTCTCCAGCAGCCTTTGGCTGCTCTTCTCACTGTTCATCAATGGATGACAGTGAAGACTCTTATGGAGCTTCCAGCCTCCCCATGCTGAAGTTGTGGGCTGTTAAACATCCATTGGCACTGGGCATCCTGCATCTGCAGTTTGCATCCTGTGGTCCGCTCTCACCTCCATTTTAAACAAAAAGGCAAAAATGAAATATACAAAGGGGAATGAGAAACATGGAGGAAACCAGAGGGGCTTTACCAAGGTGTTCACTTCTAATGTAGTGTGAAATTTGTCGGTCCTCTTTCCAGTGGTACTCTGAAGGATTACAATTTTGCCTTGCTCTGTCTGCCTGCCACCTCCTCTTGGCACATCCAAGTGAGCAAAGTCCTGAAAGACTGATCCTTGTTGGAAAGAACACATAGTCTGCTTCTCAGAAGGATTAAGAATTCAAGAGCCACTGTGTCAGGTCCTGTAAGTATATGTATGAGGCCCCAAACCCAGCAGCCCTCTGCTGTTGATACTGAAAAAGCTCATTGGATTCTTCAGAGCAGGACACAAAGGGCATCAATCCAGCAGCATCTGCTGTGGCACTGTGTCATAGGTGCCAACATCATGGCGGGCTGTGCCAACAGGTAGAAAGTGCAGTGACCCACACAGGTGGATTACATCTATTCACCCAGCAGGAAATTTCAGCCTGAAGATCTCTGAACATTGCACTGATCTGTCCAAAGTGCAGCTCAGAAGGGTTTGCTGAGAGCACCTAGGCAGCAGATGTCATCCAGGGGATAGCACAGGCTAGGAGTCCCAAGTCAGCCAGCTCTGAATTCAGATGTCTGAATCACAGTCCCACTTCCCCACTGGGCCAGGAGACTTGGAATCAGATCACAGCAGTGTGAATCAGGACTGGAACAAGCTCTTCTCCAGACCATCAGGAGACTCTGAATCAGGTTGTGAACCAGCCCTTCCATCCCTGGCATGGAGGGCCTGAGTCAGGGCTGAGCTGACACTTCTGTTCCCAAGCGGAGAGCATGAATGCAGCATGACAGCAAGTGTCCCTGGATGGCAGAATGAGAGAGGAGAGACCCTCATTGTGTGGCATGATTACAACTGCATGGGCACTTCAGTTCTCAGCCAGAACTTACTTACAATGAAGTGGAGATAAGATAGAGGAATATAAAGAGGAGCGTTCTTGAACAGTACTGATGACTGTTTTGAAGAAGGGCACACTTTTGAAAAAGACAACACTTTTGATCTTCCCCTGGCAATGCTCTGGTCCTAAATAGTACCTCTAGTAGTCTCATCATTGCCTCTACACTTAATTCCAGGTAGTACAGTTGGTGCTGATTGTTATTTAGGTTCTAGGGATTTCTGCCTGGAGGTGAGAGCATGGTGTGCTATGGTCGTGTGGCAGGAGAACCTTGAAAAACACCAGCTAAGCAGGAAAAGAAGGTCCCCCCCCTGCTTTGCAGAGGAAGATCATCCAAAGTCACCGAAGGGCATATCATGGACAGCTCAGCTTCAGGCTCAGCTGCTTTTACTGTTATTTGTGGTTTGTTGTGCCAATATGGGCTTCCTCCCTTTCCATCATGGAAGATGGGCTGCCTTCCTCAGCTTTGTCTTTTTTTTGTTGTCCATTCATATCATGTATCACTTCACTGTTTTCATAGCAGTGGGAGCAATTAGCATGGACTGCATGCACTCTTCTACACTCCTTGTCTTTATTATTGTCCATGACACTAACAGTGGTCTCTGTCTGGGATCTCGATGCTTTGTGTGACACTTACTGTCATCTGAAGTGCATTTCCTTCCATCCAGGGCCATGGTAGCATCTCTCAAACTTCACCTGGATCTAGGAGCTCCATGATGGAGGTTTACTGCAAGAGGAGGTGGAGGCAGAAGGAAAAATTAGTGAAAATTGCATGCTCCATATGTGCACCCTGTTTTTTGGGTGTGCATGGGGCAGAACAACACAGCCAGCCAGCATTTCACCACAGATGGCTATCAGATATCAGCAGATTAGCCACGATTGCCCAAAGGTTTTCTCTCCACCTTAGCTGTGAATGAGGCAGCCCAGGTCCTGCTCCCAACCTCTGATGTCACAGCAAAGGATATTGGATCGCAGAGGGAGAGGGAGGTCAAAAAGCAGTCTACTGTGGGAGAGGACATGTTATGGTTGGAGAGGAGGCTGACTAATATCTGGCAGGAATGAGAGGATATTTTGAGCAATCTGTGTAACCTTCTGTTTCCTTTACTTTTTTCCTATACTCTTTTCTCCTTCCATTACTTGCAGCTGTCATATCACGTCTGCTTGGGATCTGCTTCGGTGCCCCTGAGAATCCCTCTGCTGCCTTAAGAGAGCCTTGGAAGGGGCTTCTACGTAACTATCCCTGCAGCCTGTAGGAGAGTGATCAAGGCAGGCTTGGGCCGACAGCGGTGATCAGAGTACAAGTAGCAAATTCAAAATAAAATAACAACTAAGTGGCAGCAGCACTCCAGAGTTCAACACAAGCCAAAACAGAGTCCTAAAACAAGGAAAACCCATCAGGCCACTTCAGGCTATTGAAATGAAGCACAATCATGATCTGGAGTGAAAATGAGCAGTATTTTCCAGCTCCCGAATTCTGGAACCCTTCCAGCTCCCAGTTTGAAGTGCCTGCCACACCCCCAGGGAAGCACCCTGCTTGTTTAATAATAGTTGACTTCTAATTTGAATTATTTCTAGGAGGTGTGTCCATAAGCAAAACATCATTCTACAACCTTAATTTACCTAGTTTTTCCATACAGGTAAACTCAGGATCTAAGTTTTGAACTTATAGATAGGGGCTCTTAAAAGCCACCCTTCTTAGAGACTGCCATTACATCTAATTGCTATCAACAGCAGCAAGGAAATGTTATGGTAAGGAAAGCAAGTGGAAACACTTGTTGACAGAAACAGCATCCCAGGCAGAATCCAGAGAAAAGAAAAACTCTTCTCGTGGCCTTGAATGCTTAAAAAAAATTAAAACTCATGTGCATATGTGATATTGTTTTCAGTTCTACAGGGCTAAAGTGTAGAAGCTGGGATGCAGTTAATGTAGTGATTATCAAGATGCCCCTGGGGGTAGTGCAGCTGTCACGCAACTCCATTCCACACAGCTGATGCCTTTTAATTGTGAGACATCAGTATGAAGCTTTTAGAGCTGCCAAAATACAGGGCCCAAGCCTAGAAGCACTTGCAGTTGGCATAGTGCTCCTTTGCCCCTTTGCAGGGCTGGGCAGCGCAGCGCTGTTCTGTGCCCGTGCTGCTTTACATCCATGTCAGTGGCACAGGAACACCAGCCCAGGCCCCAGGACATGTGGTAGCCCATGTGCTTCTCCAGGTGGGATTGCTGGAGGAGCAGAGCAGCAGCCCAAGGCAGGCACATACATGAGCTCCATGGCTAGCTTTGCAGACAAATACTGTTTTCCACCACTTTTCCAACCACCATCCTTTTTCCTCATCAGTTATTAATTGTGTCACCAGCAGAATTGACAGCTCTAGTTCAGCTGCCATGTAGAGAGGCTTTTGGTACCTCAAGCTAAGCAACGAGTTCCAACAGAAGGCAACTTTCCAGCCTGGACAATGCCTTCATGTTTAACTGCAATAGGGAATGCTCCGGTCCAATTCTTGCTTTTGTTTTGCTGTATTCTTGTAGCACTGCCCAAGTGCTAAGTGCTTCTCAGAAGAATAATCTCTCAATTTTCCAAAACGATGGCCCTGGGGGCACACTGGCACAGACTCCTCTAGGCCTGGGGGGGCCTAAAAAGCAATGGGAGGAGAGGACATTGGCAATTGGGGTCTGGATCTGTGGGGTGTGAAGCTGACGCAAATCAGCACACATGTGCCATCAACAGCGCTGTGGGAAGGAAACAAGGGTTTATCTTCCCCCTGTTGTTTGAGAACACTTCCCGAGCCTGAGCTCCGGTTCACAACGTGTATTGATTGCTCCTCTGGTTTACTACGTGCTGCCCAGGGAGCAAATAACACCCTTTGAAATTAGCAGCCTGAAATATGGGAAGGCAGGACTTGGCAGGTAGTGATTAAGCAGTTCCCTGAGCGGGAGGAGGGCAGGAAGCAAATGGCAATATACATGAGTGACGACAAGTACAGCAGGGGAGAAAATTAACTCATTGCAAGAAGGGATCTTTCAGCTGCTCCTGCTCCTGTCTGATGATGAAGCTGCCAGAGGGAGGATTCCTAAATCCCAGGCATGGGTTTATTGAGAAAAACACTTCAGCCTTGGAAAGTGGTCTCCAAACCACTGTCCTAAGAAAAAAGGAAGCATTACTGATGAACCGTGTTCCACAGTAGCACCTTCCATCATGGCTGTCCAGTTTTATGTTATATATACTCACATTACATTGCCCATCTCAAGCACCTAAGGTAGTATTAAAGCCACATTTCCCCCATCCTAATCCTGACCTGGTGCATGCAGGCTCAGCTGGAGGGTCTGCTCAGAGATGCTCTGCGCAGCAGTGAGCTGAATGGGTTATCTTTTGCTCAGTGGGTCATTCCTTGTAGCTTGGACTCCTTTAGACAGAAGGAGTCCACCTGCTGTACTGCATGGTACCATGTACTGCCACTGTGTCACCTCGAGCTCAGGCACCGTAATCACATGCGCCTGGTGGTGCAAGTGGATTTATCTGCTGATAGGAAGTATTTGCATAAGGCAGAGAGATTTTCTGTATACATCCTGATATATGAGGAAATTGGTTCCTGAAATATTGGCAGAGAACTGTAGAGGTACCACAGTTCCTATGCCATCCCACACTGACCTTTAGTCTCTATCAACGTCAATGGTACTGCCACTGTTGGAAGGGCTGGAAGGCATTTCAGAGAGCTTGGGAGGAGGGAACAGGCAGCAGCTGAAGGTTATGAGCTGGCAATGGCAGGTCTAGCAAACACTGCATGTCAGGTGCTCACTTTGCAATTTCTTCGCTGCACGTGAATTGAAAAGCCTTTGAAGGTCAAAGATAGAGTTTTCTGGTAGGCTGAAGGGGAAGGACTGTCTGCAGATAAAGTTTTCATCAAATGCAATGCTACTATAATATCAAAGTCCTCAAGGACAACAGGCATATAAAGATCTTATCACTGTTAATGATACTACTGTTGCTGTTCAGAAGCACTGAGCAGGGTGCCCAAGAACACAGGAGTGACATTAAAACCTACAAATAATATTACAGTTCTTGCTTGGAAAAAAATTAACTGAGAATGCTAATTCTTCATCTTTTTGCAGGCAGGCAAATGCAGAGAGCTGTCATGCAGGCAAAGCGAGTTGTCTGTGTTACATGATGAAGGACTGAGATTTAAAAGCAGAAGCTAAGAGAGAAAGTCTAACAATGGCTTAGTGTGAGCTGAGTCTCCCTGGGTATGATTTCCAGGGGTCCCAAATAGTTTCCATTGCTAGTGCAAACTGGCTTTCACCTTCTTTTTCATGCTCTTCCCCTGCTTCTGTGTAGGTATTTCCTCATAGCTGCTGTTTGGTAGCTTGTTAGACCTGCCTTGGGGTGAGGTAGGTGAAAGGCTGTGTTCCTGTGCTCAAGGGACTTAGGAGGGAGATGGAAGGAAAGCAAGCTGTGACTCTGAAGAGATGCAAAAAAAAACACACATTAAAAGCTATTACTTAAAAATGAAGTGCCAAGCTTTTAAAAACAAGGCATTGCTATGAATAAGAGACGCTCATTAAGATTTTTTAACAGTACTAGCTCTAAGGAAGGGACATTTTCATTCATCTGTGTGCTGCAAAGAAAAGTGTCTGAGGTTCTTGACCCGTAGATTGAGAACAGGCTATATTTAGGAAGATATGGAAAAAAATGACCCAACACTTTTTTACATGGAAGCATCAGACATCAAGACACCTGGATGGGTGAGTCAACCATGTGAACTCCTGCCTGGGCAGCGGAGATGCCAGGTGGCTGAGCCCATCACACAACCAAGAGCACCAAAACCTGGGGTTGGACTTTAAGCTCTTTACCTGCCCTGTCACAGTGGATGGGGCTCGCCATGCTGTGCATTACAGCTGAGTTTCGGTGCTGCAGCTCTGCTCGGAGACCTCCGAGTGCTTTGCTTTCATGTTGCTAAGACGACAAAGAGTATGGAGAGTATATTTTGCATGGAGATGGGGTTAAATTATAGTGGATCATTCCGTGGCTTTTAAAAAGCTTGAACATAAATCATAGGCCTGAACGACATAATGTATGGCAAATCCTTGTTTCAATGTACAGAGGCATTCTGAAAGACGTTAATTTACTGAAAAAAGCACCAAAAGGCTAGTTTTACAAACTACCCTTCTCTTTGCCTTATGTATATTATCTGTCATAAGATCCATAAGGACTTTGCAGAGCAGAAAGCAATATTATAAAACAGCATGTTGGAAGGCTTAATGTGAACAACAGCAGTGAGCACATGGCTCCTCCAGCAGAACAAAGCCTTGTCCTGCCTGAGGTGCCAGGGCACAGCACCCTGCTGCCCACCCTTAGCTTTGCAAGGCTGTACCCACAGTTTTTATTTGTGCGAGCCTTTGACCGCTTTGTTTTCCACAAATAAAGCCTTCACTGCAAAAGCCACCCTGAAATCTTGTCTGAAGTGGCAGCATGTGACATAGGTAGGGCTGGCGAGGTGATTAAGGAGATAAAGCAGAGGCTGCTGACTGCATTGCCTTCATATGCCAACGTGCCAACATGCCTCTTGGGGCACAAACCGACCTGCCCTGTTCTTCGAGGACATGCAAAGGCATGAGGTCATTGGGGAATTTGTCCCTGAGTTGCCGTGGCCACAAAAGCCTAACATGCCTTCCTGTGCTTGGCACCAGCTCTAAAGCACCGTGCTGTCTATGGAGGGGCACATGAAAATGAGCCCTGAATGAGAAGCTGTGAGTGAGCTTTCAATTAATGCTTCGGAGCTGCTAGAGCTTGTGCTTCCAAATAATGTGAGAGGGGGTTTTGAGCTCTTTGCCATGTTGCTAAGTGGCTCTTTGAGTAAATGGAGATGAATTCCAGAGAGAGTTTAAGTATGAGGATCAGGAGCTGGAATCTCTGCTCAGCCCATGGACATGCAGCTGTGCTGCCTGGTTTTGCCTCAGATCCCAGCGAGGTGAAGAAGGGATGCGTCCTTCTGCCAAAGCTCTGGCCAACACGATGGCTCATGCTCTCACCTCCTGGCAAAGCTCTGAGGCTCCTGGGGAGGACGGTGAAAGAAAGGAGCAGCCAGAATCAGTGCCAGTGAGCCCAAGCTGGAGGTTTCACATAAACCTGGTGCCGGTGGGAGTAGGTGGGCAGCCTGCCTGTGTTGGCTGGCACCAAACCACCACTGCAATCCCACTGAGATTCAGCAAACAGCAGTCACACTATGCTACTCCATCAAGCAAAGGGATGGGGAGCAGCATCCCCCAGGACCAGCACTGAACCACAGCATTTGTTAGGCACTTGGCTTTCAGTGGTAGCTGTAGGACAGGGCTTAAGTGATGGGGTCATGTGAGTTTACTCCCAGCCCTAATGCTATTACTGCAGTCCAGAGGCTGGGTTTAATTCTGTTCCGAAATTCTGTGATTTCTGGACTTGATTCAAGACTGAGCAAATCAACTGGGGACTTTCCATTGTTTGCAATGGTCTTCAGAGCAGCTGTTATTGTTCTTCATCATCTCCTGGAACATTTGGTGTAGAGTTATTGTGGTCTCCTGAGGAAACTCTGAGAAAACTTTCAGAACGAAGAAGTCTTCACGTATTGGCAAAGCAGTTTTTGGGTTTGTTCCCAGTGCAATAGTCATAGTCTTTCCTTTTTGCTGTCGTCACAGCTTTCAGATGCACTTGGACTGGCCGTGGCTGAACTCAAGATTCATCTTCACAGCTTCTATATTTTCCTTCTCACCCTGTGGTGGTTTATGTCCACTAGTTCTAAGAGAATCACGTCGAATTTCCACAGAAGAGCGAATTAAAATCACAAAAAAAGTCTTCATTCTCAAAACATGTTAGGAAAACACAGAAATGAATTGCTGATGTTTATTATCTCTATTTATTATTGTTGTTGCTTTTTCTTTTGCAAAGACTTTTCACACAGAGCTACATCTGGAGCCATTTTTCTGGTGTGTCTGGGCTTTGTCTCCCTCTCCATGTGGGAATGCCGGTGGCCACTGTCGGCTTTTTCCAAAGCTGTGGACTTAAGAGATCCAGAAATCTACTAATTAGTTCATGTTTAATCTGCATGATCTGCAGAGCACTTCTGGAGTCTTGTAGATTTGTTCCAGCACAGACAAATTATGCTGATTAGATTGGTAAATTGCCAAAAAAAAATATGCATAAATAGTAATTATTTTAAACAAATTCCAAGCACATAAAGACTGATTTTAGTCTTGGCTGTGGAAAAAAAAAATCATGTAAATTGTAGTGTGTGTTTATTGCATATATTTTTTTCCTTCCAAACCAAGTGTAAAGGCCGGACTTTGGGCTGCTCCAGCTGCCTGGCAGTGGAATGGGGCTGCAGACACCTGCTCACAGCTGAGCCCCGTGCTGGTAAATGGGCCAAGAGCCACAGGCACACGGCAACCACATTTATCCCAGCTCTGCATCGTCAGCTGAACTCTGCTAGGAATGGGCTCTTTTTGGAGCGAAGAAAGGAATTTCAACACGGAACTTAAGAGTCTGGCCCTTTGGTTTATCACAAATTCAGGAGCGGGGGCTAAGAGGTTTGATCCCACGCTGCAGGTAGGAGGCTGCTCCCATCCTGGGATCACAGCATCGCTGCGTTGGCTAAACAGCAACAAGCAAACTAGGAGGGTAAACATGGGTGAAGAAAACAAATCAGGAGCAATTTGAATGTTTATGGACACAGCTGAGCAAGCCCTTTGCTTTTCAAAGGCTTTCCCATGTTTAGGAAACAAAGTCATAACAAACACCTCCCATCTCACAAGTGGGCAAACTGGAGTTTTGCAATATTAATCTAATCACCGAGGTCAAAAACACAAGTGGAACTGAATCTGACATGCACCCAGCAGCTCAGAGCAGCTCCCCAAGCAGGAAGGGGCTCACCCTGTCCTCTGAGGAAACACAGGGCTCACCCTGGCCTAGGCTATAGTGCTGCTTGGTTCTCGTCTCTGTCCTCCCCATACAGTGCTGGCATCAATCCTTGTATTACCAGATAGGGGTACTGCCCTCACCTAAGTAGCACTTCCCATTTACCCCTAGTGCTTCACTGCCCAGTCAGTGGTAACAAGGCCTCACCTGTAAGGCTTTTCTGTACTTCCTTACAACCCGTCCTTCCCTAAATAGCTCTGTCCTACCACCAGACTTCCTTGGCCAGCTGCTCCCTCCTATTTCTGTGTCATTTACTTTGAGTTACACCAGGATGGATGTGGCAACACCCGATGCAACTTCTGCTCCCCCCCAGCACTTCTGCTCTCATCCCCAAGGGCATCATTCAGCCTTACTCATCTCCCACCTACTGGCTCCAAAAAAGCACCTTAATTCTATTAGATCCCCTCATGTATGCAGGGCTGGCTCTGCACCCTTGCTTGTGTTCTTTTAATATTATTTTGGGGTTTATAATTCAATCCAACACTGGTATGTGCTCTGTAACAAAGCGGGGAGGAAACCATGTTTGGAGTAATCAGCAGTCTGTGAGCTATTTCTGCTTTGTTAATTCTCACTTGAGGAAATCAAGTGCTGCCTGTTGTCTGGAAGCATAACAAAATGTGACTGCCTACTGCTGGCAGCACAGCACTGGGCACAGGCCACCAGAAAGCTGTGCCACTTGGTCTGGCTGGGAAACAACACAGGAGCTACCCATGGTCACTGATCCCCCTAATTCGTAGAGGACTTAGGGGTGTTTTTTGTTCAGCTCTGATAAAAACAATGCAGCACATAAGCCTCTTTGAGTCATCCTCTGCTATAAGATCAGCCATAAACAGCTGATTTCTGCAAGGCAGACGTATTTATAGGCTTGGAATATAGATTTAAAAATGCCACTTTTCTGTTTAAAAGTGATTGACTTGAATTTTTAATCCATATAAAATGAATTCAGCTAGTAAATGAGAATGGCTACAGAGTAAAATGAATTAAGGTTTCAGAAAATCATTAAGATTGATGTGGCTGCATGATCTGATTGGGCAGTGGGTTGTCACCTGGTGAATGCTGTTATCTAACTGCACTTGCATCCAGGTGCTGTGAGGACTTGTGGGCCATAATGTGTTGCCAGGCAAGGGCAGGAACAGCTTTGCTTCAGAGGATCTTCTTGTTGAGCATTAGCAGAGCAGTGCTATTTAGGAAGGAGCCACAGCCTGCGTAGCAGTGGGGAGGACATGGAGCTTCAGGGCTCTGCTCTCCATCTTGCCTCTGACTTGCACAATGCTCTTGTGCAGCAGCCACTGAGGGCTCATAGTATGATGACTGCAGGGCTGTGTGATTCCCAAAGGCTGAAATGAATAAGGTGCTGGGGCACAAAATGCCTTTGCCTTCTCCCTGCTGTGGATGCAATGAGAATTCACTGGGGGTACAGTCCTATTTATGGTCTCCAAGAAAGAAACCTTTAAGAGCTCACTGTTGCCATCCATGCTCTGACGTGCCCACAGGCTGATCATCAGCTGCAACCACGTGCATTTCTGATCTCCCACTGAAAAAAGGCACTTTTCTCTCTTTTTTAAGTACTGCTAAGACCACTGAGAAAATGTTAAAAATGAATGATCTTCCTGTGAGCACTGAGTAGTAAAAACTTGAAGTCCATCTCCCAAGAGGCACAGTGTGCTTCTGGGTATATATTGTACTCAAGTTTTGCTGATTTTCTTAAATGCTTCCACTGTTTTTAACAGAGGACACAAAACCACGTAGAACGTGCAGAGATTATAACTGGTTTCTAAATCCAGTTTCTCAGCCCAGCTAATCAAATATGTTGTGCCATGCTCTTGCCCAGTTGTATACTGAAGTGGGTGATTCTTTTCTGTATTGTATATAATTCTACTGTATGAGACCCCCAGTTAACTTAGCAGCGTGGCTTTACTAACAAGTGTGACACAACGCACATGTAATCCAGCAGGCTGACATGAATGCAGACGCTTTCAAAACCTCTTCTGCTCTCTCCCTCTCAGCTTTTCACTCCACAGGTTCTAGAGCTCAGCAATGCCCCTGCCTCTGTGCCGTGTTAAAACAGCCTGATTAAACTGACTCAGTAAAACACCAGATTATAGACATCCACACTAATGAGCATATCTGATCCGTGACTTTTACAGGGAACATCTGGAACCCTCTGGGAAATTGCCTTTTCATTGCACAAGTCCAGGAAGCCTTTTCCAATAAATCATTCTCTACCTTGTTACCAGTTCTTCCATTTCTTCCTTTGGCCAGAATTGGTTCTCAGATCCCTACAAATAGCTTGATTCTGATTTAATATTTGGAAATAGTGCTTTATGGACAATTTCTAAGGACATGAGAGATTAATGTAAAAAGCAACATAGAGCCCATTACCTCATCATCTTCCTCATCCCTCAAATGGAATAAAAGAACATCTGGCTCCGAATATTCTGGCACCACAAACTTTCATCCCACATGTCCAGCAAGCAGCTAGCCTGAGTGCACACACCTGCATTACAGCTAATGACTCTTCTGACTGAAGGGAGAAGGGGTTCTCCGTTCCCAAAGCAACCAAAGAGAGGAATTCCCTTGCAGACCTCCCTGTCCTGCACAATACCTGATACAAAGGGAGGTTGCTCATGCAGCAGTTTCTCGTGGTTCAGCAGGACTCATCACTTTTCATGCTGAAACAGTGTCAGTGCTAGCTGGACAAAGATGCAAAAAGCTCTTTCTCTGCTTCGGCAGCCGTGTCTGCTCAGCCAGCATGTCTGGAAGCCCTTGGTCCTGGGCTCTGACAGCTCCTGCAGCTGGCTGGACTCCCTGAGATTCATTCACAGTTTCAGTGGAACCATTCATGCAAATCTCCCTCTCAAGAACAATAAAGGAATACAAAATTTACTATCAACCTACTCAGCCCCATCTGAAATAACTGCAGGCTGAGGTCTTTAGTGAGCTTTAGTTCAGCTTAAGTGAGGCAGTGCTGCTGCCATAGCAAAACATCTCCACGGGGTGCTCAGGGGTCAGGAGCTTTGCAGCAGTACACACAGCACCTTGCAGCACCTGTGCCTGTGGAGCCTCTGTGGTCATGTGCCTGAGATTGGGGTGTCAAATAATGCCTCACTCCTCACCCTGTGGGACACCTGAGTTGCTTTGCAGCACCAGGAGGGGCTTGTGCATGTGTGCTATGCTACCTTTGGGTTTAAAGGCAGGTGAGAGATGAGGGGAATGGACCACTTCCCTGTATGGAAGGTGCAGCTGTATGTCATCTGTCCTTGGAATCAGGTGAGAAACGTGTAGGTACAGTGATCACTCCCACAGGCCTGTGCTCCCAGCTGCCTTCTGCAGTCGTTTCTATCAGCATTTCAGCCAGCTAACCTAGGAGTTCAAATCCGTTGCCCTCCCTCAGAGAAGAACAGCGTGTCCTGAGCAGTCAACAGCGAGCTCGTGAGAGATATGCAGGTAAAAGCAAGGACAATTATTTTTATTTGACAATTTGATTCAAGGTCTGTTTGTTCTCTGCATTGATACCGTTGCAGATTCGTTCCAGTTCAGAAGCTGTCACATAGGGAAAAAGGAAATAACACAGTCTGGCTCCCTTCTTTTGGCATCTGAACAACGGTTCCTCAGGAGCACTCGGGAGGCCAGCAGCATGTAAATGCTTTCCCTCATGGTGACAGTGACAGAACTTTCTGGTAGCAGAGTAACCCCCTTCAGCTACTCACAGCTGCACGTACCTTTGGTGCAACATCATCATTATGCAATGCTGGCTCTCCCACTTTTCTCTCCTTGTGCCTCTCATGCTTGCGCAAGCAGAAGCTGAGATGGAGCCCTGCAAATAGTCTCTGAGTGCCCCAGCCCTCCTTTTCTTAGCATGCCCTGCTCCCAGCTGCATCTGAGGTGACTTTGAGGCACTGGACACCACTGAACTGCAGCCCAGGAGGGCACAGTTGTCTCCAGTCTATTGAGAAGGAACCTATATGGCACAAGCTTGTGCTGCCAGTGTGCTTGTGCACCTAATGATGCAGGCGGCTGGGGTGTGCACTAGTATTTACAAGCAGATCTAGACTTGCTGCATCTCTGAGCCCCCCGCCTTTCTGGGTCACCACGACTTCCGCAATCATCCCGCTCACCAGGACTAATGGAGCACAGATGTACTCTCAGGGGAGTGTGTGAACCAGAACCCTCATCTCTGGAACACTTCCAAGCAAGAGCCATCTCCTCACCATCACGTAGCCCAAAGTACCTAAGGAGAACAGTGCAGGAAATTAGGCAAAAGAGGAAGTTCATACTGATTTTGCTACATGATCCCTTTCGGTTTCTCAAGCACAATTTATATTCACATCTTCAGAGGAAAAGTTTTGTGCTAACAAGTAAGAAGGAAACAACCACAATGAGATATAGATCTGCGATGCTTTAATTAAAGCACAGCAAGACACTGAACAACAGCAAGCCTCTTGAGTGTTTCACAAGCCTCACCTGAGTCATTACTGCTTGCCTTGTAGGTTGCAAGGTGTCTATGACTGCTGGCTTGGAGGGCATGGAGCACATGGGAGAAGCTGAACCCCGCTGTGAGGCAGAGGCATGTATTGGTGCTTGTCCAAAGCGAGGGATGCAGGTGCACAGCTAGCAAGGAGAACGTGGCCTGGCAGTGTGTGACTGAGCTGTGGCAGGGCAGAGAGAGGAGGTGTCTCATTCTAGACTGAAGACTAAAGTGTCTTAAAAGGAAAGATGAGTCACTGAAAGTGTGGCCCAGGCAGATTCTGCCACTGTGATGGTAAAAACCCATACTTCTGATTTACCACTTTTGACAGCAAAGATTGCCAGAATGTAAAATTGGGTGATCATAAGCAGAACTAAGAGGTGGTCCGTGCTGGGTAGTGAGAGGTTCTCCCCATGACCCTGCCAGCAAAGGAAGCGGTGTGGTGCTGGCCATGGCCAGAACTGACAACAAGGACACAGAGGCCTTTTTAATATTGCAAAGACAGAAATTAAATCCTCCTGTTACGCAATGCTTGCCTTTCCTCAGCAGGGATCAAATCAATATGGGCAATGCAAAGTCAATGGTTTATTTCAAGGGGTTTTGAATTGGGCTTTGTAGGCAAAGAAGCATCACCCTTGTTTCAAACTCCATGAAGACATATTGGTATTTCCAATGTCTATTTGTAGGACAGAACTGTGACTTTGTTCCCCTTTAATCCTGTTTGAATGTCAGGAAAAAAAAAGAATCCCTGAAGTTATTTGGAGAAGAGGAGGCTCAGAGGAGACCTCATTGCACTCTACCACTTCCTGAAGGGAGGTTGTGGTGAGGAGGGGTTTGGCCTCTTCTCCCAGGCAACAGGACCCGAGGAAATGGCTACAAGTTGAATTAGAGGAGATTCAGGTTAGATATAAGGAAAACTTTTTGTCTCAGAGAGTGGTCAGGCACTGGAATGGCTGCCCAGGGAGGTGGTGGAGTCGCCGTCCCTGGCAGTGTTCAAGAGGCATCTGGATGAGGAGCTGCAAGATCTGGTTTAGTGCTTGTGGTAGCAGTGGTAATGGGAGGATGGCTGGACAAAATGATCTTATAGATCCTTTCCAACCTTGTGATTCTATGATTCTATGATTATCCCTGGTGAAGGCTGGGGATTCCTCTTGTTAGAAAATGAGAATCACCTCCAGGTAAGCAGTCTCGTAGCATTAACTTTGTATTTCCTCATGCCTTCTTCTGGTTTGAGTCCCTCAGCATCACTTCCATGGTGGCAGTTCAAGCACACACGAACGTGTTCATATGCACTTACACACACATCATTACAACACAGCCACCAAACCGTATCAACAGTGTTAGCTGTTTAGCACAAACCTGTCTGGAGGAAGTTAACAACAGCAGAAACAGAACATTCACATAATTTCTGGAGAAAAGCTACAATGGTAGGCCTGCTTACATAACTGATTTAGTGCTACAGAATTGCTTTCTGCCTTTAATCTGCTCAGCAGTTTATCTTTGCTGTCGTGATCGGTTGAGCTTTCTTTAAACCATTATGGATTAGCATTCTGCCATAACATGTTAAAAGCTTAGCTTTGTTTATTTTTGTCAAGAATGGGGGAGGGATATCAGGTTCAATTGCTCAGGCAGCAGGTTATGGATGGTTATTTTTCTTACAATCAACATATGAAAGTGCCAAATGCAAGGCACAGCTAAATATTTCCAGAGATGTTACTAGCAGCTGGAATATCTGTGAAATTGTTAAAAAAAAAAACACATTAAACAAAAAGAAAAGAGAAACTTCAACATTTTTCATAATTATTTTACTCTGTAAATAATAAAATGTAATCCAGCATTCAAAAAGTTCATCCCACCCACCAGCTTCTATGGAATACTGAAGAGTAAATGGTCTAAAAACTTAATTAATAAGGCTGATTAATGGTTTTACCATGTTTGCATTATTGTTGCCATTTGGAGACAGGTCCTGCCAAAAGCAATCTTACTGTCATTCAGCTCTAGGACAATAATTCACCATCGTGCACATAAAACACCAAGCAAACTGCACCTCAGCCACACTGCACACAAAGAGAAGCTCAGATAACATTCCCCATCCATTCATGTGCATTTTCATAGTGGATTCGTAACACTGACTGCAGATGACCTTTTAGAAGATTATAGTACAAATCCATGCCTGATTTTCTACTATCAATTGATTGCAATATCATTTTAGACCAAATCCAACAATTAGCACACTTATTCAAACTCTGTGTAATCCAAGTGATTTGCAGATGCCAGAATGGAGTAAGAGCCTGTGATCCTGAGTGCTGCCAATAACCATCTGTGCAGCTTTACACTATTCCAAAGAAACACTAATAATGTGACCTGCCAGGCAGGCAACTGTACGGCTCTGCAACTTCCACATCCAAAAGGAAGCAAAGCAGCACTTCCACATTCCTAAAAGCAACACACACGTGCCAGAGAATTTTAAAAAGAGAAGTGTCTCATGGTGCTGTGATAAAGACATAAAACTGGAAAAGTCATTCAGAAAAGAGGAGGAAAAAAATCCATCTTGTTTGTGATCAGTGTGCTGTTTTACTTTCTTATCAGGAGGAATCTCTATCCCACACATTCCAATGAATGGCCACTTGCTATTACTTTGTCTTTCTGACTGCAAGCGGAGCACCGCTCCAGAGTTCCAACATTCCCTTGATGCTGCTCTGCTTAATGCTTGCGTGCTATTTAAACAAAGCATATTCCAACTAAATCTGACTATATATGGCGTTCCCTGACAAGGAAAAATTTGGATGCCCTACAAAAAAGAACCATGAAAACAGCAAACGCACACAAACACACAAAACACTCCGAACTTCCCCAAGCTGAAGCGTACTAGAAGAGGCTCTTTGTGGCAAAGGTCAGGTACCCAGTGTGACCCACCATCTCCTTCAGTGGCACGCCGCTTTTGAACTGCACCGTTCCTTGCTGCAGATTAGTGCCTGGGCTACCTTGGTTTGATGGGTTGCTGCTGTCAAAGCCAGCGCTAGAATTATCCTCGGCTGCTTTTCCAAGGTCAGGGATTTGCAAGCTAATTGTCCTTACATTGTATACTCGGAGCAGAATTTCCAAGGTGTTAATCTCTGTAAAACCGTACTCTTCCATTGCTAGGCAAGTTCTCTGGACTTGTTCAATGCAGGGGGAGAAAGAGCAGATGCGGCCACCTGCAAAAGAAGACAGGTAGTAGATAAGAGGGCAAAAATACACATGAAGCACCTTTTCTATTCTTTCAAATTCTCCTAGCTGCATGTACAATTCTGTGAATTGCACAAAAATAAAAACATTCTGAAAGAAAATCTTCATCGGGCAACTCTGTGGGATCAAAGTGTCAGCATCAAGCAGGGATGACTTCACAAGATGCATCAGACTGTTTAAAAACAGCTGTGGCAAACTCACTCATCTTCCAAACCCAGTGTTGCCCACCGCACTTGTTCATGATAAAACTCTTAAAGTCAATTCCCTCAGGGCAGTGCCTCTTTTGGAGTCACTCTCCACTGCTCTGGGCCGAGGCACTGCTCTGAAGCTGGCAGCTACACAAAGCCAGAAGTCATTCTCCACACACTGTACAGAGCTGCCTTCATTAGAATCTAAGTGTGCGTGCACACACGCTTCGACAAAAGCGGCTGTGTTTATTTGGGAACGATGGTATGCGTGTACAGAATAAAGTAATCTCTCCAGGCCATAGATGGAGTGCTGTTAAGACTTTACCCTTTTAGTCAAGCTGACTAGCGTGTCTCTTGAGCATTAAAATTTACTGAATACCACATCGGGCAGTTTTACAGCAAATGCACCAAACCGCTAGGAAAGGGCTCTTAGTGACAAACTAATGCTCACCTCCTCCTCTGCACATGGCTCAGTTTGGATTCCACATTCAGAGCACTAATCGGCTCCCTACAACTTTCTGCTGGCTACAATGTCACCTTAACAGCTGAGAATAGAATGATTCAGATTTACTCTGAAAAGCCACAGCCAAATCAGATCAAAGAATTATAAGGACACTGTCAGCCATAAAGCCAGGGCATGTGCTTTCACCCAGGACACAGTGTCCCACGAGGGACGCTGCCCTTCCTGAAAAGCTTTTGTGCTCGGGGAAGGAGCTGGACAATGCAGCTTCAGCCACTGTTTCACTTCTTATAATTAGATGAAAATGTGTGCTGACCTAATTTGCATTCCTTCCCAGCCCTCTCCCAGGCTCATCCAGTTGAGCCTCCCAAGCCCTGTTGTCTAAGCAGTTAAAAAACCCGTGCAGCTGAGAGCAAAGCATCCTGCTAAAAATAGAGGCAATGCAGGGGCTACATGAGGCCTGCTTTATCTCAAACTTGCTTTTTTTTTTTTTTCCCCCCCCTTTCTCATTTCTTAAGTCACATCTCTAAAAAAAGAAAGCATCAGGTCTGAGAGTGTCACTGTAGCACTCCAGTTACTGCACAGCAATGATGTGCTGGGCACTGATTGGGGAAGAACACTTTCCATGACCATTAATCCACCACACACTAAGCAGGATTTAATTTTAGTCCTGGGATAAAGTCTCCACAGCCAGCAGTTCTTATCATGCATCTTCAGAACAAAGTACCCCAGACAAGTAATTCCCCGGAGTGACAATTAAAGAACAAATCTAATAACCACCTGCAAAATTAATGCTGGTATGTGTCACTATTAACCAACTCTGGGGATGCCAATTTAATTGTGCACCCGGTCTGTTAGTTCCCATGAAATTAGATTTATATGTTTATCAGCACAGCCAGCACTACCAGAACTGCATCCGACAGCTCTTCCCTCCTGGCCAGGAGGAAGAGATAAAAGAAAAAAGCTCGAGAAGAAATTTCTGTTACGTAACTAGAAAGTTACTATAATGACCATATGTTATGGAGAACGATGCCATATTCTTATTGTGGAGGGAACTGAACAAACGTCTAACTTAGCTAAATGTCAGTTCACAGTAACTCTTTGTCTGCAAAGAAAGAATTTGCACTGAGATCTGAGATTTACTACGATTTCATTCAGGCTTTTCATTTTTTGCATTCATATTGAAACAAAAGATGGCAACAGATTTACATTTACAACAAACCTGTTCTCCTTATTTACTCCGACTGCAAAGATTTCAAGACATCTTTAGGCACAAGCTGTGGATTTACAGAGGAAAAGTAAGAAGCCTGCACACAACTGCGGCAACACAAACTGCAGACCCGCCTACGGCTCTTGTCAAGCCTCCAATTAAAGCCAGAGCAACCTTCATTTTGCCTCAGGATGGTCAGCTGAGCACAGCATGGCAGCACCAAACTTGGCGTTAATTTATCAGGCTGCCTCCTCACAAAGCAGACTGCTTAGGGGAGCAGGGCTACAGAAAATGGGCTGCTGAGCCACTGGGTAGAGAAGAAGGTGCTTGTGATAGCTGACATCCAGATGGCATCTGTCAAACAGGCAAGGAGGTCTTCTTTGCTGTCTCTTCTCAACATCACCCTGCAGGCTGGGTTGGACTCACGGGCTGAACTCGTTTCATTAAGCAGGTGTTAAGAAAAGGTTGGAAGGCTGCAATTAACAGAAGGCTTGAAGGTAGAAATGAAATTGCAGCTCCAGACTTAGAGACTGCCTAAAATAGACTCGGGATGCTTCATTTGCCATGGTGTTTTAGCTGCAAAAAAAAAAAAAAAAGTGGACTCTGAGCAAAAGAAAAGCAGCACTGAGAAGGACATGCTCTTCTGCTGAAGGGGCAGGACTTCTAGGTGCAGCCAGGTTTGTGTTCTCTCAGAGCTCTCCTTTTAGGAAAGCCACCATTCCTAAATTTCTTTAATGAGACCTGTGTGTCATCATAAATGGATACAGCAATTATCTGAGATTAATCCTGTTCACATTGGGAAGCCGTGTGAGCTTTTTGATCTGAAGAGCTGTCTAAAAATGTGTTTATTCATGTATAATGCCTCTGACAAGTGCTGAAGTTGAAAAGAAAATAATGAGTCTGTATTAAAGACTTAAATTTCTTTTTCCACCTTCAATTTTACAGGGAGTGAGTTTATTTGAAACATTTAATGGAGAGGTTAAATCTGAATCTGTAGGCTGGAAGGTGCCCACACAGTCCTGGCAGCCACTCTAACCAGCAGTGGGGTCAAGAGCCTATGAAAATTAAAGTACAATGGGAACAATTAGAGGACAGAGCTTAGGGGAAGGGGAAGAAATAAAAGAGAGGATTTGCATCTACAAAGCACTGTGCTTTTTTTTTCAAGCACAGTATTGAAAGTATCTAATTAATAATCAAGAGACACACCTTGCTATCGAGATCAGTGCCTTGGAAGTTGCTCCTCCTTCCAGTACAGTTCTTGGTATGCTTCTGTGCAACTCCACCAAGCAACTGTGTTTCTGGTTTGTCTGAGCAGAGAGTAGCACCTCTACCAGTTCTACTTACCTAAAATCTGCATGAGGCATCCAGCATGGAAAATCTGGCAGTGCTACCCAATGGACACAAACTCAATGCATCCTCATGATATGAAAACAACATGTGTCCAAGTTACATGCCCCCTCTTTTGCAGGTTGCTGCATGCGTCACAGTATTACTCAGAGGATGTGAAAAGAACATATGTAGTGCAATACTGCTAAGTTCCTGAGAAAAGGGCCCATAATTTTGGAAATGGTTCTGTGACGCAGAAAATGCAGCACAGCATTTTTATTTCTGGTAAGAGAACACAGCTCTGGGTTTTGGGATTTCAGTGCATTGTGATAATTGGAAGATTGTGTTACAAAGATCCCATGGCATGATCATTATGTAGGGGCGAGGCAGGAAAGTCACAGAGCAGCATCACTATGGCATTTACTCTGTGCTAGCAGGACACTAAAAATATTGCCTCTGCAAAAAGGGACAAGATGTCCTTTAAATGAGTGTGCTCGTGGGCGATTTGATGCAGCTTCCCTGACAAGTGAAGTTAGAGGATCTGGCTGTTGTTAGAAATTAAAGGATGTTTCTTGATTCAGAAAAGAAAAAAATTTCCAAATCAATTGCCAGCTCATTAATGGGAGCTTGATGCCGTTTTCTGCAAATGTGACCTTAACCTCCATGTTTGTAGGTGCATCCTTCCAAAGCAATTTATTCCTACTGACTGCTATGGAGCTGGCAAAAGCATGTATCAAAAACGAAGAAAAAAAAAACAAATAGTTGGCACCAGACTCGTGAAGAAAATCTAACAACTTCCTTTAAGATTCCCTTCATCCCCAGCTTCTTTCTACAAGCTGTGCAAAGTCCAACAATTCTGGCCAGCATTCCACAGCATGGATTACAGTTGCAGGAAACCTGCTTAGCTCATGACAGGTGAGAGAATCACTTCTGCTTAGGCTGCTGGGCCTGACCCATTGTGTGCACCTGAGCTAAAAATCCCTGCAACCTCAGCTAAGTTAATGCTTTCCAACAAGATACACCAGCCCTGCTTAGCTCAGCAAGCACTGCTTGGGAACCAGATGGATTTTGAGAGTTAGCACCTACTTCTGATCCTAGCAGGGCAGCTCTGCGTCAGACCAGATGGTCCCTCAACACTGGGAGGTTGTTTCAAACTATCATAGAATCACAGAATTGTTTGAGGTGGAAGAGACCTTTAAAAGTCATCCAGCCCAACTCCCCTGCAATGAACAGGGTCACCTACAGTTAGATCAGGCTGCTCAGAGACCTGTCCAGCCTGACCTTGATTATCGTTAACTTCACCTTGAGCAAATTCTCCTTCAAATCAAAGCAGGTGGCACACTAATAAAGGCTGGTGATGATGTTTTACAGACACTTATGGCTTAGTTCATTTATTCCAAAACAACCTCCTATGGACATGAGAAGCATTGATACCATCTTGAGTACCACCTGCATGGGTGGAGGAAGAAAGTCTAGACAGCACACTAGACTGGCAGGCTCCACTTCCTGCCCTAACATATTCCCTGTGTGTTCAACATATTCCCTGGGGGCTCAACCAGCAGCAGCCTTACATTGCTGCCCTCTCGGCGTGGTTCAGCTTGGGGGCTCCCAACCCGGCTGCCACAGAAGCGGCTGAAGAGTTCAGCTGTTCCTCAAAGCATACCTGGGTGGTTTGAAAACAGGACCATGAATAACCTCAGGAAAAATAGCCAGTGAGAAGTTCTGCATGGAACTGGTATTCCCTGAAAGCACCAGGGAGGAGGGAAACAAACCTAAATAAAAATTAAATCCCTTACCTACACCACAGGCTACTGGGAGGCTGGGATGTTATTTGCTTATACAGCAACCATAAGAACCAAACCTGGCAGGTTAGGACAACAATCAATGGCTATGGTAGAGGAAAAAATGCAAGCGAGACTTGTTTTAAGTCCACTGTGAACTAACAAAACAAACAAAAGACTTTGGAAATGAAAAGCAACTACCTCTAAGAAGAGTAGAGTATTCTTAAAAGCTTTCTTCAATGAGGCCCATACAGGGAGGTGTCTGGAGGGAACTTCCGCTGCAGGGCTTTTTGGAGAGACCTGAACCACGTCACTCAATTCAGGTGAGATCACACAGATCACTATTTGACAAACTCATAATTTAGGGGCTTTATGGAGAGAGGAGATGAAGGTTGAACATAAGAAAGAAGCTTTTTTTACGATAAGGGTGGTGATGCACTGGCACAGGTTGCTCAAAGATGTGGTGGGTGTCCCATCCTTAGAAACAGCCAAGGTCAGGCTGGACGGGGCTCTGAGCACCTGATGGAGCTGTGGGTGGTCCTGTTCAGTGCAGGGGGGTTGGACTGAATGGCCTTTAAAGGTTGCTTCCAACTCCAACAATTAATATGTATATATGTATGAAATAGGCAATACTTAGAGAGCAGAGTAGGTGGGTACAGAATTATAATCAAAGCCCTACAGTATTCAGCTGGGAGACAACTGAGTCAAAAGTTTCAGGGTATGTAAGTACTGTAGGATGTGGAGGATATTTCTGTTACCACTCATTTTTTTTCATTCTGCTAAATTATTCTTTTTTTTTTTAAATCTAGCCTGAAGGGGTTAACAGCAACTTTGCAAAAAACCACCAAGGTCAGATACTGCTATGACTACAGAAAAGCATTCATCAGCAGATGCTGCAAAAGGAAAACAGTGCAGGTCTGGAAATGAAAGCAAGTTCTGCAGTGCAGCAGTGCCTGAGAGATATTATAAGCAGCATTTCTGCTTGAAAGTGTGACTGGTGAAATGAGCACAGAAGGATGCAGCTGAGATGCAAGCCTGAGCATCAGCAGAGCATGTCACCAGAGAACAAGAACCTTCGAGTCAAAAACACTCTGTGCATTTTTATCCTTTTAGCTCTTCACAAGTTGGCAGTGCATTAAACGGGAGGCCAAGCTATTGTAAGCGGCATATTTACAGCCTACTGCTAGGCATAACGTGAGTGATAAATGTAGTCTGTGAAGAGGATCATTAACACTCAGCCTACTAGGAGCTACAAGACTCAGGATCTTGAGCATAAGTAGGAGAGAAAATACTGATTTGATAAGCGTTTGTTAAGGTCAAGAACTCTTACATGCAGTCTCAGCTGAAAACTCTAAAAGGAATATTGTGGTTCTAAAGAGGAGGTTAACTGATGCTACATATTGAATTCATTTAGCCCTGACTTCAACCTAATTACCTTAGGACCTCAGAGAATGAATGACCACTACCTGGCAGCGATGTTTACATTGTGCATCACAATAAAACCTGCCACGTGATCCTGTCCAGATGCATGAGAGAGGATATGGAGGGAAAAGAGTGCAAGGGCTCATTCTCTCCAGTGATGCCTTATCACTGAAATGAAGGTGAGCAGCAGCAGTACATACACAACCTGTTCTTACTGCAGAAGAGCTTTAACTATATGAAAACAGCAGTCAGCAGCTTCACCCTTTGACTGGTGGAACACACACGATGTCACTTTACAGACAAAAAAAACCAAAAACACAAACAAGAAGGGTTTTATTGGCTTAGCAGATGTAACCTTGTAGCACAGAAAAGCATAGCCGAAGAGTATTGTCAGTTCGTACTATAGTACCTTCTATCTGTTTTTCAAATGCTGGAGTGAGACAAGGATTCAAACCTCAGAATTGCTCAAGCAGCCCTGCTCAGTATTCTAAACATGCACCACTTAAATAATTCAAATTGGGCTGCGCAATGCAGCGCCTTCTAAGCTGGGAAGTCAGCTGAGAGTTCTGCTCACTAGATTAGATAATTTGAGCATGGGAAGGGCATTGTACAGTGCAGTGAAAACTATTTTTTTCCCAGGACACACTGGAAAGCAGCTACAAATTCAGCTGTTACCCTTGCAGGTACAGAATGTTAATTAGTCTCTTTTTATTTATTTACTTTTAAAGAATGTGTTGTATTGGAAAGCTTCCTTGAAAATTTTCCATGGTAGTGGAGGGAGCCTACTGCCTGGGTTGGTCCTGACTCAAACACATTCAGTGACCTTTAAGAACAAGCTTAAATCCTGTGATTTAGACCAAGCAATTTACCCAAAGTGAGTACCCTGCTGAAGTCATGTCCCAGCATGGGCACTGTTCTGCACTCCATACTCTCTTGATTAGAAAAGTCACTTCATAGCCTGGCAGAAGTTAGCTCAGGTTCACACCAGCACAGTTACATTGGCAGAACAGCAATCAGGGGAAAACTTTTTTCAGGATAGGAGAATGGTTTATTCCCTACTTTTCAATAGGGAAAAGATCTATTATGAACAGACAAAACCCATCCAATCCTGCACTAGCAGCCTCCACTTGTCATTATCCAAGAGCAGCTGGCAGAAGCTGGAACACCCTTCAGGTTCAACTCCTACTGCAGCCAATGTCATACTTCCCATTAGCTCTGACAGCAGAGATTTAAGGTAGAAATCAGTATGCATATTTAAGTATAACCACATTTTCTTTAACATTATTGATGTGGAGCATTGTTAAACTGGTCCAATCTGCAATGATTGATGTAAAGTGATTCTGAACACCTTTTATACAAACACCTTTCCACTGAAGTGCCAAAGAAATTTGCTTTCAGCATTTACTGTTGCTGCTGCCTCCCACACACCCTCAGATCTAGAAAATGCACTAGACAAAGGTTCAAACGTTGTTTTCTTTTATAAACTGCCCATTAATTGTAGCAGCTAGCACAGACCTGTAGGGAAAAGTTGCTCTGCTCTTTTCAAATCTTTCCTTGCAAATTGAAGACCTCTTTTTCATCCTTTGAAATGCTTAGAGACTTTGACATTTGAGAACAGCGATCACATAACTGAAAGGAGCAGCTCTAGCATATAGCTGAGAGGCAGAGACGGTACTTCCTAAAAAGAGCTAAGTGCAGTTACCTTCAGCTTTTAACGCTGACTTTGCGTGTCCAATGGCTTCCCATGGAGATGGAATATCCAGGAACACAGCATCTGCAATGTCTGAGACACCAAATCCATTCTTGCAGACATCCTGGTTGGTCACCGTGACCAGATGCTCTACTCCATGCTCCCGAAATTCCTCCTTGGCCTTCTCAGCTCTCTGTTGGTGGAATTCCACCGTGTACAGGTGCCCCGTGGGAGCCACTGTCCTAATGAGAGCGTGGGACAGGGATCCACTGCCTGTACCTGGAAAAGAAAAGCAGCTTGTGAAATGCCTTTTGACAGTGCTAGGCACTGCTACACCGATCTTCTTCATTAGTCCTGTCACTAAATGAACACCAAATGAACTAAATGAACACTAAATGAAAACCAAAACGAACAGGAATCATTGGTTAAATTAACAAAAAACAGTCCTTCCCTACCAAGGAGAGATGGACCAGATGACCCAGGAAACAGTTTTCAGGGTCCTCAAAATGTTAATTAAAAATCTTTGAGTAAAAAACAATGCCAAGTGCCAGCAATGTAGCTCTACAAAGGGCCACGGGATAATTAAATGCAGTGGAGAAATATAAAGAAAATTGACCATAGATTTTTTTCTCCAAGTGCAAGACTCTTCTAGGATAAAAAGAGATGAAGGCAAAGTTCAGCATGTTTTCAAAACCTTACATTTCATTAAAACAAGAAAGAGATGTTGGCAAGAGCCTAAGTTTGAAAAGCCTACTGGTATCTATGCAGACAGCCAACCTTCATGACATGGAACCTGTTTTGCCCAGGCCTCTTGTCACACACTGGCCATCCTCAGCACACCCTGACATTACCCAGAATGGAGACCCTGGGCTCCCTGCAGTCCCACCAAGTGACCTGACTGCACAGCTCAGGCTTACCTGTACAAGTCTACACTGTCTAGTGAAGTCTAATGAGATCCACCACATACCCAAAATTGTACATAAATCTGATTACCATGTACAGCCATAGACTAACCATTAGGATACAGACTTTTTCTTATTTGAGCTTGGTAATTTGGGAAACTTATTTTTAATGATCCATTGGCATGTTAAATACATAATGACTAATAACCAGTGTTTTCACTGAAGAAAACAGCCATATACCAACTCGTATTGCAGATTACTCACTGAAGTGGCATTTAGCAGAATAACCCACCAAATTCAAAGCCCCACAGCAACCCCAAATTATCTGTGTTTATTGATTTATAATTCTGTACTTGGAACACACTTTTCCTGTAGAAAGAAAATCTATTTCTAGCTATCTTCAGTGACTGTTCAGGCTAAATTTCAGCCTGAAGCAAGTTCTTTTAACTACCGCAAATCATAAAAACTATTGCTAAAGGACAGAATCTGAAGAACAGCAGCCACGGAGAAAGCTCAGAAACCAGCAGAGAGGAAATGAATTAGGGGACTCAGAGGTTGGTATTTTGCCTAATTGGAGCAATACTTTCCCGACTCGGACAGGAAGTCAGAGTTTAGTGACAGATCCAAGGTCCTTGCCCTCTAGTCACATAAGGGGTGAAATATTGCTAAGGCACTGGATTTGAGCTGACAGCTCTGAGAAGGGAGCCATTCAGACCATGAAGAGCTCAGGGCCCACGTCTGACATGAGACCAACCGAATGTTCTGCAGAATGGGCACCACTTCCCCGCTTCCCTCTGGGAGGGCTCTGATGCTGGCAGGCACAGCAGCGCTTCCCCCAGCTTTAATGGGAGGGAGGACCTCAGATTTTAGCACTGGCCCCAAAAGGGTCCAAGAGGAGGGTGAAACTGGAACATAAACGTTTACCTTAAGTGAAAATTCATGCATCCACAACAGTATTACAATAAAGCAAGCAGAAGACAGAGGGTAGTTACCTGTGCACACGTGACAAATTACCCACTTGCAGTACCAGCTGGCTCTAAATACTGACATAAACTTTTCACTGGTCAAAACAATTAATGGTATCATGGCAGCCACGTGGCTGCAAAAACTCAATAATGTACACACATAGCAAAGAAACAGCATTTCACTGTTTTTTGTAATGACAAAACCAGGGATGCCCATAAGACGCTAAAATGACTGAAATCTGCCATTATGTTTCACACCAGAAAGCAGGACTGCATGACTGAGAACTTCTGCAATCCTACAGAATTTAATTATTTCACCTTTCTAATGGGCAGTGCTGCTGACTTTTTGCACTGTTCTCAGCTCATCTATAGGAGTGAACGGGAGGTCTGCCAGCACAGCTGGGATGGACGCAGAAGAGAGGCAGCTTGTGCACGTATCCAGTTTCCTTGTTCATATCTTTTACATTTTTAATCTGTTTTTCAAAACACCAGAGAAGATACAGTTTGTCTCCTTCCTACAAAATCCCATTACATTGTTTTGGTTTATTTTCCAGTACTTTTTTTAATTCACAAACACTCCAAAGCCAAACCCAGCACCAAAAACAGGATGCTGGACGTCATCGCTTGCGGGTGTGTATTAAAGACTGAGCTTTTGTCAAACAAGGTTGCCAGGAATTATTTGTTGTTGACTGGGTACTGCAAACATGAGAATACATACACATCGCATTTTAAGCTGACATCATTAATAAGAGTATTTCTAAAGATGCTGCCTGCCTCCTCCATGACAACACTCTCAAAACTGCAGGAAACAAAGAACAAGGTGGCTATGAATCATCCACCATTGCAAAATTTCTTCTGTTCTTGAAGAGGTCACAGATTCTGACCCCAATCCTGTGAAATGATGATGACCTCTCAGCTCTCATCTGCCTGACAGTTAACACACTTGTCGTGGTTCATCGGGAATATCCTCATTGGGGTCTGGCATTTCAGCACACTTCTGTACTCAAGCACAACTCCTAACGCTGTCTACAGAAGGCAGGTTCAAACCTTTATTTCTCTTATATTATAGAAGGGGAAATTAATGTTTATATTCACCTCCTCCCCTGCAAATCTGCAATATTCAAAATCTGAGCTTTCTCAGCACCTTCTCAACTCCTTTTCCATTTCTCTCCATCCATCTCTGACACCTCTAAGCTCAGAGCAGTGCTTCTACCCTCTCCCAAGACAACAAAACCAGCACAGATTTAGAAGGATTTATATCCTAACGAGTGGACGCCTAGATGAAACATTCGGGCTCAGTACCTATTGATACTGCTTCTGATTTACAGACAGCAAAGTACTGATCGCATGAACAACCCAACAATTCCCCTGACCTCAAAAGGATTTGTTCTTCTCACCTTCTGCCGATTCAAGTGACATGTTTTCCACAGAGAAGCCTCCACACACCTCAGCATCATGAGGCAGCATCCACGCTAAGATCATTCCTCATTTCAAGGCTGCAGCAGACAACATCTGACCCCTTCAGAAATAACACCTGCTACTTCAATACTGTGTAGATACGCATCAGGAGAGCAGTCGAGAGGAACGCAAGCATTCCAACAGCATCAAATACAGCACTTGACGGAGAGCTGAATAAGAGGGAACACACTTCCACTGTTTTCTGTTTAGTCTGGTTTTCTAATTTGCTTATCCTCCTGGAATCCCACCTGTGCTGTAAACACAAGAGACCTGATTTTGTGTTCCACTACGTTTTCTCTATGCTTGCCTACCCCCAAGATTTCCCTTCCATGGGCTTTCCCTTTTTAAGAAAGGAAGTAAAACTGTGATTTCGAACCCATAGATGTTTACAGCTGTGCTTATTCAAAATATTTGCCAGGTTTATTATGGCAGGTTTGTAATCCAAACTAAAGCTGAGGAAGCTCTTAAGTGCATACATTGGTTTATATAACACAAAAACAGGAAAAGTGGTGTCATTAATTTCTGGATCAATGCAGCATCTAGTAACATTTTAATAGAATTGAAGTATCTGCCGCAATATTTGGCTACACAAGATATTCTAAACTGGGCAAAACAATCAGTGTTGCTGTATTAGTCTCCTAGCTACCGCACTTAAACCTAGCAAATAATAAGACGGGTCATGAGTCGGCCATGAGAACGGATGGAGCCTCAAAACCAAAGGAGAATTAATCTTTAGGCACAGCGGAAAACTCCACAGCCCGTATCTGAAGAAACACAGCGCAGAGGAACACTGCTCACTGTACATGACAAGCTTATGTAACAGCAGAAACATTTTAGTGAATATATGAAGAGACCTTAAGCATCTGATAGTTCTAACTCAAAAGTCATTCTGTGAGGGCAGTCGGGCACAAATCATGGTGGAAGAGGTGAGAAACTGCAACATCAGGGACAGGGGGAGAGAGGAGGAGAGGAAGAAGGGCATTCCAAGGAAATGGCCTGGCTACTGCAGGAGGAGATGGTGCCTCAAGCAGTTCCCCTTACAGATGACCTCCTTCTCTTGCCTTTCTGCTGTGGACGCACTGCCCAAATGGGCATTTTGGCAAGCAGGCTGGAGGCCAAAGAAGGCCACTGTTCACTGGATTCAGGAGCCAGGGGAGGATGGCATGGAAGTTTCCAAGGCTGGCACAACCTACAAAAGGAACGGGAATGTGAAGACTGAAAAGAATTTGCTCTTAGAGATTCAAGAGGCAGAGTTCTTTAGGGAGGGATCTTCTGCAAAATGGAGGTGATATTGTGAAGTTCAGAGCTGCATGAGAAATGCACTTTGTGGTCAAAAGAAATGGTAAGATGAAAGGAAGCCCAAAAAGCCTGGAAACAAGAACTTCAGGGTACCAACAGCATTCCTCAGCCACAGGGCTGCACCCATCACAAAGACGCCTCATGTGGCCACAGTTCTACTCCAGTTCTTTGGTATGCCAAGAGAATACTGTGCTCTCTGATGTTGGTACACATGAGGCTTTTCTTCTACTTCAGAAGGTGTTACAAAGAATCACATGTTCAAGTTCTTCTCTCTCTTATCTGCTAAGAGACAGATGTGGGAGACATTATAAAACTTAATTAATATCAATACATCCCAAAATCAAATTAATAGCTACAAAGCTCTGGTGTGTATACAAAAGATACAGCTGCAGAGTTTACATACATTTATGCCACAGAGATGGTGCAGACATGAGCAGTCAGAAAAGTCACAGCACCACAGCTGACTTGCTGGGACTCCACAATAATCTATGAATCATTTATTAAGTATCCATTAATCATTAAGTCCTCCTTAAGTTTTTATGAGCGCACTCCTAACAAAATCTACACTCAGACCATGAGTCTGAAAATTTCATAACCGTTTTGGAGGAGCTGCAGTGTGAGGCAGGCTGGCCACAGGCTCTTGTTACCCCTCCACAAAGAAGCCATGGGAACCCAGAGGACTGTTCTCAGTCTTCACAAATCCCATCTGTGGCTTTGGAACCCCATTGCTGTGTGGCAATGAACAGGGTTTAGCAACTTTTAATTTGGGACTTAGCTGAAGGGAAACAAAAATCCAATTAACATTTTTGCTCATGTGAGTCTGATTTTGTCGAGGGCTGAAGGATCAGTGGGATACTGGTCAGAATACTTTTGACTAAATTACATTTTGTCTAAATACAATGCTCTGTTGAAACCAAAATATTTCTTAGATTTATCAGATTAAACGAGGTTTCACTGTGCTGCACTGCACTACACTCACATTCCCCGAGCAATTCTGAGAGTAAGAACAGACACTTGTTTAGGTCTTACCAGGCAGAAAGGACACCAAAAAAGCCTAGATAAGCGGGTACTGGAATAAAAAAAAAAGAGGTCTTCACTTACGTTTAGCAACAATATCAGAAAGGTTTCATATTTATTCCAATGTAGTATAAAAATAAATTTTAAAACAAAAAAAAAAAAATTAGTTGTCAAATGGAGTCATCATCCTACAGGTAGCTGCAATCACAGGACTGAAGATAGCCTTGGCTTGCAGGATGGTATCAGGTTAGTTTTGCAGCTTTGGAGAGCGGTGAAACAAAGAAGATCAAACACATTCCTTTACTTAATTGGTGACTGCACATGCAATGACCACAGGTGAGATCAGAGTTACTTGGTGAAAGTTTCACACTACCCACTGCAGGTACTGCAGCAGCTACCTCAGGTATCCTTTACTTCTGGAAAGATCGGGCTGCCAAAAACTCTTTTCAAACTGTGGCTACAGTCCTTGTGAATTCACTCCTGAGGTGAATCCCTCAGGTCAGGGACCAATACTTCCAGGAGATCCTAGCTCCACCAGCAATTTTTGAATCTCAATGTACTTTCATAAATTAGAAATTAGCAGGAGACAGAAAAAGGATCATATTCCTATGCCTCCATCATGAAACATCAGGCAGATGCTGAGTCTCCTTACAGCCTCAATAGAGTATGCTGGGATGATCTTAATTATGCATGTGCTGCTGATCAGCTTGCTCTTTATGTATTTATTAAAAATGATTAAAAATGGTAAAACCTGTATTAATATGCTTGTATTGGTTATGACAGATCACTATGAATCAATTTAAACTGAACAACATATATATACAATTAAGCCTTACTTTTTCAACTGATTTTTCCTAACTACACATGTAAGACAATATATACCAGTATTCACAACATCAAAACATGACGCAGAGGGCATTTCATCTTACTTCACCCACCCCAGCTAGGTGCAGGACAGCTGCCACAGCCTGGCAGCAAGGAAAGGGGAGCCTGGCCAGTTCGCTGTGCCTGCTTTGCCCCTCCAGCCCCACAGCAACTATATGTGTATCAGTTCATGTTCAAATAATAGAAAGACAGACTTCCATGCTAATTAATGCTCAAGATACATCTAAAGACAGCACTAACAGGAAGCAGACTCAAATGCCATTACTAGACCAGATTTCCTGCCTTGTTTCTGTAGATCACCACTGGCTAGCTCCTCCTAAGCCACACAAGGTTAAACAAGCACTAATGATTTTTGATTGCTGAATGTGGCCTCATTTTGGATGGCACCAAAGTAACTGGAGGCTCCAGTTGTCAATACATTTTTTAATTAAAATCACCAATTCTGGTCAGTTGTAAGCAAACCTGCAGTAAGAACTCTTGCTTTAAGATTAACTCTAGATTCATGACACAATACTCCTTTTTTTCTTTGTGAACAGTGAATCTTTCAGGCAACGCAAGCACAACGTTAGTAGTACAACTGTTTGCTTTCCCTAGAAAGCTGAAGTTAAAACACTAATTAGGACAGCATAGACATTAAAATAAACCTGGAAACAGTTTTCCATTAACAGAAAGGATTGTTTGTAGCTATGGCTTTTGAATTGCAGCATTTCTGGGAATGTGGATCGGTTAGCTCATCAAGCATTTCCATTTCTTAGCTATTCAGATAAATGAGCTTTCAAAGATTTTCATCTTTCATCATTACTGACAACAGTAATGATGCAGCTCTGTCCTTTAATATTCACCTACCCCAAGAAAGGGGCCAGGAGCTTCTACATGGCTTTGCCTGTTTCCAGCGTGTCCATTTATTACTTATTATGGGTATGACTGGATGCAGATAAGCAGCACTTCAGTTGTGTTGGAAAGCAGCCACAATACCCCCAAAGCTGCTCAGCACCATGCTTGGGCAAGTGCAGGAAATGTTAAATGCAAGTTAACACAGTGCAGCACAACCCTGTCATACTGATCCTCTGCCATATCTATGCTTCAGAAGGAAGCACATAAAACTACTTCCTAAAAAGACTCAAAGTAAACAGGCAGAAAAAATGAGGACAAACTGTCTACAGTTCACATTTTTGCAAACTACAGAGATCAAACGAAATCAAGCAAGCCTCATATTGCCTGCAGCAATAAAATCATGAAAGTGTTATTATAAAGTGTATCTAGCCACGAAAATATCTATCTACATGAAATATAACTCCTCCTTACTTAAAAATTATGTAAAATTATGGAAGTGGTAATAAGTTAAACCAAGTTTTGAAACAAAGCACAGCACTGTGATGAATGCATCATCTGTTCTACTATGCCACCGCACTGAGCTCTGCATGAAGTTGAAGTGCTACAAGTAGATCACAGCTGCGAAGAGAACAACAAAATAGACATAATTCTATGATATCACGGGATAGAAATACTGACATTTGATTTCCCATATTACTAGGTCCAGTCCCTTGCCATCTTTCACTAATTCACCTCAATGATGTTCTTGCAGACTTCTAATCCAATGCCTGACTTTTTATTCAAGTCATGTCCTTTTTTAAAATATGTCTGAATAACTTAGCAGTTTGAGATAAGGGAAAGAAGACTGTTTATATTTTTAAGATGAATTAATCATGCACTCAAAGGCATGTGTACACAAGGCTGGCATACTGAAGCAACGCTGCTTGTTGGAGAGGCAGTAGTTGGTAGCATGTGCAAATGAAAGAGAATTACTCCATGTGGGCTGGGAAAATTGTATCACAATGGAAAAAAAAAAAAAAGATTTTGCAAAATGTAAAGCTAAGTGTGTTTTCCATGGAAAGCGTTGGTGTTAGTTCTTAATAATTAAGATCTCAAACTATTACCTGATTCACATACTATGGAGCCTGGCTTCAGTTCTAACATCATGGTGATTACAGAGATGTCAGTGGAATACAGGATCTGTGTCCTGTGTGGAAGATTCACAGTCCACAGTTCTGGAGTTGGATGAAGAATAAAAACCCATCCTCCTTTACTGCAGGTCACTTTGGAGCCATACTTCTTGCCTATGAGATCCGTGGAATGCCGGATGACCCCATATTTAGTCTGAGTTACACTGCCTTGCCGGACTTTCACAGGAAACATGGATTCGTGGCCCAAGAACACAATAGCTGTGTCACCATCCTTGATTGTATCGCCATATTCAACAAAACTCATTGCAACAGTCTTGTGGTTGGCTGGTGGTCGTCTCCCAGAAGGGGACAAATGCCAAGGCAGTGTTACGGTGTCACGATGGAGCTGTAAGTACAAACAAGTTATTTTATTTCCCCAATAAAATAATGATAATAAAGACATACGGTGCAAGGAAGATGTTAGCAAGAGAACCTCATGAAGCTCAGGGACCTCCCCTCGATGCACTCCTCACCCAATTAAAATCAACAAAAAGACCTCACTGACTTGAATATAACCACTATTAGTATCACTGTACGGTACACTCACAAGCAAAAATTAGCAAATTTGTTAGCATTCACCCAGCCTGCTCCCTAATGCTACTGGGAAACTTGCAAGGCAGTATTGATTTCAGCAGTCTGTTTGGTTCCAGTTCACAAGCTCTCAGAATATGTTGTTAAGCAATGACTTTTATTTTCTTCTGCTGGCTTATCCCTTGTGATTTACAGCATGTGACAGCTGGGACTTGCCTGGATCTCAATCACCAATTATTAGGACCACTAGCAAAAATTTACTTGAAAGTTTTCCAAATGAAGCTTTAGAGATAAGATAAAGGTAGGATCCACGTTAATTTAGGTATAAATTTGACTAAGTACAAAGAAAAAACACTGTGGCCTTTAATTTGCCATCGGGGGTGTAAAGTGATTGTCTGGGAAGTGATCCATGCTGCAGCTGAATGTAAACAATCCCTTGCCAGCTAGTGCAAACACACTGCATTGTTTTAGCCCCATGTTCTGAGAGCGACAATCTTAAATGTTGTTGTCCTGGAGAAGAAAACCTCGAAATGAGAAGGCAGCTTACCATAAAACCTGGCACTGCTTTTCAGATAAGGCAGCTAACAGCCTAAGCTGCAGGCTGATCTATTCATGGAAAGAATTGTGTAATGAGGTGATCCCAAAGTTAGAGATTAAAGTCTATGACAGAAGGCTCTGGGAGTTTGATTCCTGGTAGCTGGACAAGAAAATTAAAACAACATTACTTTTCACAGAAAAATAGAATCACGGAATTGTTTGAGTTGGAAAAGACCCCTAAAGGCCATCCAGTCCAACTCCCTGCACTGAGCAGGGACACCCACAGCTCCATCAGGTTCCCAGAGCCCTGTCCAGCCTGACCTTGGCTGTCTCTAAAGACGGGGCATCCACCGCCTCTCTGGGCAACCTGTTAATGATTTGATTCCAGTGCTTTCATATTGAATGTGTAAAAGCTTTATTCTATTTTTCTGTTTTTACTAAAAAGAAAAACCTTTTAGTTCTGAAACTGTAGCCTGTTTTTCTTGACCAAAATTTGAGTTCGGCCTGCTGTTCAGCAACTAGATTTGTAAACGTGCTGCAGTGAGAATGAGAAGCAGACATGCTGGTAGGCCACGGCTCCAGAGCGTGAGGCATGTGGTGTGGGTGCTCATACAGCAAAGCACGACAGGCATGTCTGGACACATGGACAACAGCTCAGAAATGTGCACACACCGGACACAGACCGTAGTGATGAGGTTCTATAGCCTGCACCATCGGGTTACATCGATGTTCTTCAGCTCGTATTTAGATCATCATTTAGAAGCAGCTCTGATTCCGTCTCATCTACACGTCTTCCTCTGAACCCTGCCCCGCGCTCCGTCCCCACGCCCGGCCCCGGACGGGGCTGAGCTCCCGCCCTCTCCTACAGCGTCTCGAACCAAACGCCGCCAGGGCCGCGCGCTGCCGAGCGCCAACAAATCCCAACGCGCGGCGGCCGCTCGGCCCGCAGCAGCGCAGCGCTCACCGCCGCCCCGCGGGGTCCGAGCCCGGGCGGGGGCTCGCGGTCCCCCGGCAGCGCCGGCTCTCCCCGTCCCCGCAGCCGTTACCTCCCGCGGCCGAGTACCGCCAGCAGGCCCGGCGCGGCTCTCCTCACACGCGCCTCCCCGAGCCGGTCGCAGGATGCTGACGACGCTCCGCCGCCCCCGCCCCCGCCGGCCCTGCCCGTAGCGGCCGGTGGCGGCGGCCCGTTCCCGGCTCGGCCGGCCCCGCGCACGGTGCCTGCGGTGAAACGAGGGGTCCCTGCGGGGCTGCCCTTCCCGGCTTCTTCCCCCCGAGCGCCTCCACGGGCGCGGTTAGCTGCGAGCCCGGGGAGGATCTCGCGTTCGGCAAGTGTGGGTCACTGTTTTCTGCGCCCTCCAGGGGGGAGCCCCTTCCCCAAGGAAGCCACCCGAGCCTCCGTGCAGGCGGCTTCCAGAACGTTCCCAGCTATTCCCCCCTGCTGAGCACGGGGAAAGGCAGCTCGAGGCCAACCGAGCTCCTCGTGCCGGGTTCTGGAGTCTGGAGGAGAAACCCACGGCAGTGTGGGCTCAGAAGGAGCGGAATCATTACGGAAACCCCAAATAGCACGGCTCTAACTCCCACTTGTGTCTCGTGTTTAGGATTGCGGTGATGTGGAGAGCCGGAGGTGCCCCGGTGGCGCGGGGATGGAGTCAGGAGATGCCCAGGAGGAGGAGGATATCGCCTCATCTGCTGCTCCCAACAAGCCCAGGCCACCTGGCTTGGGAGGGCGCGGGCACAGCAGCTGTGAGTCACCTCGGACACGCAGGTAACGTTCTGTCTCGATCTGATAATCCTCTGCTGCTGCGTTCACCGGTGGCTTGAGATGCACAGGAGTGGAGAAAAAGTCGTTCCTCCACAATCAAGAACGCCATCAACGTGTGCTCAGCTGAGAGATGTGTACGTGGCCATTTGTGAGTTTTTATCAATGTGATTTCATCAGCTGTGAGGGAAAATTCGCCCATTATCTTCAGTGAGAACGTTTTTATGTTATGCTATTGACCCGCCCGTATCATAATTGCAGAAGTCTTTGTTATTTAGTTATGAAACTCTCCTCCATCTCATCTAAACATAATGTATGCAGTTTCAGAGGTTTCTTAAACTGCAGACTCCTACTCAGCTGTTTTTCTGACTGGCAGTCACGGCTCTATTCTGCCTTTATATCTGCACCTACCTTATTTTTTTGGTGTCATTTTTTCATGTCATTTGCAGTAGTTTACATTCTTGTGTCCTTTCTTGCCCTTAAAAAACAGCTGTTCAGATCACCGTGAGCCTGACTGTATACAGAACCGAACAGCTCCTGATCTTCAACTAGGAGTTGAAATAATTTTCAACGGGACGCTCAACCAATGGAAAAAGGGATAATAACAAAGCAGATGTACAGAGAGCAGTACATGGGAAGAAAATATTTGGGAATTTCAGCAGATGCAGCTACAACCAGTTCATCTGTTGATGCACGAGTTTTTTCAAGTGCTGTTTACTCAGTAAGGCATTGGAAACAATGCAGTTACACGTAGTGTATAACTGATTTGGAAATTTCCAGATTTTCAGGATGTTTCCCCTGAATTCTTCAGGTTCATCTTGCTATCACGTGAGCAATTTCAGAAGACATATTCCCTAGCTGACACACATCTCCTTGCAGTTGTACGCTGCACAACATTTATAATTAAGCCTCTTAGGAAGTGTTCTCTGCACGGCCCATGATTAACTTCCCTTCATTCTTCATTGTTGAAGCTCAGCACAGAGATCTCTGGAGTAATCACCCCACCTTTCCAGCCTAAAATGCCAAACTGCATCATAGTTTACAAGTCAGCATGCACTACAATATCGTCCCAGCATGGAAAGGACATGTTGATGCCTTTATCACAGTCTAACAGGCAATACAGGCTGATCCAAGGAAAGTATTCTCTCAACAGATGAGCTAGATAAAGCAGTTGATAGAGGCTGTTGACACACAGCACAGCATCCATAATTAAGCCACTAGGGAAGCAGGGATGGGACGTAACAAAGGTAGGATCCAGTTTGCACACAGCTTTCAGCAGATATCAAAAAGTGAGCTAAGTGTGTATTATAATTTTGTCAAATAACGGTGAGGAAAAGGGTGTAGAGGGTGCAGCGTTCATTAAACATGTTTGCTAGGTATATTTTGATGGTGTCCCACCATGGTTCTGCTCTCTTTGTGTCTTCTTTCAGACAAAAGCTGTGTGAAGGAGAGGTGTCTGTGTTGGAAGTGTGATAATGAATGGCACATTGAGAACACAACCGGCTCATAATAACTAACGACTGGTGTTCCCTGTTCTGCAGGATGGGGAGGGAGAGTGTCTCCAGTGCATAGAAGTGAGTTCTTGAGGTTACCTTGACTCCACAAATCTGTAAAACAAGTAAGTAACAGTTGCTTCTTGTGTGCGTGGCAGTAGATTATGGAACAAGACAGACGGAGCCTTCAGTACCTCCTTACTATGCTTTTTTGGGGGTGAAGAAGAACACCAGAAAATAAGCTTGTAAGGTTACAATATGTTCTTAGTATTATCTGTATTGTTCTACATTAAAAATAACACTGATGAGTGTTTTACATTAAAAAGAAAAAAAAAAACAACATACAACTAGAACTTGGCAAAAAGAAGAAAAAGTGTTGTAACTCAGATCCATGAATACGACATGTATTTTGACAGCTCGGAATGATTTTACGCTTACGTTCATTGAATGCCTTCATAGGAGGGCTTTATCTGTAGCTGACACTGTCCTGAAGAACGAGCATTGCGTGGAACTAGCAAGATGTAGGGGAAGATTTTGTGAGGTTAAAAAGGCAGAGGGGACTTAGAGAGGATTTGTTCTTTGATCCCGGACTGAGCCCGACTTCTGCAGCTCCGTGTGCTCTCACTCTACCTGGGATAACTGGGAAGCCTGGATGGCAGCCAAACAGTGCATTTTTATTTGAGGCAGTCTGTGCTTTTTAGTTTGTAATGGTTTCCTGTGTATTTTATTTTTCCTGAAGCTGGACAGTTCTGTAAGCTGCCTCGGTGCCACGGTGCTGAGGGCACTGGTTGTGGTGCTGGAAGAGGCACGGTGGGGAAGATTCCTCCATCTCTCTGGCTTAACTCTAATACAGCAGTTAAAGGCACTGCCCGGGTGTGGGGATGAACCATGAGATAAATGCACTACAGAGAAAGATAAAGAGACTGTTACGTGAAGGGCAGCTCCAGATTGCCATTCACTTTACTTCTCCAAAATTGAACTCTGGGCTGCATGAGAGCTTTGGGACGAGCCCTGCGCAGCAGCAGTCACCACTGCCCGAACGTGAGTTGAGGATGGGCCAGATGCCCCTCTGCTCCTGTCCCCCACAGGAAAATCAGCCTTTCTTCAATAAAATTAAGGTACTTTCTTTGCACACGACAAAAAGAGACCTTCAGTGCGTTACACAATAAGCCTACATTCAAGTCTGAGCAAGGGTGAAAGCAAAAAGCTGTGTGCGCCCGCCTCAGAGCCTAACGGCGCCGCCATGTTCCGGCTGCCGGTGTAACGGATGTTACACGCACGCCTGTGTTCACGAGGTCACGACGCTCGCCGCTCCAGGCCCGAGGCAGGCGGGCTGCGAACCCAACGCCACCGGCCGCCCAACCGCCGCGCAAAATGGCGGCACGCCTTCACCGGCCAGGAGGAGCCGCCGGCTCCGCCCCCTCGCGGCTCGACCAATGGAATGAATGGGCTATAAATAGCAGCCAATGGGGCGGCGGGTCGCGCTCTATATAAAATGGGCGCGGCGGTTGACTCGGGGCTCCACTCCGGCTTGGGCAGCGGGTGGGTGCGGAGCGGGCGCTGAGGTCCTTACGTTGGCTGCGGAGCCCTCGGTAAGTCCCGGGGCAGCCGAGTCGCCTGCAGCTTAAAGAAAAGAAGAAGGAAACGATTTAACTTTTATGAGAAAAATGTATTTTTAATGGTGCGGGTTGGAGCCGGTCCGGCCGGGAAAGCGGCGGGGGGAGCGGGATGCGGCGGGGCGGGGCGGGACAGGTGCGTACCGGGTGCGGCCGCAGCTCGAGCCGGAGCCCCGCTCTGAAAGCAGCTCAGCCCGGTATTTAGCAGGGTAGTTACATACGCTCGCCCCAGCCACGTCCCCCGAGGGAGCCGTCCGTTGTGTAACGGCTCGGTGAGTGCTGCCCGCTCCCCAGCTCGGCGCTGCCGGTACCGGCGCCGGGCGCGGCGCTCCCCGACGGCCACTCCGCCTCGGGCTGGGGCTGCCCCGCCGCTTTGGCCGCCGCCCTGCATCCCGGCCGAGCCCCGGAGCGTCCGGACCGGGCTGCTGAAGGATGGGGCAAGGCTTGCGGAGCTGGAGAAAGTTCTTTTTTCTTTTGCCTTTTTTTACTTGGCCTTGAGGAAGGCGTTGTGGCAACGAAGGTGTGGAATGCGCGGGTGGAAGCGAAGCCAAGGTGACCTTGCTCGGTGCCTGGTGGCCTCCCCCGGTGATAGGCTTCCCTCTCTTCCCCCAGTGACTGCGGTAGGGACAGCCATGCCCTTCTCAAACAGCCACAACCTCCTGAAGATGAAGCACTCCGCTGACGATGAGTTCCCCGACCTGAGCGCGCACAACAATCACATGGCCAAGGTGCTGACCCTGGACCTGTACAAGAAGTTGAGGGACAGGCAGACTTCCAGTGGATTTACGCTGGATGATGTCATTCAGACCGGGGTTGACAACCCAGGTAACGGCTGCGCCCTTAGGACTGCAGGGCGGTCTGCTCCCCCTCCTTCCTGGAAGTGCTCCTTGACAGCAAACCCCGCACGCACCGAGGGACGGCTGTGCTGAGGAGGCCGCGATTTGTCGGGCTGTGCTCCTCGCTGCAATCTGACACAGCAATTCCCAGGCGCTCCCATTATGTAACTGCTCTGCTAAATACTTCAAATCCAAACCAAAAAAAAAAAAAGCAAGTGCTCCAATGTGTTCTAATTTTTACGCAACCGGGGGGGAAAAAAAAATCCTCTGAGCTGTGTGGGCTTACCCGGCTGTTCTAAGCTCGTCCTATTCCAAAGTGGTTATGTGGTGTTCTGTAGCACTTCTATGAAAACAAGGGGGAGCAGATGCATATATGTGTTAACATTACAGTATTTATTTTTACTCTAGCAATATCAAAATGGCCCAACTAAATAATCAGAGGCTGCCTCCCGATGAGGAGTACCCGGACCTGAGCACCCACAACAACCACATGGCCAAAGTGCTAACCCTGGATTTGTACAAGAAACTGAGAGACAGAGTCACGCCCAGTGGCTTCACCCTGGATGATGTCATTCAGACTGGGGTTGATAATCCCGGTAAAACGTGCTGAGATATTCTGTGGGAGCCAGCTGAAGTAACCGGTGCTTTTCAGTATGGTGACTTAAGCTAAGCTCGTGGAGGTGGTATTTATGAGCCGACTATGAAAATGCAGTTCTGTCTGTAGCAGAGTGAACAAAGCGATGCATGCTTGCTCGCAGCAAAGCATGGTTGTTTTAAGTGTAGTTCTATCTACGGGTTTGCATTAGCTAGTAAAATTGGATGTGCTGTGCAAAATTGCCCTAAACCAAAGCTTGATGAGAGTGTGGCTTAATGGCAACTGCTATGGTTTCCCATAGCACTGCATTTGACTAACTGGATGAAATGTTAAGTGTAGGGTCTCCCAGCTGCTCTTAAGCGAGTGCATTTCTAAGTGACTAGATCTGCTGCAAAGAAACTTGCCTGGTTAGTGAGTTGCTGTGTTGAAGTATGGCTGAGCATCACCCAACTTAGCTCTTCTGCCTTTGTTACCACTCCAGGCCACCCCTTCATAATGACAGTAGGATGCGTAGCGGGCGACGAAGAATCCTATGAAGTGTTTAAGGAACTCTTTGATCCAGTTATTGAGGACAGGCACGGTGGCTACAAACCAACCGATGAACACAAGACCGATCTGAATGCTGATAACCTGCAGGTATAATTTCTTTGTTCAGTTACTGATACCCACTGATCTGAGGCCTGGGGGAAGCTGTTAGCAGTTGCCTGAATGGATTGCAGGCTCTGTCCTCTCTCTTTCACCTTGCACAGACTGACAGGCACTGTGCCCAGTGCAGTCTTACTCAAGAGCCTGCTGCAGTAGGTTGTCAGTAACTGGGTAAAACCAGGCAGCTGACAAGCAGGACTTGCTTCATGTGCTCTGCAATGTAAGTCATACCAAACACGCTGAGCATGTATTTCTTTGGGCTGTGCTAGTAGTTGTGTAAAACAACCCGGTGCCAGGGTTGTTAGAAACTCTTTCTACTGTATGATGATGTATGCTAAAAATCCACCAGTGGTGGAAGTAGAGGCATGTACCCATCTTACAGACTTCAAATGTTATTACAGTCTCTGGGAATTCCAGCTGCTATCTTGGTTGACAGCCATAGGACATCTCAAAGCGCTTTAATTTTTGAGAATAATGAATAATTTTCATTTGCCTGCAAGAATAAACACCTACCTAAACAAGGATTTGTCATGTTAATACCTCTGGATTGCAAATGAGAGGAGTAACAGAAGCTGAGATCTGGGTCTCAAGATGGGTGTAAAATTGATGATACCCCTGTTTTCTAGCACATACTTAGTAGCCCTAGTCTTAACATCAAAACAAGGAGTTTGTTACTCTCATATTTGTTGGACAGCTGGAAAAAATGGTCCAGAAGTGCATCATATTACAGCCCAACTAGTCAGTGTCAAATAAGTGCACAGAACCTGTGTGTATTTAGGGTAAGCATCTTAGCAACAAGGCAGTACTGACTAATTTTCTGATCTTGTAGGGTGGTGACGACTTGGATCCTAATTATGTGCTGAGCTCTCGTGTGAGAACTGGCAGGAGCATCCGTGGGTTCTGCCTTCCTCCTCACTGCAGCAGGGGAGAGAGACGGGCTATTGAAAAGCTCTCTGTTGAAGGTAAAGTGTTGAATCGGGCAATGAGGAGAAACTGACCTTGTCTAGGCAAAGAGGTGCTCCGTGCAGTTGGAGAATGGAGGTGGTTGGCAGAAGCTGCCTTCCTCAAGGCTTAACTTGAATGTTGAACTTTCCCTGAAAAAGGCAGCTTGGATTATGGTTGCATCAGTGTTGCAATTTGTAGCTCCAAGCAGGAGCACATGTCAGGGAAGTTGGACTGTATTAAGTTGACCTTTGCTGATCTTGAAAGCTTCTTTCTGTGTGGGGGAAGAGGTTGGTTCATCACAGCTCAAACTTGAGAAGTAATAGGTATGGAGCAATCCTAGGGCTTGAGTCATGGTTGCAGTATTTTGTGGCTTCTTTTAATTGACTTTCATTAACATTCAGCTTGCTTAGAGGTGTAGTTCAGCTCTGAGTGAGCTCTAGTTCTCAGTGGAACTCCTCAGCTGCAGTTCTTTCTGTTGCCTCCCACTTACTTTAAGCCAGAGGAAAGGATACTTTCTCAAGGTGCTATCCTGTCACTGTTCCAAAACATTTCAAGGGCAGGGTAACAGTCCTTGATGAGAATGCTGCTTGTTGTATTCGCGACCTTGATTCTCCTTGGGAGAAAGCACTTCACTACTACACTTAAGCAGCAGTAAGGATCCCATACTTTATGTAGGGGAACAAAGACTGCTTGTTTCTGCCTGGAAGGTGCACACAAATCATCTGATACAGCCCTAAGTTCTGTAATGCCACGCAAACTCATTGCCACTACAGATAAAAGTAAGGGAGGAACCAGCAAAAGCCAATAGTTCGAATGCAATCTCTAAAGTTCTGGGAATGTTTGTAGTCTCTGCTTCCATCCTAAAAGTGCCTCTCTTCCAGCTCTGGGCAGCCTGGGAGGTGATCTCAAGGGGAAGTACTATGCCCTGAGGAACATGACCGATGCAGAGCAGCAGCAGCTGATTGATGATCACTTCTTGTTTGACAAACCTGTTTCTCCTCTTCTGTTGGCATCTGGGATGGCACGAGATTGGCCTGATGCCAGGGGTATCTGGTGAGTATATGCCCAGAAGGGAGAGTTGCATGAAGTCCCTGCAACAACAAAAAAATCTTGAAATGTCGGTTGTGGCTGATACAGTTGGACAAAACAGCACGTTGTGAACTTATGCTGCTGAATCTAATGAAGAACTTCTGTGTGGTATCCCCTGGGGAAGTGATATCTGAAAGCAGAACTTGCCCCAAGTGTTATAGCGTGCACTGCATTGGGCTGGTAGGAACAAGCCAGCTTGGCTGGCCTATTGCCAGAGCCTGCCCATCCAGCATGTGTTTGCGAAGCACCAAACAAAAACTAGAGCAACTTAGGGAAGTAGATAACTTCCAAAAGGGTTAACCTTCTGCTGTATTTCAGCTCTTCTACCATGAGTTTAGAGTAAACTAAGGTACAAACCATGGCATGAACATAATGGAGTCTTGATACCAGATGTGTAGTTATTCCTTTGTAATCTCATTGCTTCTGCATGCAGAAACTCACTGATGCCAGACTAATATGGTGTTATTAGTGGTATTGTCACCCAGCAGAGACTCAGTGGCGTCAGTTGACTGATGCAGGGGTTTAGGGTAGAAGGATTTTGCTTGTCACATGTAGGTCACCTATATAAAACAGCATCTCAGGAGCTTCTGCAGAATAATTAACTTGCTCCCCTATAAGCCAAGGGTTAGTTCTTAGCTGGAATGCTTCAAGCTTATTATTGTAGCTGTTTCAATAAACACGGAGGAAACGTGCTTTGTTTCTGTAGGTCACCTTTAAGATTGCATCATCTAGCTGCAGATTGCCAGTGTTAGATAGCGCTGTCATCTGAGCATGGCTAATGCACAGGTTTGAGGTGTAGAGTCTCAGTCTGTGTAAATAGCTTTCATCAGGCTAGTTAATTCTTACTGTAATCAAGCTGAGAAATCATCAGTGTGATACGTGTTGACCAGCTGCAAGCTAGTACAGAGGGACCTTTGGTATTCAGAGGTTTTTATGGTATCTCTGAAGAGCCCCAGATCTAAATGAGTAGTGGAAACTCACCTTAGCTCTCTTACAAGATACAGAGGGCAGCCTAACAATATGGTAATTGTCATCAAGTTCTGGTTATTCACTGTCAGTGAGATGTTCTGTGTGAACATCTGTCTATGGGTCTGCTTCAGTGCCTGTATTAATTGCCCTTTTGTGAAGACTGAACAGATTAAATCTCCTAAATTTGTGCACTTGAACATAAATGAGGTGAGAAATGACTCAGTTTTGATGCTCTAACACTGGCTAATGTCATGCTATTACTTTCTCACATAGACACAGGCCACTTTCAAATACCTCTTGAAAAGAGTAGGGTAAAAGTACAAGCTTAATTTTGTTAGTGCTTGGATGGAGAACAGGAAGATGAATTTCCTTGAAGAAGCAATTAGATCTTGGAAGCTACAGCAGTGAGTAACTTGGTGCTACTAAATGTGTCTTGAAAATGTCAAGGGAGACAACAAGTTTGTCTTGTCTCCTAGGCACAATGACAACAAGACCTTCCTTGTTTGGATCAATGAGGAGGATCACCTCAGGGTTATTTCCATGCAGAAAGGTGGCAACATGAAGGAGGTGTTTACCCGCTTCTGTACAGGGCTAACACAGGTAAATCAAATACTGCTTGAGCTCTGGGTCTAAATATTAATCTGGCTAGAGCTGACCATACAAGCTCTTCCAGGCTGGGAGTATGTACACAGGAGGTGACATCCTTCTCCTTTGGCCTGCAGGTGCTGCTTCATAGTTTGGGTTTCTGGGAACATCCTGATGAGATCCTCTGTTGTGAGGGCTCTGAGATGTCTGTACTGGCAAAGCATTATGGCTATGAAATCTGGAAGAAATCCTAATGTGAAACCTTTATAAACTGTACTTAAAGGATCTCCACATGGTTCTATAAATCACAGCTTTTAGAGACCCTGGGTGGGAGGAAAAATTGCTTAAATGTGGATGGATGACATTAGACAGAAACTTCTAGGCTGCGTGCTTTTCTCAGCTTCTGGCCTTGATACCAGCTTGTGCTTTACCAGCTCCTTCCCTAATCCTAACAGACACACCAGTGTGACATTTACTAAATCAAGCTTCCCAGTAGATAGCAATTTCAGGCTTTATAGTGTAGCCTGAACTTAAGCTGTCTTGCTGCTGGGAGCAAGATTAAGGCCTTAAAAAGCCCCTCACTGGTGACCCTCTTCTACAAATGGAGGGGGCCTATGTAACTGACTTAAATAGCTGCTCAAACTGTTGTGGCTGTTGCTATGCAACTGAAGCTGTAAATGAGCACTTAATGGATGACCTACATCGTTCAGACAGAGAACAATCTCTAAACATCCATTCTCTCTATTTATAGATAGAAACTCTCTTCAAGTCCAAAAACTACGAGTTCATGTGGAACCCACACTTGGGCTACATCCTGACCTGCCCATCCAACCTTGGAACAGGGCTCCGTGCTGGTGTGCACATCAAGCTACCAAACCTTGGGAAGCATGAGAAGTTTGGAGAAGTCCTCAAGAGGCTTCGGCTGCAGAAACGAGGCACAGGTGAGAGGTGGTGATACAGTGATGCCCTGAGCAGGCTGCCTCTGACCAAACAGCAGTGAGAGCCTGGCTAGAGCCAAAGCTAACCTTGGTTCATGCTGACAGTGCCTGACAAACCATCCAGAAGGGACCTTTCTAAAGTGTGTGGGGACAACCAAGCATTAAAGGTGTAGCTTGGAAGAGGTGGAGATGCTGGTACTTTGCTTAAGCCTTATCATATCCAGGTTCTGAGCACTCTTAGGCATATCTTTTCATGTGGTGTTGTGAGCACCAGATAAGGTGAACCTAGTGGGCCCTGTTGTAATCAGGGATGGGATTTCTGATTTTTAACTTCTGGGTAGGATATAGCTACAGTACTTCTGAGTGCAGTTAGATTACTCATGGGTTAAAAGAATTAAAGAAGTGGTTCATGTTTCATCACATTCAGCTTTATCTCCCTGAAGGGAAGAGGTGGTGGTAACTTGTAGAGAATTGTCTTTTCTGTGCTCCCACCTCTTTCTAGTGAGGGCAGAAAAGCAGACTTACTGGCTCAGGCAGTGGTCAATGTACTCATTAAATCTCTTGCTCCAGGTGGTGTGGACACAGCTGCAGTCGGAGGGGTGTTTGATGTCTCCAATGCTGATCGTCTTGGCTTCTCTGAGGTAGAGCTGGTGCAGATGGTGGTAGATGGTGTGAAGCTGCTCATTGAAATGGAAAAACGCCTTGAAAAAGGCCAGTCCATTGATGACCTCATGCCAGCTCAGAAATAAAGCACTTTATTCTCATGCTTCCTAACTTATTGGATGAATAATAAAATGTCACTCCAATTTCAAACCCCTTGGGTCAGAGCCCACTTAGTTACACTGTAGAGAAGTCTTCCATCCATCTGTGTTAGAGTTTATTTTTTGATGGCTGAAATGTTGTTGAAAATGAAATAAACTGTTGTTTTGGCCTGACCTGTCTTAGATGTGTTAACTGAACGTTTTTAAGGTCTAAGTGATTTGCTGTTCCTGGTTAGCTGAACTGCTTGGTTTTATGTGCTAGCACATCATCCTGGCTGTGCTGGTGTAGTCTACTTGTTGGAGTTAGAAATGTGCTTATAGCAGTGGCAGAAGAGATTGCAGCTGCTATAAACCTGAGAACTGGTGCTAAACATGAGTCACTTTAAACCTGCCCTACCTTGAAGGCTTCAGCTTATGCATCTGCTCACCATGACTGTAAGCTGTCATTATCCAGAGTAGGGCAAGCCAGACTGACTCCTGCAAGGGAGGGGATCTGGGTACAAAGGGCTGCTGTTTGGAGCCATGTCCTTCTCATGCTGTAGGGCAAAGCTCTGAGGTCAGACTTCAGCTCATAATAATACCTACACTATGCTAGTTTGTTGGGAAGAGATCAGATCACATCCTCATGCCTGTGGATGTGTAGAGGGTCAGAGTAAGCAATCGGCTCTTTTGGGGGTAGAGTGGGATAGAGCTTAGACTAAAACAGTGCTTCTGACTAAGCTCTTTGGGTTTATCTGCAGAAGAGATGAGGGTTACAAGTGAGTTGCAGGAAAATGTCATAACTGCTGCTTTGTTCAGCTTGTTCTTGGTGCTCTGTGCTCCAGTTGCCCTTTAAGCCAAAGGGATGGGAGCAAGATAGAATGTACCAATTCTCTTTTTCCAGGCCTGGCTTGCAAACTCAGGCTGTTCTTAGGCTGTGAGCTTATAGTGTTGCTTCAAGTAGATCTGTTCTCCTGGATGACTGTAATTTGTGCATGTATGCTTGCCATGGGGAAGATTCCCCTTAAGTTTGGGGAATCTTAGATTAATACCTGCATGAGCCCCCTCCCCCCTTTTTTTTCAGAGGCAAGCAGTACTGGGCCCTTAGTGACAACACCTTTTGCAGCTCATGCAACCTGGGAAGCAGCTTTAACCATAGCTAAAATCTGGGTTTTATGGAGGGAATGTGATGAAAGGTTGATGCATAGCTCTGCAGCGTGCAGCTTTATATAGCCTCATGTAGATAACTGAAGCTTTCTTTTGTAGAAGCTGTGATATTTCCAAGGCTGTGATTGCATGCTGTCACTGAGTTCAAGTGATGGCTGCACTTGGGATAAGCTGAAAGCTTGTGAGAAATCTCAGATGAGCCTTCCTTTAAATGCAGTTCTGTGCATTATTCAGGTTTAGTTGGATGGGGGAGATGGTGCCAGAAGGAGCTGTTGAGTTGTGTACCCTTCAGATCTTCCTTGCTGTGCTTCGTGTCATTGCTCCAGATACCACGTAAACAGCTGGTCCTGCAGCTTGTAATCAAGGAGCACTAATTTAGTGATCCCTCTCTTTGAGATGTTGTTACTGCAGTCAGCAATTATCCCATGTAAGGAGGTGCCTGAAAACTTGTCTGTTTTTTTTATATTGGCTGCACTAATAAGGCTGTCTGTGTCTTTGTATCTTGTTTCTCTTATGCCCTTTCCCTATCTTTCCCACCCACCACCTTAGCTGTTTCCTCCTATCACTGCTAAAAGGAACAAGACCATACTTTTATTTCAGCTTCCAGTAAGCATCTGGGCCCAAACCTGGCATGGTGGAAGGCTGGACAAGATGTCCTGCTGCGGTTGGTGCTTACTAAAGATCTATGCTCGAGTGAGAATCAAACCTTCCACCCCCTTGTCCTGATGCCATGAGGGAGCAGTGCCAAGAAGCTAGCTGCAACTCATTGTGCCCTGTGTCAGGGAGGCAATGGCCTCGTCCTGGGCGAGCAGGGGACAGGCAGCAGTGGCTGGTGTGCTTGGTGCAAGGAGCTGCAATTAACCCTGCTGGCAGAGGCACCTGTCATCCCAGTGCACGCAGGAGCGGATGGGGGTCTGCTGGCTGTAACACAGCGCTGGTTGTGCTGCCCTGTTGCACAACGCGACGTGTTCTCCTGTCTCAACATGCACGGGTTTCACGGTGTTTTCAAGGGAAATTTCTTCCTTTTAATCCCCTTCTTTATCCAGATGCTCCTGCCTCCCCCTAAGAGCCCCTGCAGCTGCCTGCTGCCTTCTCAGCTCCTTGCCCAAGGAACTGAGCTCTCTGGGATGCTGTTTACTTCCCACATTACACTTACTGGCAGCAAGCAGCCCATAAACTCTCCTTTTATCGTTTTTATGCCGTTTACTGGGAAATTATTCACCGTGTTTTATCCATTTGTGGGCTAAGCCACTTGGGGGATGGCGATGGGATATCGATCCTGGGCATGGTGCCATGGGGCAGGAAGCTCCCAGCCTCCCTGGGGCAGCAGCTGAGCGTGCAATAGGGCCACAAGCTGCAAGAGACCCCAGCATCCCACAGCGAGCTGCTCAAAGTGGGTGGCTCCTCTCTGTCCTGAAAACAAGGCTTGGGGACAGGTGCCTTCACCTGCTGGCTGCACAAGGCTACAGTGCTCAGATGTGCCCTATCTACAGCCCAGGCCAGGGCAATGCTCAGCTCCAGCTTCCCGTTTTGCTCAGAAAGAAAAGGAGGCTGCTGTTGCTCAATGGCTCTGACACCCATATGGCAGGCGGGCCGTCAGCACTCAGCCTGCATCCAACACTTGGATGAGTGTTCCCATATTTTACACAACACGGAATAACTCGAGTGGGAGCGTTGGAGTGATTTTGCTCCACCCACACAAAAATGTGGTGGTGTGGTGGGCAGGGCACGCTGCTGGGAATAGAGATGGCATCACAGCCTTTTCATCTCGCTTTGCTTTTTGCCCAAGCAGCAGCTGGGAGGCTCCTGTGGCTTTTCTGCGTTCCTCTGGCTGCTCTGCCTTCCCCTTTCCTAAAAAATCCCAGTTGCTATTGATAAATGCAGCCTAGCCCTCCACTCTCAGTGTGGATATGTCTCCCTCCCCAGGGTTTTGCACGCTGTTATTCATCCCAGGGAAGGGAGAGCCAAGCCCCACAATGGAAGAGAGCACCCCATAGCCCAAGCCTTGGTGAGACTGATGGGAATGAGGGTCCATCAGCCCTCATCAAGTGAGAAAATGCATCTGTTGCACCCACAGAGCGGGGCTGATAGGTAAACAGACAGCAAGGACTCAGGCCAGAATTAGAAATTAATGGAAAATGTGCATTTAGCAGACAGGGTAAAGATAGGCATACAAACCTACAAAGCTGTTTGCTTTCTTCTGCAAGCACTGCCCAAGAGCTCGAGATACCATATATTATATATGGATGTATATATGCATGTATATAACATTCTAGATGGCAAAAGGTCTTGTGCTCAACAGCAGGGAAATGGATTGCAAGAGTACCTGGCAATCCTCAGACAAATAGAAACACGGAGGTGTTTTTTTAAATCAAAAGTCAAAGGTTTCAGCATAGCGAGACTTGCCTGGATTACTCAGGAATGTGTGAGACCCTGGGAGGCGAGCAGACGTAACCTACCCAGAAATCCATGTTTGTTTTCCTCCTGTTCTGAGCATCCCGTGTGCTCAGAGATCCCCAAGCCGTGGCAAAGGATGGCTGGGGCTGGTGGCACGGCCAGCTGAGCCCTCTCATGATGCAGGATGGACAGCAGGGCATCCTCACAGAGGGACGGCGTTGGGTCGGATTGCTGCTGTGCAGCTGCCTCCAAGTTAGGACTTGTCCAGGAAAAGCCGGCTGCAGAGATACTGTGGGAACCTGCATGGGAAGAGGATTGCAATGGGCACAAACACCCATGGCCCCAGAAAGTCTGCTCCTCACCCTGGAAGAGTAAGAGCGGGCTTTTTTTTTTGTTTTTATAAGCCTTCTTTTTAAGGCAAAGCATCACTGAGCATCTGGCTTCCGAGCACCCTGCTTCCATCCCTCTGCCTTTGGGATGTACCAACAGGGAGCTGTGAGCTATGTGTTTTCTAGCACTTGGTGGTTTGGTCTTTTTTTGGTGCATGCCTTTATTTATTTGTTTTTGCAATGAGCCCTGTGGTTTGCAGAGACTGGTCAGCAAGACAGAGTGTGCAGCTGAGCAGAGTGGAGCTGCCTGCCGTGGACTTCAGCAGCTTGCACCCCTCCTGGCTGGAGCATGGAGCCAGGGGCAGCAGTGCCATGCAAGGGACTGTACTGCTTTAGCAGCTCCTTGCAAAAGAGGAACTTTTAATGGCTCTCTGGGACTCCTGCAGGCACAGCATACCCATGATGGCAGCACTGGGGAGCAGTGTCATGGGAAAAAACACTGCTGCCTGGATACCAGGGTGATGGGGAATGATGACAGGCTACCAAGCTGCAGCAAAGCAGTAGGCCCAGGCAAAGCTTTCCCCACCACTCTTTGCACTCTTTGCACTCTCAGCACTGCTCTTTGCATTTTTTAGAAGCAGACAGAAGGGCAGTCTGCTTTTCTGACGAGGAATCGAGACCCTGGCCCTGGGGCAGTGGCAGTGAGAGGACAGGGAGCTGGCGGTCAGCTGGAGCCCCCGGAGGGGCACGGGGCAGCAGATGGCCTGCACGCCTTTTCCAAATACTTTTACATAATCAGTGTTAAAAACAGCAACGACACGTGTTCACGTGTAGCTCATCACACTCAGCCACCGTTTCCTGCTGTACCTGTGCACTCTCCTTCTCTCTCCCCACTGTCTCCATTCTGTTTGGCCATTGAGAGTTGTCTGCATTGAGAGTTTTCTCACCACTTAGCTCTGGATTGAAGTCTCCACCACAAACAGCTCCTCCAGAGAGCCATCACCTAGATTTGTTCAAAACGCCCTGCTGATGGGCCTTTCAGCTCCCATCATTCATGTTAAATTAACACTAACCTTGAGAAGGGATCACTGAAAACACACAGTAATTTACCTAAAGAGATTTTGCATTACACAAATCAAGAAGATACAGAGAAGCAATGAACTGCATTTATAAAACCAAGAGCTATTTGGCTGAGCATGGGCATAATTATTAAAAAGGTTCATTCATTACACCAGAAGTGGGATAAAACACTTTGTGCCTGCTGGCTGGATGCTAGGAAATACCTGCTGGGCTCTGGGGAGGGAGAACACTGATGCATGCAATCCCCTCGTCCCCACCCCTCAGCCTTGGTTAACCCTCAATTCTGACTTCTGTGTGTGCTGCTCAACACCAATTAAAACTGAGCTTAAAAGAAAACCCAATAAGCAAAGCAGTCATCTTGGGAGCTCGGCACATCACAGCCCTTGGTGGTGGCTCACACCTGGATGTGGCCCCCTGCCTCCCCACTCACCTTTGGAGGGGAAAATCACTCCGATTACACCTCCAGAAGAAACAGAGGTAAAATGAAATGAAGTCCTGCTCTGACATGGAGAGTTCTCCCCTTAGCAGAGCATCTCTTGTGCACAAACTCTCTCACAACCCTGGGCAAAGGTTTCAGCTGCATACTTTTATCCCAACAAGCTGCATTTTTTTTTAGGCCCCTTGTAGTCCGTTCCTTCCTCAAGATTAAAGAAACAAAAACAGAAGTAAAAATAAAGTAGAAAGTTCCCAAGGGAGCTCAACCTTTCCTTTCCCTGCTGCCTGCCCTTCAGAAATAATTAAAAAAAAAAACAACCTGCCTGCAGAACAGCTCCCAGGGACTGAAAAATCTGTATAACACACAGTATGGAGGTGCAGAGCCTGCTGTGATGCTCTATGCTCTCCTCCCAGCTGGAGACCCTGGTCCCCCAAAGGTCACCTCCCACTGAAGTGGATGTCACCCTGCAGTACTGACCTTTGCTTTGGCCCAAGGGCTGACAGCAAGCAGCACCAAAGTGGAAGACGTGGCACTGAGGGCATGGTGCTGATGGCTTGGACAAGGTGATCTTAGTGGGCTTTTCCAACCTTAATGATTACAGCCCTCTCCCAGCCCGCAGCCACAGGTGCTTTGCCCTCAAAGTTTTGCTGTCTTTGGGCTGTGGGACCCCTGGTGCCTTGGTACAGGCAGCGGCAGCCTGGGGCTCACAGGAGTGTTTGCAGCAAATAGGACAAGCAGCTGGAGTCCATTAAGAACAGCCTGCATAAGGAAGGGGGGAAAAAGCAGAGACGAGCCAAGAAGAGAGCCCACCAGTGGATGGCAGGGCAGTAGAAAACCAACAGCTGGAACCAGGCTCCCCATCTTCTTCTTTCTCTTGTTCTCATGGAAACGGGAGCCATGCCCACCTGCTTCACTGTTTTTGCTACTTGAATGCCTGTTCACACTTTGGCATCTCCCTTCCTGGCCCTGCTGGGTGCAGGGAGCAATTTAGGCCAAATGAAATGGGAGGGCCGCAGAGAAGAGGTTAGGCCTCGGGACTAGGGATGGGCAATGGGGAGAGGGCTGCAGCCCCAGCCCCAAACAGAGGCCCTGAGGAGCTGGCAGCAATGCCTGCAATAGGTCATGGTCACACTCAGTGAGGGCTGGAAGCACAGCCTGGAGCCTCTGCACTGAGCAGACACGGAATATTTCCCACTGAATAAAAATATCTCCCTTGGCTGTGGCACACGAGACAGTCGCCTTTCTACTAGAGACTTACTTCCAAATCAGGGCATTTTGGTTCCTGCTTCTCCCGTGCAAGCTCTGAATGGGGAATGCTCCTTTCTGCCTGCACAGCTGCCTTTAAGCAGCTGCCCAGTGTTCCTATTAAAGGATATTGTTTACTCTCCAGGCTGCCCTGGTGCTCGCACACGATGGAAGCAGAGCCTGGCAGAAACCCTTGGCAGCACATCAGGAGCTCGGGTGCATTTGGGGATGCTCGTGCTTTTGTGAAGGGTGTGGCTCTGAAGCAAAGCAGGGCCGTCCACAGCAGTGCCTGGGTGCAGGGCAGAGACGGGTGCCAGGATCCAAGCCCCCAACCCACCTCCTGGAGGTGCTTTGCTGTGGCTCAGGCACAGCCAGGCCTGGCCAGCAGCATGCCGGCCACCTCCATCCCTCCTTCCCCTCCTCCCAGCTCCCCCAAGGCAAGGAGAGGCAAAGGCTCATCACAGCCACAGACGACTTTTTCCACGGAAACAGACGTCTGCTTCAGTCGACGGGTTGTCTTTGAGCTGAGCTCGATCCCACCTCTTCTGATTGCCACAGCTGCTGTTATCTCCATAGCTGCTTTTCCTCCAGACTTCCGCTGCATCCCTGCTGCAGGAACTCTGCACTTCAGCCCTGCCCAGCGCCTTGAAAAGGCGACCATGAGACCCGTGCTTCCTGGTAACAAGTGCTCCTTCCCTCAGATCCTAGAACCACAGAATATCCCAAGCTGGAAGGGACCCACAAGGATCACTGAGTCCAACTCCTGGCTGTACAAGGGACCACCCCAAATCCAAACTCTATGTCTGAAAGCATTGTCCAGAGGCTTCTAGAACCAGCCCCACAGAGCTGCTTGCTGCCCCGAGACCCATTCTGGCACCCCTGGAATCCTCAGGGACAGACAGGAAGGGAAGCAGAGACTGTTTCCAAAGCAGAGGGTGGCTTTGCTCCTTCTCTGCCAAAAGAGAAAACATTGCTTGAATTCAAGTGTGTGACAGTCCAAGCAAGAGCCAACGCTCTGTTTTTCCTGGCTTACTGCTGGGAAACAGATTCACAAAAAAGCTTGCTGTTTCCTCCTGCAGTGATGATGGGATGGTCACAGTTATCCAGCCAGAGAGACTTCAGGATATGTTTCCCAGCTTCAAACACAATAATCCTCGGTTTCTTTTCCTTGCCCTCTTTCCCAGCACGCACATGAGACATATCTCTGGTCCTGCAGACACAAGTGGACACTGTGGCCATAGCCCAAGCTGCCAAGGAGAAGAGCAGCCCGTTTCAGCATTGCTTTCAGCAGCTCCTTAAAGCAAGGTTGCAAGAGACTTTTTGGCTGGCTAGAGGCACAAGTGGCCAATGGTCTGCCCGAATTGGCTGCACATTTACAACTTCCAAAAAGGATAGCAGCAACTGGCCCACGGGACAGAAAACCATGGGACTCATGACTCATTCCCAAGGATGAGGAGAGTGATGGTGCCTCCTCCCAGATCTTTCTTGAGCTGTGTGACAGTAATACGAGCTTGAAAGTCTCCCTGACAGTATCCTTGGATGCTGTGAACCTCCTTCTCTTCCCTTCTCCAGAAGAGAAGCAATTTCAGCAAAGTTCACACCATGCCATGAGAAGCTGCTGCTTCACTTTGCTGAGAAGAAAATGTTGGATTTTCTCAAACGACTCTGCTCACACCTATCAACACAGAGCTTCTGTTGTCCCCCACCTCAGCCTACCCACGCTCATCCAGACGATGGAGGCAACCAGGAAGAGCTCTAACTTTCAGACTTAGGAAAGTCTGACTCTTCCTGCCTTGTGACAAACTTACACAAGCATCACCCATCGCTGTATGCGCAGCCAAGACCTGCCCTTCCTCTTTTGCACAGTCCCAGCACAGAAGGTCCTTCCAAAGCATGGCCACATAACAGCATACAGCCAGCAAAAGGAGAAGTCAGTCCAGCAGCTAGACAAGAAACCACAGCTAGGAAATACGCTGTCCCCAAGCCAGCCTGGCCTCGAGCCAGGAAAGAGAAATGAAACCAGCTGAGATAGGAAGAGGCAGCAGCAATGGTTAGGCAGCATCCTCCATTATTTGGCACTTCCATCACCAGTCAGCTCTCCTGTTACACGCTGTAGGCAGGCTTGTCCTCCACATACCGGGATCACACAGTCTGTGTGCATCCTCCAGAGCGAGATGCCCTGCTTAGTGACCCCGTCACCCTGAAAGGCAGATTTTAGTGCCTTTCCAGAATCCCAGCCCACTCTGGGATTTTCAGCAATGCAGCTGCTGAGTGGGATTGTGGCAGGTCTGTGCGTCTCCGATGGCATCAAGGCATCACAGGGCTGTGTTTTAGCTCCTCCTTTAACACCTACTCTCCTTTGCTGTGTGCCCCAGAAACGCAGGTAAAGAAAGCCACATGCCTTTTAGTCTCAATAGCAAATTGTACAACGACATGCAAGTGCAGATGACTTGCCCCATTAAGATCTGAAGAACTGGTTTGGGAGCTCAGTTCTGCTGGTGACCACACTATGGGTGAGCACTCCAGAGGTTTCTGCATCAGCACAAGTGATTTGCCAGGGTATCAGAGAGCAGGCTGAGGTTCTCCTGAGCTACACAAAGGGCACCTTTACTGGAGAAGCTGCCTGTGCTTTCTCATTAGAAAAGACAGATTATTTGCTGCCTCCAACACACCGAAGCAGATGCTGAGAAGTGGAAGCTCCTGAATTTGCTCCCGCAGCTGCAGGGTGCTCAGGCTGGGCAGGGGGCACAGCTTTAGGCTTAGGAGTCCCATCAACAAACAACTGGATATCGTTCTATAAAAGCTCTCTCCAGAGCTTTGGCTGGAGCAGGCTGCAGCTTAGCCTTGCAAAGGCCATTTTCTGGCTCCAGGCACGCAGTCCTTTCTCTAATGAACTGCCAAGGTTAAGCAGTACTAGCAGGAGAAAGGAGAGCCCCTGCACAGTGCCTGCACCACCCCTGTTGTCTATGATAGAATAAGAGGAAATGGTTTCAAACTAAAAGAGGGGAGATTTAGACTGGATATATGGAAGAGGTTTTTCAGAATGAGGGTAGTAAGACACTGGCACAGGTTGCCCAGAGAGGTGGTGGATGCTCCATCCCTACAGACAGCCAAAGTTGGGCTGGACGGGGCTTTGAGCACCTGATGTTGCTATGGGTGCCCCTGTTCATTGCAGGGGATCTGGACCAGACGGCCTTTGAGGGTCTCTTCCATTTCAAAGGATTCTGTGATCCCTACCAGACCCCCTTTTTGAGGTCAGAATTAGCCTAGTTTGTCCTCGTCTTCTGCAATGCCTTACCCACAGGGTTGCTGTATCACCAGCAGCACAAACCTCCATTTCTCCACCCCCAGCCAATACTGCATGAGAGGTAACGACCCACACACCCCCAGGCAGGACATTTGTCTGAGCAGTACATAAAGGTACAAGGATATCGTATGGCCACGAGCATAGCAGTACAGCCAGCATAACCACTGATTTCAATGCAGCAGCATGGTGATCTAGAGCCTTACTTTCAGGGTTTTGGTTTTCCATTAGCAACATGCCTATGTTTGGCTCGTTCCAAATTTAGGACTTACTTTCATGCCCTCGCTTCCCCTAACTGGGCTGCTAAATGAACGACACCCAGCTCTGCAGCCTGAATGCTGCAAAAGTCACACAGAGAACTGGAAAAAGACATCATCCAAGTGACAGAAGAAGGGAGGAATGAAATGTTCGTGATTCTCACATGCAGTTGGACAGGAGGGGAGGGCAGAGGTAGGGATATATCAACGAGATAAGCTACGCTGGACATAGGCAGCAGCTGGTTTAAGCAGTGTTCCCCCTAGGCTTAGTTCTCATTTTCTTTTTTTTTTTTTTTCCCTCTGCCTTCAACATTTTAAGTCAGCAGGTGCACAAATGAGCCCTCAGCTCCAGCGCTCTGCAGAACCCATCTGTATTTTACCAGCATCCTCCCCAGTGCAGCTCCGTGCCTCTAAGCGGCCTTTTAAGGAGAGCTGCCAGCACCAGGGATCAGGTCCTGCTGTGAGCTTCAGCACCTTCCTGGAGAAACGAGCCCGTGTAACACGCACGGTGTGAGCACACGTGGCCCCGGCTGCCGGCTCTGCCCTCCCTGTGCCTTAGGACCTACAAGCTGCCTGTCAGCATCCCTGCACGCCCTGTGAGCCCAGGGAGCCTGGGAGAGGAAAGAGCCTCTGGCGCGGCCCTAAGAGCCGTTTGCACCAGCGAGAAGCACGCTGGCAGCTTCACGCCTGAGCCCAGCAGACAGCTCCACGCACACAATTCGTTACCGTTTCGCACTTATTTGAGTACCTCCGTCCTCCAGGTGGAAGGAATCACCGCAACAACCGGGGGAGACGCCTCGGTGCTGAGGCGGCACCTCTCCCGAAGCCGAGCAGACAGCGCTGCCTCGCAAAGGAGGAGCGCGGAGCCCGAGCTCGGCTGCGAGAACCGCTGCGCACCGCCTCGCAGCGGAGCCGACCGCCACGGCCGCGACCATCAGCCGCTGCCCGAGGGCGACCCCCCGTGGCCGTCGCGGGTATTGCAGCGGCCGCTGCGCCCCCCACGCTCCTCAACGCCGCCCTTCCCTCGGTCCTCAGAACACAGCTGCGGAAGCAGGCAACGTGCAGAAACGGTGTCCTCTGGATATCTGTACCTTACCTGCTAAGCCACAGCCCCTGCAAGGCGCTAACGGCACGTGCAGGTGAATACGAACGTGCAAACAGTAATTAATGCCCCGAAAATGGCTCCAACACATCAACACGGGCCTCGATCCTTACCTTCTGCTTGCAGTTACTGCTGGAACGAGAAGCCCCGTCTCGTGGCAAAGCTTCAAATAGAATCAGAAGGCAAACAAAAAGCAGGAACGAGCCCGTCCAATTATTTGCTTCACATGCAATACTGGTTCGGCTTCAGAAGAGATTTCTCCACGGTTCTGCTCATGTTAGCTGGCCCTTCTCTGGGGGCAGCAGTGCCTGATGGCACAGTAAGAACAGACCAGCAGTAGGAAGATGAAAGCCACAATTATCCCAGTGATTCCAGTGTGTCAGCAGAAAGGAGCTCATACACAGCTTACCTGTCTTCTGACCGCAATCATAGAATCGTTTGAGTTGGAAAAGACCCTTCAAGGCCATCTGCTCCAACCGCCTGCAGTGAGCAGGGACACCCACAGCTCCATTGGCTGCTCAGAGCACATCCAGCCTGACCTTGGTTGTCTGCAGGGATGGGGCTTCCACCATCACTCTGGGCAACCTGTGCCTGTGCCTCATTGCCCTTACTGTAAAAAAACAAAAACAACAAAAACCTTCTTCCTCATATCCAGTCGAAATCTCTCCTCTTTTAGTTTTAATTCATTTCCCCTTGTCCTATCACTACAGAACTGCTAAGGAATCTGTCTCCTTTCTTACAGCCCCCATTTAAATACTTTATTACTTCTCTAAGCATCTACTGCTGCTGTGAAGCGGGGCACTGATGGGTTTTCAGTATTAAGAGCTAATTAATAAGATTATTTCGTTCTCTGAAGCAACAAAGCCTTCAAAGGAATGCTCCATGGTAAACTCAGCGCAGCCACTGACTGCAGAAGGGAAAAGATCTGGGCAGATGTGGAACTGCCATAGAAGGACCCCTAACTTCAGGCTGAGGTTCAGGCAGTGCTCTCTCATAACACGAACCATCTCTTTACAGGAAAGGTCCTGGGCTCTCCCATGAAAACTTAAAAGATCATGCTGACATTGGAAACACTGAAAAAATGTAACACTGCATGCTTAAAATTAGCAATTAGCTTTACAAAACTAATAAATGTTTCCTGAACATCCGCAGCATGGAAGTTTTACAACAGAACGGTCCCCCAGACAGCAGAAATTACCATCTACCAACAGGTCTACGTACATTTGAGCTTATAGCTGAAGTCAGGTCTGTCTCCAGATCTGCTACAGTCTTCCCCTATGACTCAAAGAATTCCTGAATTTCTGACTTGACTGCTTTAACATGCAAATACTAATGCAAATACTAATTTTGGGTCCTAATTTACTTGAAGCACAGTTCATCTTGGCAAAATGTTGCAATTAGAAAATCAATCTCTTATTGTATTTGATCTTAAAGCTTTACCACAACACGAGAAAACAAATGAGCCCAAATATATTGTAAGGCTCTACATCTCCAAAGTTTGGTCCAGGGACCATAGCTTGTAAAAAATAAAAGCAGTGAGCACAGCACTCAGACCGCAGCACCCACTGTCATTAACAGACCTCTCCCCATCTTTTGGCACAGCCCAAGGCCTTAAAACTTGCCTTACATCTGATCCATGACAGATAAAAGAGATGTAGGCAATTTAGAAAGCCTAAGCACAGGCAGAATTTGAGATCAACTGTATCTGAATCCATTTGTTCTTTTTGAGTGTTCCATTGTTGGTTCTGTCCCCTCACCCCTTACTTGAATGCATCTATTAAAAACCAGAACCCTTTTATTTAAAGCAGCCAACCTCTCCCATAACTCTGAAGACATTGTTCCTAACCAGACCAGCAAGCACTGACATCTTCAGAACTGCATGACACGGGTTTTAGCACTGCAGAACTTCAGTCATGAGCCTATTACAAACACCTTCCAGCACCACGCTCAGACCACACGTCCCAGGGCTCCAACCATACGATTGCACAACACTGCTTGGCTGCCAGACACACAGCTCAGGATGCTGAGATGCTCACCATGCGCCGGCCTCTGATTAATTGTAACGCTCGTCTCTTAACGCAGAGAGAAAACAGCCGCAGCTCTGTGAAGCTGATCAGGAGCAGCACCGACAGACCTCAGGGCAGACGAAGAAACGAAAGGCAGAGGTTGGTCTCTGGTTGCAGATCTGAAGGAAGCAGTTTCCTTTCCAGGCAGCTACTGGAGGCCTGCACAGTACGTGTGCAGGATGGTAAGGAAACGAGGGTATGTTCTTGCAGCCTGGCCATTTCACAGGGCATTCGGGAAGCAAGCTGGTGAAAATCTGATTTATTTTAATTCTTTTTTTTTTTAGAGACCTCGAAGACAGATGAACTCTGTAAGAACCCTCTGAAAACACCTTCATACTCAATACACAGTTTAAATATGCAAAGTATGACACTGGTGCACTTTTTAGAAATAATTACATACTTAAGAGGTGAAGTAGGAACAGAGTATTTCAGAAAACATTTAATATGAAATCTTTTGGAACTTCCATCGAATACAGATTTACATAATTTATCAGAACACTGTTTCAGTTCAGACAACAAAGTGCACTGCCAGGTGAAAAAAAATACATTTGGAGGAGTGCTTGAAGTGTAGGAAGTGAAAGGATAGGTGACTCTTCACCTGAGAAAGTACAACGACTGCCCTGAAATGTTTTATTGCTATTACAAAATGGAGTTTTTGTGGAAAAAACCATATTGAGCAGCACAGGCACGGGCAGAGCACTGAAAGCCAACTGAACTCCGACCCAACACCGGGAGTTCCAAAGCCATGGCATGACACAGAATATACAGAGAATAAAATGCAAATCCAGGAATATTTACTACATTTAACAACTACGATCATCCTTTAAACTAGCATAGTCAATATCAATGCTCAGGGAAAGAGAGGGGAAGTCTGCTGCCTTCACAGACCGCGGGTCACAAGAACTAACTTGCAAAACACCACGGATTTTCACCTCGTGTCAGACCTGAACTGCGCACTATGAATAGCTATTAGCTCACTGCAAATTTAAAATGCAAATTTAGGCTCCAATCTAAAGCACGCGTGAAGTACATGCTGAAGTGCTTCACTGAAATATAACCATAAAACATTAATACAAAAAGTCAAGTAGATAACGCAGGGTTTTATCTACAGAAGTCCTCGATGAAATGAGCTGAGTATCAGCAGGAAACAACGCTTGAAGAAAGCTCCTGGTTCTGGTCTGCCAGCCCAAATCCAGCTCACCACAGTGGTGGTTAAGAAGCGGGGACCATCCGACAGCAGCTGGGTGTCCTACAGAAAGCTAGCTGGCCATCAGTGTCCATCGGGGCGGGTTCCACACTGCACGGCACAAGAGCAACAGCGGACTCTCCTCAGCAGAATCTGGAGACACAGCCGGCATAAAGCCAACAGCAACGTGCCCAGAGCCAAGCGGGAGCACGCTGAAAGAGAGCTGCAAGGGAAGTCTGAGCTGCCACTACCTACGGCTGTAGTTAAGCGAGCTGGATGTTACAACAGGGGACATCAGCAGCCAAATTTGACTCCCACTTTCGGGTTTCAATACTGTGCGCGCTCAGAAAGCAAAGGAAAGCACTGCCGTGCCCGCAGCAATACTTCAGAGCAGCACAGACTCACGTATGGTGACTCGCATCAGAACGTGGCTGCTATCTGAGAGTCTTTTTGTGCTATCATCAGTCTGACCTAGTGCAAGGTGGAGAACTCTGAAAGAAGAAGCCACTGGTTAGCGCTCAGCACGCCACACCGTTCTGCAGAGGGACTGTGGAGCAACGGAAAATTACTCTTAGCTGCAATCGAAACTCGTAGGCCAGAAGGATAAAGATACAGTTTTAGTAGTTTAGCAGAAGCAGACGAATGGAAGCATTTACCCAAATTTTAATGCACAAATCAACTACATTTTTAAAATTTGATTCAGACTTAAATAATAAATAGGTGGGCAAAATATAATGCAAGACTTACTCGGTAGAAGTGAATTTTTAATAATTTCATGAGCTCTACTTAGAAAACAGGACTAATAATGTTCACAACCATAAATCCAAACCCTTCACACCCTTTTTTTTTTCCTTAACACAGCAGTGAATTGTAAACCTGCGTTTACTGGTTGTCTCTTCAGTTATTTTAAATATTAACTCAAGTGTTTCCTCCTTGGCCATTTCAATTTTTAGCACCAAAATTAGCCCAAAAAGAGGTACTGGTACAGCTCCATGTGGTAAATGAATTGTTTACATATAATACTTTATATATTATACACACATACTGTACATTCACACGTCCACACAAACAGGAGGCATATTTAAATGAATATATTCTGTGTTTCAATTTGTTGTCAAAGACTTAGGAGCAATGGAAATAAAGCAGAAGGGTAATATTTTACATAGTAGGCAACTTTAATGCTGTAGTGCACTTATAAAAAAGTCCAACTCTCCCTCCCAGCTCAGCAGCTTTGTTTTCTTTAATATCACTATTCAGAAGGATGCAGAAGTTATTGCCTAAATGTTATTCTATACATTTCCATCGGAATTCTCAAAACACTTGAAATTGCTAACTAATTTACAACTTAACTATTTTTCTTGTTACAGCTTTAACTCATTGGCAATTTTGGAAGCAATGTTTTTAAAAGCTATGGATGTTCCCGATATCCGCTTAAAGCGAACTCCGTTCAGGGACAGTCTTGGCAGTTTACACACCTCCATTTCCCACTGTACGAGGTTTTCCGCGTGCCCATCTCCATGGACGCAGAAAAGCAAGAAACGCTCTCTTTGTTCATAGTCACAATTATTGGCATCCAGGACCTTGCGGATTTCCCTCATCATGTCATTGGGATCCATGGAGCTGGTGGTTTTCATGCTCCATGTAAAACGCAGCGAGCGAGGCTTGGCTTCCTTGTTTTCGTCCTTCTGATCCACAGCTACATTGCGGCTGAAAGAGAGCAATACATCAGTTAGCAGGGCGAGCCACTTCTCCCGGGACAGGTGTTAGCAAAGCAAACTCACAGGCAACAACACACTACGAGAGCAGTGTCTAGGGGCCCTGGCAGCGGGCAGCACCCCATCTCCCTCACTGCTGTACAAACACACAATAAAGATAAAGCGTCAGCGTTCCAGGCTGAAACAAAGGTAAGGCTTGATGGGAGAAACAACTGGAGGTCACTGGAGTTGGGAGCGTGAGGGAAGTCACCTCACTGAGGAAAAACCACACACATCAGCTATGATTCGGTTTTAAGTTAAGTGTTGCTCCAAGCCCTACTCTTGGGCCACGTGCCACGCAGTTCTGGGCTGGATGGGTTTCACTCTACAAGATGTTCACTGAAGAACCACCATATTGTAGGATACTGGGGCTACCTTCAACAGAGAGGAAATACTCTGTCTTTAAGCTGGTCAGTAATTTGTTTAGTATCGATCAAGTGATGTGATGGAGTCTTTTGCAGCTAGCATCTACGCATGTAAGCATCCTGAAGGCCAAAATGCAGGAAGGAGAGCTGGAAGTCACTATCAAACACAACTTAACATGGTTAGTGAGCAGCCAGGGCACGAGGGTTCCTATTACTGCCACAGTTCTAAAAGACAGCAAAAAATATGCCTTCAAATTTCTCATTTCCCAAGTTTGCAAGGTATTTTTTTTGTTTCTTTAAAGCTTTTCCCTTGGTAAGGAGAAATAAGGTTATACAGAAGAATGAAAAAGAAATGATCCAGAAATTTCTAGTTCATAATGGTGCCTCTACTTCCATTAAAATCAGCCGTCGCAGAGCTAAAGAATAAGGAGCTACATTTAAACATTTAAGAAAAAATGGGCAGATTTTCTTTTGGAAAGTCTGCATGCTGTCATCATATCTTCAAATTTACTTGTCCTCAGGGCAAGCGACTTCAATATACTGACCATGATGCTTTAATATTTTCTGAAAACACATAACCTTGTTGACCCTAAACCACACAGTTTAGGTCTCACACTGAACTTCAAAGTTCAGTTTACAATTAAGTTAAGCTCTTCTCTATGATATTTGGCAGTGAATTTCTGCTTACACGCTTTCTTCCCTCTCTGACCATTAAGCAGGCAATTATGAAAAAGTTACATAAAAAACAATAGCAAGGTCAAAAAAAACTATTGCAAAGATAACCTGTTTCATAATTTTATATTCTATTATAAAGACTCCCAGTAACTGCAAGAATAAAAGGATTTTGCTGTCAAAGCCAGCTATATGGTTTCTCAGATGCTACATACTCTTTGATTGCTGATGTACTACGTTTTAATTGTAAGGTTTTCATTTAATGAAGCTGCAGGAGCTGGCAAAACGGATAGGAGGAGTAACACCAACTTTTATTCAATGCCAATTTTAGAAAGCCATTTCTACTTGAAACGGTTGGCAGAACAAATATAAATCCAATAATTTCTAGTATTTTAAACACAAAGATTTGAGGAAGAGTTTAATATGGAAAATATTTATGATTTTGGAGACAAAATCGTATCAACATCCTTCAGTGGTTATCCCACATGTGTGCAGTCTCACTAGACACCACTTACCTACGGATCTACAAGACAACAGCAAATCATAAATACTAAAACGCAAAAAACACACAAGGGAGAAGGCAACAGGAAAGATGAAAGTTTAGAAACAAGCCAGTCACTGCTTTAAAAGCTGCTCTGCAGACAAAAATGCTTCTTTGTTTAGTTTCAAAGCCTTAAACAAAACAAAAGCTGCTGCCTGAAGCCACTGCGCCACATAATCAAGGGAAGGAAGGTTCAAACTCACCTAAATAACATTTCAAACAAAAATTTTACCCTCACCTTGAGCCCTCAAATCTCCCGTTCCTCTCATATTCAGTCGGGAGCCTCATTGAAAAGAATGCAGAAGCAAAAGGAAGTGGGAAAGAGAAGACAAATCTTATACTACAATATACAATATCTGAGCAGTTGCTAAAAGACACTGTAATCATACCGAAGTCGTGTTAAAATACAAAGCAACAAAGATGTAATGAACTTTCTAGATTAGAACAAGTTCAGAATATAGCATCTTACCAAAGTCTATTAACTATACTTTTTAAAAGACCCTTAGCTATTTTTGACATCTTGTATATGGCTTATATATTTACTGTAGAATTCATTAAAGTTGAATGTCTAAAGTGGAAAACATCGAATGAAAATATATTAAAATTAAATTATCATTTAATAAGTCCTAATTACTTTAAGCTTTTTTTTTTTTTAAAAAAAGTCATCTGGGAATAAAAGTTTTTGAAAAAATGGTTTATGAACTAGTCCAGACAAACTGTGTTTGCACACACAAACCTGAAGAATTGGATATTTAAACAACACCAAGCCATCTAAAACAAATGATCAACATACGTATACATTTAACCAAAGTTTAGAGGTAAATCCAAGATTTCCCACGCTGTGCTATTATTCTCACACTGACACATCTTCTATATCCAAAGAAAGTTAAGCCTTCTATCCTTTTGCACTGTTTAAAGCTACATTGGTGATTGCTAATATCCCAGCATCAGGCAGAATTAAGAGGAAATTCATCTTCCTTTACCTTCCCATTACTGCAGTACCATGGCTCCACATCTCAGCATTCATTCTGTCCACAGGAGAGCCATCTTTATAAGTAAATATATTAAAACACCTCTGCTGGTTGATGTGTAGGGTCAAGAATGTATGACAATAAGCTTTTTTTTTTTAATGCACATTATATTTATGTTAGATTGTGTGAGGTGATATACGGCTTAATTTCCTCTTTTTTTTTTTTTTTTGTTTTCCCCTTCTGAGGGGTTGTGATGAGGAAACAGGGGTCTTTGAGATCAGTGGAAACAGATAATCCTTCTTCTTTGCAGACTTGTCACAATGGAACATTACAAGAGTACCACGAGGAGCAAAATGACAGCACTTATTGTGCAGCACATGGAGGACACAGACCTGAAAATCAATGCTGCAATATAAGTATAGGGAAGAAAATTCTATGTCACTCATCACATTGTTCAGCACAAGAACATTTAACAAGGTCCTGCACAGCACATGGTAAGATGGGATCTCTGGTAGGAGACTAATGACTAATAAAAAGCTGTAACAAGCAAAGACGATAATGAAGATGATGAGAGCAACTGACAACTTCTCAACCCATTCTAGAACTTCAACGTGTGCTTTATTGGTAGCTATTTCCATCATAATTTTGTATTCAACCTCCTTACAGGGAAAAATTTCCACTTGTTCCTCTCAGTCACACAGGAAAGCAGCTGACCCAAAGGCTACAGCCCTCCCTATGTTCTTTAGTAGACTGCAGCCCATACTTATTTCCCATTTCTGAAACGTTAAGTTTAAGACATCAATAGCACTGATGAACTTCTAGGCAGATTAAGATCAAGTGCTACTCTGCTATGGTGAGCATTAGAGAAAGTCGATACAATTCACAAACTCAACCTTTACAACAATATTCTAAGACAGCAATGGGAATAGAGTGGAAGAGAGAACCCCTTTACCAGCAGAACAAAGCTACTCCTTTCAGATGTGGGAGAGATCTGCGACAGGCTTGTTTTACTGAGGAAGGCAAACAAGTGTGAAAACACTGCTCAAGTGAGAAATTAAAGAGTATTTGCGCTTTAAAAGAGACTGCCATGCTCCTAGAAAGAAAAACCTCATTAAAAGCTGCAAGCACTTAGAGATAATTTCACTTCCATTTTTTAATTTTCACTTTAAACTTACCAAAGGTTGTAGAAAATGGGAGGGTAACCAGTATTCCCAGCAATTAACAGTGTTACTGTTAATGGAACCCGTTCAGAAAAGTTTGAGGAAAAGTCCCTGTCTACTTATGTTCTCAGACCTTTCCAGACTGAACTGTTCAGGTTCTGAAATGCTAGTTTCAGAATCAAAAATAACAAAATACACACTACCTTGAGATGACAAACTCTACTTCCTTGAAACCTGTCTGGAAATCCTTATGTTATTAAGTCTTTCCATGCTCCAGTATCCATCCATTCAGCACCAGGAACTGTACTCACTGACTTAGTTCTCCATTACAAAACGGCAAGCCGAGATGGGGAGAGCTGTGCCAATCTCTCCAGATGCCCATTCCTTCACAAAGGAAACTGCTACAGTTCAGTTCTACAGCACAGCACTCACACGCTGGGAACATTAACTTACTGTACTGCCAGTATTGTTTTGGTAGCTCTGCAATTCAGATGCAGTCCCTTAGGCCTTCTCACTGCTAACACAAACGCCACTTCCGTGGGAACCACAAATTGCTGGTTTGTGTTCACAATCTTCTGCTTTTGCTTGTATTTTTACAGAAGTTAGTGTTATGGGCCAAGATGATCCTTGGTCTTTAGAATGGACAAAATATATATAAAAAATTAGGCTCTCATTTGTCAGGCAATGCCTATGCACAACCTCCTTTTTTTTCCTGCTATACAGTTTGTGAACTGATTTATAAAGTAAGGCTGTTTCCATTTATCTGTCCTGAGTCATACTGCGTTCTGTTCTTTACATCTTTGTACACTCTTTGTTAGAAATTCAGCTAAACACAAAATTGTCTAAAAAGATATTGAAAAACAGCAGAGAGGGCAAGACTAAAACAGCAACTTATGGAAATAAAGAACAGATGCTACATTCAAATTCAGAATACAGAAAGTGATTTCTGCTGTCAGAAAAAAAGTTAGTTTTCCATGATACAGATGTGCAAGCACAGTACATGGTGTAAGATATATACACAAATACATATACAAATATATATACACACATATATAGAGTAGGTCCATGTACCAGGTACAACAGTAGAAGTAATTAAAAAAAAAAAGTATGACTAAGAATCTGCTTTTATTCAGAAGGGTGGAACTAGCTGACCTTTAAGAACCCTTCCAACCCAATCTATTCTAGGATTCCTCGAAAGTGACATTGCAGTAATACGTGCACATGGGTTACAGTAGCTCTTCTAGTACCAAAGAAAGTGAATTTAGGTAAGACTCACAGCACATGAAGTGAGAAGAAACTGCCAAAAATATAACATTTTGAATTGAATACATACAGCACCAGGTGCTGAGGAATATGATGCACATGTGAAACAATTTAAAAAGCACAGCCTGGTCCCATGTAAGACTCTGCAATGCAATCTCTTATTCAAAAGACATATTCAATGAAATCCGCAGCAGTTATTTGCACTACAGTCTAAAATTCCTGGCCAGCAGTCAAAGGAACTTTAAAAAAAAATAAAGTTACTTTTTTAAAGTCTCAAAGACGACGACTGCCCTTCTAGCTTCAATCTGAACTTCCACTAGCACTTTTCATTTTAGTTCCGAGCAACTGAATACCAAGCTTACAAGCATTCAGTTGTGGAGGTTACACAGATCACAATCCTTTGTTTAAAAATGAATGTCACCACAGAGACAAAAGCTCCTTTTATAAAGTGGTATGTGCTCCATCGCTTGTTACGCATGGTGAGCGAGAACTATTGCCTCTGTTTAGTCTCATTTGTATACCATACTGGATGGTTCCTTTCTGCAGCTACCAGTCTGTGCATGTTCCTCTTCTCAAGAAAGCTGTGACAATGTTAGCCAATCCAATCAGCATCAGTTCTAAACACAGTCATGTTTGGAAGTGCCCTGACAATTATTAAAGTGGAATGGAATTTTCTCGTTTAGGCAGGGATAAACCTTTAGATGATGTATAGAATAAGCCCAAACTTAAGTAGCTGTTAACATAGCTGAGGTCTCCTTATTCAAAGCACTTCCTTGAAATGGTCTGACTAATTTCAAATTGCAGGAACATGCACAGCCTCGTAGTTTGGAAGTTAAACTGCTGACATTTTTGGTCAACTGTTGGAAAACGGAAGAATCTTTAAGGAACTCCGAAGCATAATGTTGAATATTAGAAGATCCTACAGGAAAATTCTGTAAGTGGATCAAAATTGTATTGCCAACTTTAGCAACTTTGTGATGGACTTAAAACACATACAGAATTCCCAAATTGTAAGCCTAAATTCAATCCTTTGGACTCAAAATGTGATTAACACCTTTCAGTTTTTTCCCTTAGTTAAAAAATTAACGTAGATGTTATGGTTTATTTGTAACTCAAGTGCTCTGTTGCAGGTCAGCTGCCATTCACTTCAGCAAAAGCATCCCATCTTTAAATAAAAATGCAAAAATTTCACCTTCTCTCAATCTTCCACACAAAACAAGCTGCTAGATTCACTGCCACATTCAGTTTGCTTTCTCCTGTACCAGCTACAGACAACACATCACAATGACATTTTAATTTAAATACCACAGAGCAGAGAATGTGAATTTCCCTTCACTTACCTTTATTTGCTTGTAACCTTACATTTTGAAACTTTTATCACTGTTATCAAACACCTCATTTTTCAAACATAAGCATGCTAAGTGTATTAGTACATAGAACAGAATTACTTCGGTGCTACCAACTCTATCAAAGAAAGAAGAATTCACAAGGCATGCTTAGCATCTTGTTATTCAGGTGCTGCAGACTCTTAGATATCATCACGAGTTAATGCATTGGTTTATGCTTTTCTCTCAAGAAAGACAGTATTTAGTTCTCAGCAGAAAGTTTAGTTTTCAGAAAACCAATGCTAGAAAGCCAAATCTGTTGTTAATTGCAGGAGCCACTTTTTTAAATATAAATAAATCCTACCTTTTGATAAACCTGAATGACATGTTTCTAAAAGAAATTAAGCCAAAATAATAGTTAACAAAGTTTTGTACAAAGTAAATTGAAAAATCCATTTAGATTTAAACATGCAACAGACCTCATTTAAACGCACAATGAAATTACACTTCAATACATTCTGAGATTAGGCACATGACTTAAGGTCTGAAAAACTTTGTTTGTTTTTTCAAAGCATTAATATTTCCAAACTTGCTTCTTGGGACATACACTGCCAGCAGTTACTGTAGCATCTATGAGCACATACACTAGTTTCAGAACACTTGAAAACCAAAAATATGCAAGGTCACATAAAAAGATGTTTCTATTTAAAAGGAGTGTAAATAGAAAGCAAAAACTGCAACTCCAACTATGAGTAGACCTTGAGTACCTTCAGAGCTAGGTTTCCTCCTTCCTTCATAATGCTGTCACCCACACTGTGCTAAAAACTGCCTCAAATATTTGGCTAACTTTCTGACAAAATCTGTAGCTAGTGCCTAGACCAGGACACAAGCAGTTAATTATCAAAAGAATTCTGATCTCCTACAGTGGAAACAAGAACGAGAAAGCACACTTTAATGTATTTATTTCTATTTAACGACAAGAAACATAACTGTGTTCTACGATGGCACTGTCTACTTCCTAGTAGTTTGTACCTGGCATAACAGAGCACCAACTGCAAGAGGTCCTCCAAGTGCCCATGTAAGCATCCGTAGCAGAGCTATCGTGTTAAAAGTGCTTTGTTATTTGATCAAGTCCAAATGGAATTCCAACTATTGTGAAAACCACTTGGGGAAGAACTTCTTAAAGCAAACTGCACTGTGAAAGTTGAAAACGGAGGTAATGATGGAAGTTGGACTGCTGTCTGAACAAGTGAGCATCACACTGAATGAAAAACAGTATGTTCCAGCAGCACAAGTAAAAAGCTTTACATGTTCATAGTTTGAGTGTCCACATTTGGAATGTCAGAATGGAAAATTTAGAGTATAACAAACAAAAGTACAGAACGATGTGCCAAAAAGATGTGTCTGATTTAAAACCTCACTTGACAAAAAACAGAAGACTTTATATTAAAAAAGTAAAAATCAAGTTCATCTTTAATCTCTAAACAGAAAAAGAAAGGAACTTCCCACAGCACACAGTCTCCCAGAGAAGCATTAGCTGAGAGTGCTGGGCAGGATTAAACATTTACTAAAAGGCAGGGCTGTTCCACAATTTTCCAAATTTTTCCACATAATTTAAGGTGTTTTTTTTTAAGGAAATTAATTCCTTAAATTGTGATCAACCAGCTATGAAAAAATGGAGTTTGGCTGAACATTATTTTGTATGGAAAACTATGAAGAAGTTACTGGGGAGTGGACACGTACAGTCCCAGAACAGGCAGGAAATAGTTCAGTGCCATTGCCATAGACCTAAAATAAAAGCAAGTGTGCCAAGATTAGAACGATATATTCTACAAAATTTCATGAGATGAGGAGGGTACAGAAGCATTGAGATTATCTTAAAACAAAAATAAAGAAATTCTCACTTCTGCAAACACAAGTTGCGTGGTACCCGAGTGGTCTGAAGTAGGTCATATATGAACCCACAGGTTTTAAATGCTTAAGGAAAACACATGATATTTTTCTCCCCTCCTACTCCCGTTCTAGCATTTGTGGGAGCTAATTTCAATCTTACACGTGTTTGAAAGTAGGAGTCCAATTAGAACAAAAACAGTCAGTACAAGAACAAGCACCTGCTTAAGCCGGGTTTTGGCTACAGCAGCCCATCTTCACACCAACACCAGAATCTGCATGAGCTAAGTGCTGAAACAGGATTAAATCTTTCAGGCCTACCAGGCTACTGCCCAGACAAAAACTGCAGTACTGCCGTTACTTTAGGATGACCTGTGCTAGCACAGGTCAAAATAGCTGCCAAAATCAGTTGTTCGCTTCTGCCTCTACCCTTTTACCTGTGATATTTCTACCTGTGTGGAAACAGCCAAAGAGAGAAAGACCCTGAGCTCCTAACACTGCAATAAATATCAGGACTGATATTCCCATTTATGCCTTCTATTGAGAGATTGTGCACATTGAGCAGCTTTTGAACTGAGCTGCAATGCTTCAGCTCTGCAGCACTGGTGCTGCAGACAAGCAAACGGTGAGCCCAGAATAATCAGCACAGATTGAGCTGCATCAGTTTTTATTCCCAGTTGATTCAATTGCTAAAAACAAATGGCTTTCTGCACTGAAAAGAACTATGAAAAAATAAACCATCACCAGAGGCATTTTAAGTTGCAGACGTAGTTAAATTATTGACCAGCAACTGTAGACAAAGCCTCCTACGTAACGAACTACTACATGTTTCTATTCTCCGACAGTAAGAAAGCGTTCCTGTACAGCATCACCATTTTAAAAGACGTACCTTCTTGTGAGTTTTGAAGTCAGTTTGCTGAACAGGTTAGTGGAACCCCTGGTTCGAGTCTGAGAGAGCGGCGTTGCCTCGTGGGACAGGCTGGGGGAGGCCGGGGGCCCGTTGTAGGTGGCGGTGCGTCGCTCACGGAGCTGGCCGTGGAAGGTGCTCCGACTGGCCGTTCCTCTGGGGAAACGAATACGGTCAGGTGTGGTTGCACTGCTTATGCTGTGAGTTGAAGCGACAGGCGTTCTTTGATCGGGAATAGTGCTAGAGCAGAAAACAAAAAAAACCACGCTAGGACTTCTTTACGGAAGCATGACGGTTTTTGCAGGAAACACAAAACACTACGTTCTATGGTAAAGCATAAGCAGACACTTCTATATAGGCCAGGGTTGGAAATATCAGCACTATTACAGCACTGTGTGGAATCAAAATTCATAAGTTAGGATTAAAAGGCTGCTGAAACAGAAACCCACGTAGGCAGAAAAACGCAACACAAGTATCCTGGAGAAGACCAGATAAAACTAGGCATTCAGTGTTTCACTGAGAAGACTGATAAAAGAATAGATGAGTAAAGTTTCCTTCCAGGAAAAAGAAGCAATAGATAACTTCAGTATCGCTCCCTTCATATTCTGTACATCTTCAAAAAACTTGCTTATTTGAAAATGTCCTATAGGAAATTGTCTACAAGCGAACGGCTCCAAGAAGTGAAGTCCTTCTGAGTACAGATTACAGTCTCCCACAAACTTTGACAATAGGGAATGTCCAATATGCCTAGCACTAAAATAATTAGCATTTATTATTGCAGGATTATGTCACAGACAGCCTGACACACCACAAGACAAATGTAAACAAGACTAAAAAATAAGGAAACACACATCTTGTGGGCAATATATACTAGAACACTCTAGGACTAAAGTTCCACAGCACAAAGTTAAGAAGCAGTGGGTATAAGTTAGTTTCACAATGATTTCAGGTTCTTACATAGGCCTGAAGTTATCTGCGCCATTGTCTATTGGAGGCAACATCATCTTCGTGTGCACAGAGGCTGACATGGACATCGACTTCTGATGTCGCAGCCGAACACTGGAGAAGGATGTAGTACAAACTGAAGCAGGGCTAGCTGCGTAAGCGAACATTTCTGTCAGGCTGTGAGGGGGTTTGGGTTCAGGCAGAGGCAGAAAGAAGAGCATGATGGACCAACAACAAACTACTGCATAGAAAAAAGCAAACTTTTCCTTCTGTTAACCAATCTGTGAAAAGAACATGAACTCTAATGGCCCTCTTCTATGAAAACAACAGTAACTGTCCTACGTTCCTCTTAAATCACATCCTTATTATACAGAGCACTTGACATCTCTATTAAGTAACAGTTCTTACCAGTAGCATTAGGTAGTGGTGACACCCTCCCACACTGCAGTGAAACACCCGTTTCCAGAAATTATCCATGTTTACAGAAATCAATGCAAGTTGGACACACATTCAAATCTTGACCTACACCTAATAACCAAGGAAACTTCATGGCAAAAGAGAAACAGTATCATGACATTTAGCAAGTCCACAGAGGTCCAAACAAAAAAGCTACTATTCATCAGCTGCTATATATAGAAAGAAAAGAGTAATGCTTAGTGTTCTCTGAAAGAAAAGGTGTGACTACTAGAGAGCACCTCATATTGCCTTGCTATGAGCCTCAAGTTCTTCAAGTAACCATTCAGGATTTGAAGGAGGCTACAGTGCCAGCCAGTCATCTGTCAGCCATACAGTACGTTGAAATATAAAGATTTAATCTTCTTTTGGGCTGAAACATTCTTCTCAGCCTTTGTATTATCTAGTAATGATGGGAATGGGAGAAATCTGAGAGACAGATTAGATACTGGACCTTCAGGGCTACAGCACCATAACTCATATAGCTTACGTTTGCTTTTGGAGTATGTCAATTGTAATTCCAAAATTATGTTGGAGGTTAAGAATTCAGTAATTGTCAGTGACAGTTTCATGACACTGCATGCTTGTTTCCAAGTAACTTCACTGCTTTATATACTGTGATTCATGTCCTGTTATCTCACATTCTTGTATGTCTGGCTTTGGAGAAGATAACATTAAGTTGAGCTACAAGTATGAGATAACCCATTTCTTGGGCTTAGGTCTCAAAGTACTACTGGAAAACATCACAGAATTCAGACATCAGAACTTGCTGAAACAGCAAAATTTACTGTTTTGTTGAGTCTGGAAAAGTTAAAACACTTTTTAAAGAGGAACTTCATGCTTGCATCTCTTAGCACTGCTGAATCTTGTAAGATGCCAACTACAGTCTGCTAAAACCAACCTTCCAAAACAGTACAGCTTTTACATTACACCAGCATATTAAGAAATTCTGAGGAAATGAGCATTCATCCCAAAACAATACACAAAATTGAAGTAATCCCCAAATGTGGTCACTAAGCACTCGAGCATTGCACCATTCTAGCTACTTTCCTCCTAGTGTTGTAAATGATAAAGGAGAAAGAATCTTTGCAACATGAGACTCGAGTTTTATTTAGCCTAGTAGTTTTAGTCATCTGCCTCCAAATAAGTGGTAACTAAAGGTATCAGTAAGGTACCAGAGCACAAACTAAATCATGAGAATTTTCCATCTGAAGCTATGTTGGAAATCAACTTCTCCGGATTACCAGCCTGGGAACGTAGAAACAACAAGCTAAAATTCATCAGTTAGTGCCAAGGCTTATTAAAATCTGAGGCTGTTGTAAAAGCAATTGCCTATCATTATGGAGAGTGTTTCACGAGTCCCCAAGTGCATTAATTAATGCTTAGGGCTCTGGAGCAGAGCCAGAGTCATCTCCATCAGAATGCCTGTGTCAGCCACAGTGCGTGGAAGTAGGGATGTGAGCTTTGAAAACTCTTTTCTATCAATCTGGTCTTCAAAAGGTCTTCAAGTCTGCTTTCTTGAACATGAAATCCACAGACTATTGATTCTTGAAAGCTACCATGCTTTCAAAGCAGTGCCTCCTAAGGATTCAACATGTAACATAAAAACAGAACAGCTAATACTATTATTTTCACTACAGAAAGAATAGAGAATTTAAATCTGCGCATCTTGCATTTTAAAGCAAGTCTCCCAAGTCTTCCCCAGGTCACAGTCCATATCTGCCTGGCTATAGAAAATGCAAAATCTAATCTGAAACAAATCATTTGAAGTAGCTACTCTTGCCTTGACTCCACAAACAGACATTTCAAAAGCACAGACAGTTGTTTTTGTTTGTTTGTTTTTGTTAACAAAATCATGGACTTTGACAAAGCTTAGGTTCTACTTCAGATATTACTTCAAAGGGAAAAAAAAACAAGAAGTTTCTGAAGTTACTTTTTGCCAAGCTGATATAACAATGATATTAAAGATATAACAAAATCACACTTGAAGAAAGGCAGAATTCATTCTGAAGAGCTAGTCTCATCAATAACCATGCTTGTTTAGCCATTAAAGGTCTGCATTTCATGCCATCAGCCAAGCCTTCGCTCAATTAAAGCAACACACTGTCAGACTTAGTTCTGTAAATCTCACAAAAACTAAGAAACTGTGTCAAAATTAATGTGCACTTTAACACCGAGGCATTTCAGACAATGAGAAGTCTCTGTTTCTAAAACAATTAGCAGTTCACTCTCATTCTCTTATCTTGTTTAACCCTATATAAAAAGTCAAGGGGGTAGTAAGCAAGAATACACAATGAAACCTGTAATGACCTTTTTCCCAACAGTCAAAACATAAATGTTCAGACACACCAAGTGACCCAAACAGAGGTAAAGTTTGCAGGAGAAGCAAATGATGTTTTTAAACCATATACTGTATTGACAGTAAAAGGTAAGTTACATAAGGATGACCAAGTATGGAAAGAAAGCGGAATTAAAAGATACATTAAATATACAATGTCAGCTCTGAACTTAAAACCATTATGTGACAAATTAGAAAGACAATTTGCTGAGAAAGTCAAAGCTAGAGAAAAAAAGCATCTCCAATAGACAACTCCTTAACATAACGTCTCTCTTAAATTAAGAGGATACCTGAGTTTCAAGTATTCCTGGTTAATAATAACTCATAAGAATCAAAGAATTTTTTTGACAAAATATTGTAAAGGTATCAGTTTAAAGATGAATAAAAGTGTTATTAACAAACCAAGATATTAAGTAATTAATCAAAGCTATCCTGGACAACAAGATTTATTTTCTAAGTGACTTGGGAAAGAAAAAAAAAAAACATTTCAAATGAAATGAAGGATGGTGAACTTTAATCTAAACAAACTTGGTAACGTTAACAAGGACTAACAGATGAGACAGACACACTAAGAGGCAGTACCAAATAGCTGGGCTGTACTTGACAAGACAGTTGACTGTAGGCCCAGCTGGCCAGCTACACTTTTGGCTCTCTTGAAACTTACACTTGACTTTTTCCTTACTCATTTTCAGTTTGCAGAAAGCTAGGAGGAAGAGACAGGGTCAAAGTCATGTTCTTTACCCTAGGCTACATAGGTCAAACATGAGACGGACAGATTTTACATTCAACATCACAACTTCACCACTCTTCCTAATATGCTTTCAAAAGGAAACGGAGAAATTCTGTGCAAAAATCGCAAATCTTTCACCAACTTTAACATGAGCTAGAAGAAAAAAACCAAACTGTTTTATTCCTATGTTTTATAATGTAACCTAAAATTGGAAAGAGAGAGGGAAAAAACTGGTAAGAGTAGGGGAAAAGTTACACGCTCCTCCAAGCTTAAGCATTTTTGTTGATTACTAGCAATCTCAGTGTTCTCCTGACAACAATCAACTACTAAATTGTTACCACCTTTCAAGACTAGCAAAATTCTGTGAAGAACAGTTGGCTGGAACTTAAAACACGCCTGCCAGCCAGGAAAATTCGTAGTATTCTTCACAAGTGTTACTCTGCAGTTTATGGTCACAGATACTATTTTCTGCAACTCTCTACAGTCTTTGGTACACAGGAAAGGACAGCACAAGATGTGGCTGTGATGCTAAAAACACAGTTGACTCCAATTCCACTGCATATTCCAGTTAGGCTTCCTGCAAAGTAATGGCAAGCCTGTTTTCACTCAGACTATGGAGATGTCTGCGCTTCCCTTTTTGAAGATGAATTCTGTAAATACTGGGAAGCAATGAGACTACAATAATATCGGTACTGAACATTATCAGTCCAAGACAATGGCCTGCCACTGTTTTCATCTTTGCTTAAGAGAAAACAGATCATCTCCCTGAAATTTTACAGAGGAAAAAGATATTCCAAACAATCACACTTGCAAGTACAGTTGAGAACGAAATATAAAAACAGAATGGTTCAAGAGATATACTTTTATAGCTTGCAAGTAAATAAGCCTCTTCTGCATGCTGATGCCATTTAACCACAGGAGTTGACCACCAATTCAGGAAGAAAGCTGCACAAATATGAAACGTATTTAACTGGACATTGCGATCATTCTGTGCATGAAGACAGTAAGTATTAAGCATAAGGAAAAACAAACACACAGGTATTCCACAACCAAAGATCTGTACTCACCTTTCTTTATGAATTACACTACAGTATTACTGATTTTTAAATTAGGCATTACATTCTTGGGGGGAAATGTGAAGACAAGGGACGTACACCATAGGAAGACATTTCATATACCTGTTCTCCTTGCCATTTTGTATCACTGAATGCCTATCAGCAGTGGTTCTTTCACTACAAACATATGTGTTGCGCCGTGTCATTGCTCCAGGGGCAGTATTATTCTACAATTAAAAAAACAATACAGACTTGTTACTCCCCACAAAAAGATTTTTTTGGGATTAAGGTATGTATACTTGAAGGCTGATTTATGTAATTCTACCTCTACACAGTCGTAACACAATAATTCAGTAAGTTAACTAGTTAATACACAAACATATCCAAGTATTTTTAAAGAATAATGCAATTAAAAAAAACCATTTCTTGTATTTCATGTTGATGTCTCAAAATTAATATACCATTTAAATTACCAGTGTTCTGAAATCCAAATTTTCAGCATGTATATAATTCATCTACTAGAAGAGAGTACTACACTATAGCCTATTTTTGAGGTGCTTTACCACTTGTAAAATGCACAATTTCCCTTTAAGTTAAAAATCATATCCTTAGACAAGATTGGAAAAGCAAAGATTTAAGAAACAGGCATGGAAAAATTCAGTGGGAAGGTAAACATGGAGTTTCAAATATTCAAATACTACAGAACACTAGACAAGTTTTGAAAAACAGGGAAGAGCAAGTCAAATTAAAGAGACAAATCATAGAGAATTTTAGTAAGACATTTTAAAAAATACACATATAAATACAAGCATAATACATTGAGGACAAGAAAACCAGGGGAACTTAAGCTACAGACCTTATTTTAGAGGGGAGAAAAGAAATAGAATTACTTTGCCTCTGTCTTTACAGAGAAAGAGGGTGGAGATATGCCCAAGTTGGCGGTCAATTTTCCAGGAACGACTGAGAAGCTAGGTAATTCACAGATAACAGAATTATAAAATGTTAGATGCAATTACTTTAGGAAAAGCATGGTGGTCCAGAACATGCACCCCAGGTTGTAGAGGAAGTACAAGCTGGCAAGCCTTATTATATTTCCCCACCCCAAGAACAGAACATAACACAAACTGCATACGACCGGAAAATAGAAAAAAACCTTTTAAAATTTTTCTTTAAAGAAAAGGATCACAGGGCAAAGCAGGAAGCAAAATACACTATTAACTTTAAATATCACTGCTGGGGAATATCTTGGAGGCTAGCTTAAGGGAATGACTAGTCAGCACCTGGATAAGCACATGTTGAGTAAGGATGGCCACCAAGAGTCAGGCAGGGGACTTCATGCTCAACTAACCTTTTGGAGTTCTTGAAGAATTACAGCTATGATAGGCAAGGGAAATTCAGCGGACTTTTAAAATAGCTTTAAGAAAACATGTCATGAACTGGTCACAGTAGAGCATCACGGGAAGAACAGTGAAAAAAGAAACTAAGGAAAAGGTAGTTTGAGCACAAAAGGAGAGCAGCCAAACCTTTTTTGTTTCCAAACCTGAAATAAAACTGTTAAGTAAAATACTCTCAACAAGCAAATGCTCCTCCAGTGCCTTCTACACAAACAGCTTTTGCTGCTTTAAAGCGAAAAATACTGGCTCATACAGTTAGTGAGTCTCAAACAGCACAATTCCTGAGTTGCAGATTTAACAATGAAGTCATCTTGTCAACTTAAAAGGCAAGTGACTCGTTAGACATCTGTGTGAATGTACAAATGAAAACGTAGGCTTGAACCGTGCCATCACCTGGCGTAAAAATGTACTAAGAAGACAAAGAGTATTTCAGATGAGCAGAAAGAACTAGTAAAAGTCATCATAAGTATTTAGTTGTCTCCTGACAGGTGTTCTTTAGGGATAGGCACATGCCAATCATCCTAAGTCCTCCCCCTATTGCTGGTGCTTTCCTTTCATGTTATTCCTTGTGCCCCCCATCCATTAATTTTTTTTTTTTTTGTAAAATATTGATTTTTAAACTTTGTACAGTCACAGATGTGGGAAGAAACTCCTCCCTTCTTCATTAAACTAGCCAACAATGAAGGCTGTGCACCTACGATGAAGTTCCATTTATATGTTTACAAGGAGATGAAGTGCAAGTCGCTTTGTGTGGCCCCTGCCAAGCTATGGCACATTCAATTATTTGCATATTGTTGTTTCTGCATTCCTGAAGACATTAAAGAAAGCACCTAGAATAGCTGATGTTTTCTGGTGGGAATTGTGCACAATAATGGATAACTTCCTTCTATCTACCTGCTGCCTTAGAACATTTAATGCTTGATTCCCTTGAGAAGACATCACCGTACATTTTAATGTTATGTGACGTTGCACATGTGGAAAGTCACAGAAGTCATCTGTACAGGATCAAACCTTAAAGAAATGCATTTTGAAGTTTCAGAGTGGGCATTTTAAGTTTTGATTTTCGTAACTGAAATTACAGAGATCACTCAGACTACAAAGGTCCTGATAGAATATCAGAACGTTTTGAGCTTCCACATTTCAGTTTCAGCAAGAATGCAGTCCTGGTATGGGTGCCATTATCCTTTCTGGTGTATCCATTCTTGTGTTTAATGACTTGATCTAGGGAGTTCTTCAGCTATGTTTTTTTGTTCAGTTAGGCTGTATATTGTTGGTCTCTGGACACAACTAAATTGCACAGGTGCATGGTACAGGACATCTGAAATTAGTATCAACAGCATCACACTGATGGACTGATGAGACAGAATTGAGCTAAGTTCACCCTGACAGCATTGGGTGCCTTCTTTTCAGGTGATGCACAGTACATTTTGAGTCTTCTGAGCATATACACAAGGTCTCAGACACAGTATAATCATGCATTTGTGGTACAGTCATCCTCTTTTTGCACAGCAAGTTTTGTGCCCATTGTTTAGATGGGTAATGTCCACATTAGGAGACAGCAAGGTGAGGTCTGATAAAAAATTTTCCAAGAATCAGCTTCTCACTAACAGTGAACGAGCCTATTTACCAATCTGTTTTGGTGGGTTTATTTTATTTTATTTTTAGGTTCTAAATAATTTTCCAAACATGATATCCATTCTCTCTTTCCACTTTCCTAAAAGAACCAAGGGTTCTGGGGCAGCCTTATGAGGAAAAACCCAAAGCTGTGAGTAATAAACAAGGAATTATTAGCTGCTGCTAACTATGCATCCTCTGTAGCAGGTCTTTGTTATTAATTTGGTATTTCCCTAATGAGCCCAAAGCTTACTGATGCATACTCCCTCAGTTTGCAGAACTATTTAGTCTGCAAGAGTTCCATGCTTTTTCAACTTTAGAAGAACTTGGAGTCCTAACTTCAACACCAGACTTGGTTACCAGCTTTAAGAGAGTAACTCTTTTCCTTAAGTGCATACTTGCAAATTTTGTTATTAAATGAGAAGCACACAACTGCCTAAAGATCTTAACAATTCAAAACAGAACATGAGTGTCTAGTGAAGACCAGTTCTACTACTTCTGCTGTATCTGTGAAAGCAGTAATTATTTTTAAAGACCGTATTTTTCTGTCTGTTCAGTAATTTTCTCATCACGTTACTGATTTTAGGACTTAAACGCTTAGCAAGAACATAAACTCTCTCCACCTCAGATTTATTTTCTTTTACCTACTTCAAGACAATATGGTAGCTCTGAAATCCTTTTCACTCATCTCCCCCCCTTCTTTTAGACACTTATTAATGTGTCTAAATGTGCTACAAGAAATAATCAGTTCCAGGAACTGTGAAAACAGAGTCAGTGCTCCTCTCTATCTTTAATAGCCAGGAAGCAAAAGACTGAGCTCTAACAGGAAAATAAAATAAAAATAAAATTTTGCACATTCTGACATGAAGTGCTATAAGGACAATTTTAAACACTGACTGACATCACAAGTCAGGTTACATGTTCGTTTTGTAGCACTGCTCATAAAAGACCAGAGTTACACACTAAATCAGAAGAGATAACATCCTATTGCTGTGAGTTCATTTTGCTGCCACTGCAGTCGAATGAAACTGGAAATTTGGGAGTGGTGTAGCAGAGTAGATAAAATACTGAAGATGCCAAGTGAAAAACATAAATAATAAAATACATACAATGAATGTCACAGAGCTCAGGAAATGTTACATGAAAAGAGATTGTCTATTTTGCCTCACATAGACTATACAAGTTAAGACTAATGTCAACAAAGAATTTTCCAAAACTTTTTTCCTTTTTACTGTCTATTGCTTGACACCATAAATTCATGCACCTTTGTTTTTCTTGCTGTTTTAGGGGATGGAAGAAAGCCCACACTGACAAAGGCTTTTAAGCACATATTGAAATTGACCTCTGAACACTTTTTTAGAGCTGCCTCTATCTGAAAATCCCACTACCCCTAACTATGACTTGGAATAGCCTGTTGGGGATCGAAGATGATCTGGCTCTTTCAGCACACAAAGCTATAAAATAGAGAAGTACAAACTGATTTCATTCTTCTGTACAGAAGGCCACAGAAGAACAGGTGGGGATATTGGAAGTAATACATTTCATACTAAGTTTCAGGAGATTGCCTTCAATTTATTTCCTTCCCTATCACTAACAGCTATTAGTGCTAATTACTAACACCTACTAACTCCTTCAGGAACAAATAGCTGAACGGCTGATGGATGCAAGGAAGAAAAAGCCATGATATGAGATACCTAAATTTACTCTATATGAAAAGTAAAATCAACATCACTGATAAATTGCTAGATTACTACTCTCTCTCAAAAACATTTTGTGGTTTTGGTAAATAAGTGCTTCTACTTACACTAGGGACAGCCGAACTTTTCTTACGTTCAGGAATATCAGCCTTATTTGGATTGCTGGCATTTCCAAGCATTGGACTAGCTGGTGCAATTCCTCTTCCTGCAACAGCACTACTGCTAGATTTTCTTGATTGAATTCCTTCCTCTTTTAGGTCACTGTCTGTAGTACTAGTTTGGCTTCTTTTGGGATATGCCACTACTGGGGGGATGGACGGTCCAGCTTAAAAAGCAAACAAAAGAAACAGAAAAATGATTTTTCTTCTCAGAGGTACAGTTGCTGTTTGTCCCCACAATAGAAATGCATTCACACTCATGAAAATTGAAATAATGAACACTGAGAATCAGAGATGTAAAAAGGTCATTCTTGAATAATTAAACTATTCATACTTAGACAAGACAATAAAATATTTAGAGAGCAATAAACTCTTACTTTTTAAACACTTGTGTCTTCATATTTGCTTTTTCCTCTTTGGAAGAGAATACGAAGAAAGCTTCACCCTTCCCTTCCCCCTCCACCCCCCCCCTTTTTTTTTTTTAAGTAAATTTGGCAAATTTGACACTCAAATCACCTCTAGTAAGGTCTTCCCTTGTATAACAATTCAAAGATGCTCTTCATTTCAGCTCACTAAAGACAGGGAAGGTCATAACAAACAATCATTTGAATTTCATAGACGAAGTTGCTACTTGATTTCAATGTAAGAATAAAGAACCTAATGGAGTCTTGGGGTTTAAGTACTGACACTGGTTTAACTTGGAAGGAAAAAACCCCACACCATAAAGAGTCATCTAAGGCCACTGAACAATTAACTGACTCATTCAGATCAGAGGAGACCCTTCACTAGCATAAGTGCAAGCTAGTGTCTGCTAAAAATTGATTTTTGAGACACATGCCTGGAGACATAACCCCATGCTGCCAGCAGTACTAATGGTCTGCAGGCTATGTTCAGCCTGAAGAGCCAAGAAACTGCCTCAGTTTGCCACTAACCTCCCAAGTATGCCAGGAGTAACTGGGAAGTACAGAAAACTGTGCTGGCACACCTGAGAGTCTGTCTGACCCACTGGTCATTAGAAATTTAATTTTTACAGCACAATCAAGTGATGTCATCCTCAGGAAACAAGAAATATTGGCAAACTGATGTTTCTACAAGTTTTAGATACAAGCTGACCTACTAGTGTCAAAAGAAGACAAAAGCTGAACAGACATACAACCACATGGGGGAGGAATGCTGTACTCTTCATTAAAAAGAAGGCTTCCTCTAGAAGCTGTAATGGAAGGCTTTGTGACACAAAAAAAAGATTATAAAAATGTTAGTTATTCAGTAAACTATTTTATCACTGTATAATGAACTACATTTCATTGTCAGGTCACTGTCATGACCACAGGTCACTGTCCTCTATCTTTGGGGGATGGAGACAAATTCAGAAACTGAACAACTAGCAGTCATTATATGCCACAGCAGTGCAAATGAGAATTGCTCACCATGATCGCTGTAGCGCCGCTGCTTCTGGCTAGAAGATATGCTTCTCTGAACTTTGTGATGGGGAGATTGTCCAGTGCTATTATTAAGATCACTACTTGGCCGAACTTTAGCAAGTGAAAGATTGCTGCTGGAGCTTGAATCACTTGCATCCAACTGCAACATAAATGAAAATGTTAAAACAACAGGTGCAGATAAAACAAACGTCCACCAAAATGCCTCTAGCTTGTAAGAAATTTTGTGACAGCAAGAACCTGCTTAAAGGTGCAGGCACCAATGCTTAACTATGCCCAACATCTATTAAGTTCTTGTGCAACTGCCTTAGGTGAATCTCAGCAGAATCTGAAGCCTCTGAAAGGACGAGTGAAAATCCATCTCTACGCTTCCAACACTCTCCCCTCCCCTCAGTTCTCTAAGATTTGAACAAGATTTGAACTTTTTCCAGCAGAAGCCACCAGACTAACTCCCCCTGCTGAGGAACTGAGCGCAGCTCACTGATGCCTTGCTCACTTGGTATCATATGGGAAAGTAGTCTGCAACGTGAGGACATTTTTAGATTAACAGGTCCCATTCCTCAATTCTCTTAAAATATTTACAGCAAGCACATTTGCACTTGAGCTTAGACTAGGCAGGATAGTAACTGGCATGCAGTTCTTAAGAAGAGTACCTGCTGATCAAGCAGGATAGTTCTTGGTATTCTGCAGAGACCAGTTTACCGAATAAGATCATGCTGAGATCACATACAGCATCATTCAGACAGTTCAGCTCACACTGATGATTAGAAAGAATTGACTTAAAGTGTACTAGACTAGCATGCAGGAATGCGGTGCCTATAATTACTGATTTACTTTTTGCTTCTGATTTTTCTACTGACGCTGATATATTTGGTTCTTTGCATTTGGAAGAGTGATCCTTACCTCTGATGATTTCCTTCCCAGCAATAAGTATGTAGCTGTGATTTCATCATACTTCATTTTACTAAGGGATTCTTGAATTTCTTCTTGAGAATATCCCATTCCTACCATAATATCTAAAAACAAATACACGCTGTAAGCAACAAACACTTTGATGTTTACACTGCTTGAATGTTCAACTTGAGAAAGAAAAGAAAGAGATATTTAAAGAATGAAACAAAACAGTTAACTATGAGAACAAAAAAGCCTAATAAGACATCAAATTAAAAGAATAGTTACTTCGTCCAAATGGGAAAGAAATATGGTGTGGTGTAGAAAAAATACATCATAAGAAATAGTAACATATTCTGAAAAATACTCAGTTACCTATTCTTTTCTGGTCCGAGATGTCTAGTTCTGGTTCAACAAAAGGTTTAAGTTCATCCTCCTCATGCCCTGCATTGATCCACCTGTCCTTCATAATTTGCTATAAGGAAAGGTTTTTGTTACTACAATATACTTAGTAGCAAAGAAAGTGAGCTGTGGAAAGAATGACTCCCCCATCTAACAAATACTAATGCTTGCTCACATTTTTCTTTTTCAGAATAGGCCCCAGCACATACTCAGTTTTGCTTTGCTCCTGTTACAGGAATCAACTATGCACATCAAGGTGAACTACTGCCCAATCAGCACTACTCTAGCACACAGCTGAAAAGTGAACGTCCAGTACACAGATAAGGAGCACCAGGTCACCTCTGACAAGTCACAGTTGACTACAGAAGTCTACAGAAGCCAGCATTATTTTGGTCTTTCTTCGCCACAATGGCACAAAATACAAGAAGGCAACCAGACCATAACCTAGTAGTAAATACTCCCACATCACTTTTGTTAAGTTTTGGTTGATCATCCATTAGCACAGGAATCAGAATGCTTGCTATCAGGAAAAATTTGTCTGATGTGTGCAGTGTAAAGTCTCATTCATTTTGGAAGGAAAGAAGGGTTGGTTGTCTTGCAATTCCTGCAAATGAAACTTTAAAAAAAAAAGAAAAAAAAGTTGTGTCTTCTACTGAATTCCCCTGGAACCCATTCCAAATAAACTATTCATGAACAGCATGACAATAAATTACTGACCAGCTCAAAAATAAAGCTGCACAATATGACAACAAGCTTAGTAAAACAGTTACTTTTGCCATTACCTCTAGAGTGCCTCTTTTTGTTGGGTTTAGCACCAGGAAACGTTTGAGGAGGTTTTCACAGTCTGTGGACATGTAGAAAGGAATCCTGTATTTTCCCCTTAGTACTCTTTCTCTAAGTTCCTTGGTAACAGAAGAAGAGACAGTAAGTTGTAAGCAGCGCATAACTAAAAAATTAGGAAACAGACCCCCTGAAGGCCAACATTCCTGCACAAAGCTCACCTTTAAGTTCTGTCCATCAAAAGGAAGAGATCCGCTCACGAGGGTATAAAGAATAACACCTAAACTCCAAACATCTACTTCAGGTCCATCATATTTTTTCCCTTGAAAAAGTTCTGGAGCAGCATATGGTGGGCTGCCACAAAAGGTGTCCAGTTTATTTCCAACTGTAAACTCATTGCTAAAACCAAAGTCAGCTATTTTAATGTTCATATCTGCGTCTAGCAACAGATTTTCAGCCTGAAAGAGAAAGAAAGGTTCGTAAAATACACTTAAAATACTAGATTTAAGAGGCTATTGCCCATTTTAACTCATTCTTAAAATGCAAATAGCTGGAACACCTGTTAACATTCCCCTTCCCTGCAAGGTCTTTTGATATACTTCTGCCTGTTGTTCATATATTCTGTTTTAAAAAAGTTTATACAATGGCTTCAGTTTATGGCAGCTGTTGTGATAACTGAAAACTGTGCTATTACCATCTGTTTTCTCCATGGAAGCACCGTAGCTAACATTTTTAATCTATGAAGATTTAAAAAAGAATTCTCTCACTACTCCTTATTTACATGGCATTCCTGCAGAAGTTTGATAGTACACACAACCTTTAAATATTTTTCAAGGACTGGTGCATTTTGTTGTGCTTTTAATTTAGAAAGCTATGATATATTTAACATGTTATATAGCAATATATTAATACAAAAGGCACAGTTTCAAGAAAGGATAGGTTGAGGCAGTATGGTATTAACGAGGGGAGATTTAGATCTGATGTCAGGAGAACACTTTTTACTCAGAGGGTGGTGAGGCACAGGAACAGGATGCCCAGAGAAACTGAGCTGGTTAGATGGGGCCCTGGGCAGCCTGAGCAGGTGGGGGGCAACCAGCACACTGCAGGGGGTTGGAGCAGAGTGGTCAGCAAAGTCCCATCCAACCTAAGTCATGCTGTGATTCTACAACCACCATTTTGTGTCAAGCGACAAAAAAAATAATAATAATTAAAAAAAAAAAAAATCATTTTTTAGTTTTGTCATCATGATGATCATTCATTCTATTCAAGATCAAACTTGCCATACCTCTATCAAACTTGGTTTGTAGAGTGTTTTTTTGTTTTTGTTTTTAAGACCTTGCAGCTAACACTGACCTCTAACAGACTGAAATGCTATCTTTCCAAAGCCATGAGATTTGAGTATTGAGAAGAATAACAAATCCTTTTATTTGAAATAGTTCTATATACTGTAAACATTTACCAAAATCTGCTATAGTGTAGAAATGTAAGAAACCCCAAAGTATATCCTACATTTTATAGGCAAAATAAAGATCACACCCACAGGTGTGATCCCACAGAAACCAGTAGTTGGAGACACACACACACTTTTTCCCACTTACCTTGAGATCTCTATGAACAATATGCTTCTGATGGCAGTACTGCACTGCAGATACTATCTGGATAGAAAACAAGCCCAATTATATAAGTGGTATCTCAAAGAAACAATTTTAATCATAAAATTCAACATTTATTACTAATGTGGACAAGTACTTATCAATTCAGAGCTATATATGCAACTACTCCAACATATTTAATGGAAAGCTGATAAGTAACTTCAGTTATTTAGTTGTTTGTTACTTAATTTGGTTTCTACTACATTTGAAAGAGGATTTTGTTTTCTCCTGTATGACTAATTATAGAACAGTAGAAGCAATGTCTTACAGAAAGGTTACTGAAGTATTTCCATTCCAATACCATATACAGCTATAAAAGCTTTCCCTCTAGACTGAAGTTTTCCAGCCCCTGTCCAAAGGTGATTTTTCATGCCATAGCATGGGGAGGAAAGGCTAAGAAATGGCATGGCTACTGGATAAATTACTGGGGGAAAGCTTGTCTGGCTAAATTTCAATTATGCACTGACAGACGACCACATATCTGACAAGAGCTGCACATGCTGTTTCATATACTGTATGAGAGTAGCAAACAATAGAAAAACTATATGCAGAATAGTCCAGAGTAATTTCTTCCATCGTCATTTCCAAATATCTTTGGTTTTTCCTGCTTTATGTAACTAACTATATAAGCTACTTACACAGCTGTCCCAGCATATTGCTTTAGAGCTACAAGCACAGAACTTTACATGTAGAGAAAAGCCGGATAAAGTCATATTGTTACATGATCACAAATGCTGTCAAAATACATTTTAACGTAATGCACGTGTGTTCAGCATTGAGGCAGATATTATAATTTAAAATATGTTAATTGCATGTAAAAATAATTTACTGTAATAACTACACTTAAATACATGCATTTCCATTCTGTGCTGAAGATTAACATTTCCAGTACAGAAAGATGAGTTGACATTAATGCTCCCAAAAGTAACTCATTAGAAAGTAACCCAGCTTAAGAATCCTCCTGCATCTGCAGGAAGCAATGCTGTGCTCTCAGTACTTAGAACAGATGAAAGCAAGGTTCTTGGCAGGTCAAAGTGTCCTGTTGGCCAGTTTGCATTTGAAACTTCAGTAAGATTGTCTTAATCTTTGTGCCCCTGCATCACTGAATCATGCGTATCTGCAAAATGCCATCTTAGAAGCCAAGCGTTTGATGAAAAGTTTAAATACTTCTGTTTCCTACACTTCCATTCTGCTTTTGTTCCTTTATGCACTGATAAGACTCCCACTTCAGCTTCTGCCAGCCACTAAAGCAGATGAGTTCTCCCACGCCACCACCTGTACCACCCATGAGGTTCTCTCTCCCCTCCCCACTACCATTCCCTTGCACCAGTCACAAGCTCCCCTTCCCCAGGTGCTCCCAAGGCTGCCAGCACCACAAACACCTCATGCTTTATTCAGCACTGCAGAGAGGCAGCACGATACCGCTCGCTTCTGAACTGCTTTTACTCTAAGAGCAGGAAGTCTCGCAGATGATCAATCAGCTGTTTTCTCCAGGGATGCTTCTGAACTACTCTACACTGCAACAGGATAGCGCAGACTGCAGAAGCAAGCCAAATCCAAAAGGAAGGGAAATAATGCAGTGCATGTAAGAAAGATTAACAACAGTCAAAACTAAATGAAGAACACAAAGTATGGCTTCACTGGGTTGAATTCCTTGCCTTCCACATTCTGTCACTTTTTCCTTTGCAGCCCCCTCATTCCCAACCTATTAGTGTGAGAAACTCGCTGATACTTTGTAGGTGGAGATAACAGGGCAAGAAACAGAAGACTTCTAGCTGTAACAACAGGAGCACTTCAGTGCATTCCTCTGGAGGAATTAAAAAAAAATAATCCATATAATGACAGGATTTTAAGAACAAGATGGCTACCTCTAAGGAACTATTCTTTGGAAGGATGAGCTGCTTGAACAGAACAACAAAGGGACAGACAAACAACCTCAGGTCTCTTCCAAAGTGCTAAAATGAGCATTTTGTTTCTTAACTGGAATATACAACAGCAATATGGATTTTATGGATTTTCTTTATTTTCTAAGACTTGTCCTAACATATACCGCTAACAAAATTCAATTAACTGCTTCTACAGGAAAGAGTGGGAAGACTGAATGAAGCCAGATCTAATCTGATACAGTAGAGGAAGAGAGGGAAGTAATTCATATTCATTTTCTATTTTTTTTTGTGGGAGGAGAACACTCATTCACCTTCCTCTTTACCTGCCTCCCCATTTTTGCATCAATTCTTAACAAGAAAGGCAGATTTCTGTATGAGGTAAAGATGGTGAGACTGGACTAGAACTGTCTGGAAATCTGTAATGGGGAAATTAAAACTAGGTGACATTAAGAATGCAAAACATTCTGGATTTGAATTTCTCATACACGGCTGCACAAAAGGAAACTGAAATGGAGAACTGCAGAGCATGGCTGTATTTTTAGTGTTTGTACCTTCTCATGTGTTCCTTTCCAAGCATGACTAGAATAACTTGATCACTATCTTGTTGTATTTCCCTCCCCCTGTTAAAAGGCCCAAGTATGCATAACAAAATGGACAAAAGATATATTTGTATATAAATATATCTTTAAAGAAGTAAAGATGGGAGAATTACCAAATCCTGCTCCTTGGCTGGTAAAGAGAGAAGCTAAAACGCTGCTTCTGATAAAACACAAACATTTTATGCCTAAATTACGTCTACTGAAAGAAGAAACAGGATCTGAAAATAAGATATAATATAATCTATTGTAAGTACTAAGCTCAATACCATGGCACAACTGTTTCTGCAGTTTAAAGAGGCCCCTTTCTGTTAAACTAGTTAGAGAATTAAAAAAAAATCCCTATTATGTCCTAAATCCATCTAACGTTAGGACAGCTGCACTGAATCAGATAAAAGTCCTACACTGAACATTCTCCCTGCAGCAATGGCTAAAAGCTATATGAAGTTATTATGAGACTTCACAAAGGTAAAAATGAATGGTTTTATGACCCATAAACCCAGTAAGATCTAGTTTCCTCTCACTGTCCTGCAGTCAAAGTCCTGGTGTTGGATAAATGTCAAGCTCTGATCAAAGTTCTCTGACTTCCGACCCACATGCATGCTCTTTTCTCCAGCAAAGTGTGATGAGCTCACACTATAGCTTCTATCCTTAGGGTATTACTGTGGTTCTCTTTTTTCCCCAGACACTCAAGCTTTTGTTGCTCTCAACAACCTATCTTTGAGATCGAGATCCTCTACAATTGGCTGAATTCAGCAACCAGTAAAGTCAGCTATTGAGGAAAGACAGAGGCAGCTGCCTACTCCAGGTTTCTGAAAGGAAACGACATACAGAAAGAGACTTAACACATACTGCAGTAGATTGAAGTGCAGCCACCCATGTATCTTTATGAACAGCATTTATCCTACTGAATTACAGAAATAAAGCAGGGAATTTGAAGTAAAACACTTCACGGGTCAAACATTCAACTTAGCAGTTTTATCTTTTAAATTCTTTTCCTTTATTTTTGAAGAAGGTGGGCCTTTTTTTTTTTTTTTGGATGTTGCCTATATCCCGTACTACCCACATTATTCTATAAAACATGTCTGATGTGTTTCCACAAGTTCTTACATAAAGGAGAGTTGAATCCTTGAGCGAAAAAAAAAAGGTAAATGTGCAATGGAATTACTGCAAGACTCATTTCCACACAACTCCTGCTAAAAGACAGGTGGCACGAAGATCAGAGAACTAGTTCTCAGCATTCACACGTGAGAAAGAACAACAAATTCTTTGAAGATATTCTGAAGAACTTCAGGTGACATTACAAAGAGAAAGGCAATGGTTTGGGATTTAAAGACAGCTAAAGTGGAAATGACTGCTCCACAACACAGCACAATTGATCACACATATTCCAGTGTACAGCAAAGTACATAAGTAATACTTAATCACAAAGGAAAGTGCTCTACTTGAAGGACTGTTAAAGACATAAGGTTTTATTACAGAGGTAGAAAAGTTTTCCTTATGCTAAAGCTCTGTATCAGTCTAGTAAACACAAGTCACATCTCCTGAAGTCTGCAGCTGCCTTTTTTGTTCTTCATTCCTTTTAATCTTCTGCAAAAATAAACACAAGACTTTATTAATTCTCAGAAATTCATCTAAGTTATCCAATGGGATGGTAATCACATAAGCACTTACACGTTTCTGCACAAGAGCAGAAAAGAGAGTACATTAGGCCAGTGAGATCTGCAAATGAAACACCAGCTGCTACAAGAGGATCTGGATCTTCAGTTATGCAAAAATATTTATGTTCAGTATTGCTTTATTGTGGCTTCCTAAAGATGAATGAAATTCCAGCGTTTTCACAAGTTCAGTTTATCCATCGTAAAGAAAACTATAAACTAACAAGCCTAGAAATTATTCTTCAGTGCTGTTTTAGAACAGCTGTTAAATTGCATCTTTTCATACAAGCGCACGGGTGTGAACAGTGCCTACTCCAGGCACTGCCCATCTTTTCTCCTGACCTGGTTTGCAGTGTGTTATACTTGAACAATCTCCAAAAGGTTGCAGACCAGCTGAAGTAAGAACATATGAAATCAATCCAGAGGAAATGAATTTTGGAACAGAGTCCACCAAAGCAGTCACTGTGTTCTGGCACTCCCAGACACCCTGGCACGAACACTAAGGAAGCCAGCACTGCTGAACGGACTGCTAACCCCTCCAAAATACTGCTGAAACCCAAGTTTCCTCTCACTGAGTGCCACAAGTCCACACATCCCAGAGAACACTGCTAGGAGTCAAACGCAAAGGACAGCTGTTTCATCTATTTCAGCATTAAAAACAAGGTGGAAAAAGCTGATGTATAGGAATGTTATACATACCTGTCTAAATTTAGCTCTTGCTTCCTTTTCCTTCATTCTTCCATGTGCGACCAGATAGTCAAACACCTCCCCTACAATTTAATAATGAGATACATTACTGCCAACTCAGAATGCAGAGATTCCTCTCTAGCAGTTACCCACAGCAGCTTCACTGGAATGACTGTATTATAAGTTGAACTCGAGGTTAAGGTTATAGGTTAGCCCAAGGGAACAAAGCAGAAGAGAACACAAACATCATCATCTCTTACACAAGAGAACAATAAGGCTTAATGAAAGACTGGATATAGACAAAAACATTTCCTTCCAATTGTTTATGACAGAAAAGGAATGGCAATACTTCTATTTTGTAAATAGAGGTGACTCGTACTGCTTCTGACTTTCTCACAAGGGTACCTTTTGCACAGCAAAAATAAGCTTCATATATGAAAGCGTCTGATGATACCTATAAATATTGTTATACCAGCACCATAATTTTTCTTTGCACAGGCAAATGAAGTATTTTAACCCAAACAAATCTTAGACATAACCTAGGCCTGAAAGAGACATTCCCAATGAAAGCTGTAATAATGAACCTAGCAGGATACTGAGATGACCCACCACACAAGCACGAGGTCACTAAGACAGCAATGTTACAGAATCATACAATGGCCAGGGTTGGAAGGGCTCCATGCTGAACAAGCCCAGCTCCCTCAGCCTGTCTTCAGAGGGGAGGTGCTCCAGTCCCCTGATCATCTTTGTGGCTCTCCTCTGGACCCTCTCCAACAGCTCCCTGTCTTTCTTGTACTGGGGGCTCCACACCTGGACACAGTACTCCAGATGGGGCCTCACAAGAGCAGCGTAGAGGGGGACAATCACCTCCCTGTCCCTGCTGGCCACCCCAATTCTGATGGAGCTCGGGATACCATTTGCTTTCCGAGCTGAAATGTAGAAACTGAATTACCTCTGAATGTACAAGCCCAATGCTGTATGGCAGTGTATGTCTAAAGGAGACTACCAAAGTAGCACAAAAATCTGCGCTTTTTTAAAATTTTGTTTTTCATTGCTTTTAAGCCAATCTTGCCATTTTGTAGCACGTCAGTACAGGCTACATTTGAGCTCAAAGCACAGCCAATGGGCCCATGGAACATTGGTGCATTGGTGAAAGCACAAATCTTAACTAAAAACTGATAAATACAAAAAAAAGAACTCCTAACAGCACAGGTTAGCATAGTTCTTAAGATTCTTCATCAATATGCAAAAGTAATATTAATTTTAAGATTGAATTAAATACTTAAATATTCTGTATTGAGCAAGATACCACTGTTTTGCAGACACCTCACAAGGAAATTGCTGAGTAAGTTCACATTTGTTTTTAAAGAAGGAACTTCAGCAAATTGAAATAATAAAAAAAGTCATACAGCAGAAAAAACAATAACTGAGCATTCTGAGGGAACGTGAGGATTTTCTACAGAATATCCTTGCTTCCCTCATAGCATTACTACTTAACACCCAAGTCAGAAAATGCTCTCAGGTACATTTCACAGCCATTTCTTCAGAAAATTTGAAGCAGCAAGGCTGAATACTTTCATAATTTAGGTAAAATGATGTCAGATAAGGAATTATAGTGAATTCATGCAAAATACTGCAGTTAGTGGAATACAGTTCCCCTCATCCTCTAACCAGGGTTCACACAGCTCATGTGAGAGCAGTCTCTTGAAAATAGAAAATTGATCTTTGTCACTCAGAAAAGTGGCCATGCCTGCTTTGAACAACATCACATGTGCACAGAGCACTGCTCACAGCCTTTCAGTGCAATACGTGTTTCTCCACTAAGATCTCATTACTTCAGAGAGCTGTTGGCCCTTCTTCCTTGTGGAAGCCAATCACTAGATGGCAATAGGACTTCGCTTTTATGTGTAGCACCATCGAACTGCAGAGATGACTCCACAAATGTGTACTGGCCAATATCACAAAAGTGTTTTACAATGCTTGTTTCTGTTTAGACAAAGCTTGGCTGAACATTCAGGGAGTTGCTAGAAAACAACATGGCCAATCTGGGGATCCTTTACATGTTTTATATTAATTATCTAACCTTCACATAATCTTCACAGAATTCAATGTCAAAACTTAGAATCTGAGACGAAACTCTATTTTCCTCCCAGAGCTGAAGAAAAGGCTCAACTATTTGAGATTCCCAGATGCTGATGCTAAAGGGTCACATTGACAAAGAACGGGCTATCAGGTTTTAGCCAGCCAAGAGTAACTTAAGCCTAAATACCTTAATTCTAGCTCTGCTGAAAACATCTGACACTGCATGGTGCAGACTTTTTCCCCCCCTCTGCAATCAGGAATAAACACTTAAGTTCCTCCAAAACTTCCCTCCTGAAATGGACATCGGTAGTATAGTAATATTTGACAGCAGAATGTCTGTGATGAAGATATGTCAAACACCACCACCATCTAAAAAAATCTGAAGTTGTACTTTTACTTTTGACACATCCCATCCGTGTTTTTACCAAATATCTTATGCAAAAGAAGACACTAGTCCTGGGGAGCTGAATACAATAAAAGGTTGACATTTGTTATAGACAAGAGCATTAAAAGCTGAACAAAGATTCAAAGATTGCAATTAAATTTAAGTTGTAAAACAAAGCAAAGGTTACTAAATTCCAGGAAGCTCATAATGCAGGTTTTCAAGATACGAAGACTGAACAAGTTCTTGAAACTTCTAAAGACTGCTTAAATTTGTATCCTACCACGACATTAATATTTGCTAAAAATGAAACCAAAGCATTAAACTAAAAAGTGCTTTCTGCCACCTGGCAATTTGTTTACCTCTTGGCTCTAATAGCAAACCTACTTACCCCCACTTGCATATTCCATTATTAAATAGAGAGTTTTTTCAGTTTCAATGACTTCAAATAATTTCACTGGAAAAGAAAGCAATTTATTAATAAATTAGCCAGTTGCAGAAGTATTCATGTAATTCCATCAGGAATTCTGTTGGAGAACAATAATTTGCTTGCTGCTTAACAGTATCAGAATATCACTCTAGAAAAGCTTTTTTTCTCCAATATCTCTAAGTGGAAAAAACTCCAATATATTTGCTCAACTCATAAGGATCAACATTTTGTCATGAAACAAGACTGCTGGCTATGAGGAAAAAGCAAGTAACCTATGCAGAACTTCCACGAATTTGAGTGTCAGCACTGAGCATCACCAATTTTTACACACTGTCCTGGAATACATGTTGACAAGTAAGTTATCAATCAGTTTGCTGACAGTACTATAACAGAAGTGCTTCAGTTAAGCCTTACAATCCTGAACATTTTCTTGACCATTTCTTGTGTTGGTATAGAATTATTTCAATGACATATTAAATTCAGTAAAAATCATTATTCTACTCAAAAGATGTGGTTAACAATAACCTATGTAAATAACAGTTTCATGTAAAAGGATCAAAATTTTTAGTTTTGTTAAACAGGTATGACAGTGTATATATTTTTTTTTACTTCTACATAACAGTATATTAACCCTCTAGTGCAGAATCTTCTTTTAAACTTATATATTACATGAAATAAACAAGGTACCTATATTTGGATGATTTAAGATCTTCATTATTCTTACTTCTCTAAAGAGCTGAAATAAACATAAAATATGAAATGTTAATGAAAGTAATAGGCAACATCTGTTCTTCCTAAAGCCTGATGTGATATACTTCACTAATTTTAAACACAAAGAGCAAACATTACTATTAGCATTTTAACAAAGGGCATTAAATTAACCACTTACTGGAGGGAAGAGCTAAATGCCTCCTTGTTTTAAGCCTGCCCTAAAAACCTGATAACACCCTCAAAGTGCTTCAGATAGCTCAGGAAACAAGTGATCTCAGCTTTGTGGTTCTCACACCTTGGGACCCCGAGGACCACTTTAAGCCTAGGCAGCTCTTCACAAGCCACTACACATCTCATACACTTTCATATCTTCATAGAAAAATCTTGGTTTCGTAGCACTACAAACCCCATGCAGAGCATCATTTGAATACCACTATATCAGGTTACTGATATGAACTCTTCACCACTTTGTTGGAGGTCAGCCTTCCACAGGATGCTACAGAAATGCTGTGGTGCATAACAGGAGCTTGGAGGTGAAAAATCAACTGCTTACATCACAAAAATCACGCTGTTCGATGTGCAAGTTTTATGCATGGATAAATGGTCACGCGAGTCCCCTCCTTGGGCACTCCGAGCACTCCTTCAAGACACTTAAAGCACAAGAACATCTAGTTCAGGCCTTAGTAGCATAGCTTCAAGAATCCAAGGCTGCTGACCCAGCGCACAGACTGTGCTAGCCAGTTCATGGGGCAAAACTCCAGTGGTCTTTTCCTGACTAAACAATCTCTGGTAGAGAGAAGATACCACTATCAGAGGGTAAAACCTCAAAGGGATCAGCCTACTGCCACCCTCTCCACCATGCACAGGCCTGCTGCCTTCCTTCACGCAAGCTTTGGGGTTAACCCCAATTAACACACAAGGTCAAAGCATGAATTTTACAAGAAAATCTCACCAAAACCAATACTCTCTCCAAAAATCCATAAGCCTTCTGCTGCAGCTCCCTTACCTACCCCAGCTCATCTATTTTAGCAAAAGGGATGGGGGCAGTATAGATGCCAGAGGAGTACAACCACCTCTTTTGAGCCGCAGCATGGATTTAGTTCAACTGTGTTGTGTTCACAGACCACATATTGGCTCTGCAGGGCTTCTTTCCCTAAACACTGACAACAGCAGTCATGGGAGGGGGGCCTTGCTTGAGTAGTTACTTCCAAAGAGTTCAACTCTGCCTAATCAAACAGAGTACACTCTGTCCTCCTGCAGTGGGACATGCAACTGCATTTAACACTTAACAAATGAAAGCCAGGCTTCTTACTGATCAGCCATTAATTATTTTCACCTTTGAAAATTCTCTTCTACAAAAGCCAATTTTAAGAGGCACAATAAACACAGTGTAATATTAAGAATGCCACAGGTGTTGTTATTGCAATATAAAATGTTTTAAAGATGCTTGTTAATAGTAGATGAAATAATAGCAATAAATTGGTCCCATTTCTTCTCCCAGAGAAGACTAAAGATTAAAAAAATATTACAAAAAAGAATCCAAGTGCAAATACTGTTGTATTCAGATCCCTCCAACTCTCTATAGCCACTGTTAATACAAACAGCAACAAATAAAACCCACAAAGAATGACCTTTTTAGGCAGCATGTTACACGGTAGCCATGCGCATAACATCTCTTCCTCTATAGCTCCCCCCACGCCAGCCCAGGACTCCAGATGGCTGACATTCTTAAGCCTTGATTATTTTTTAACAGCATGCTTCAAAATGAGGGAGTAATTGAGTGGTTTTATTATAAATCTAACACCAACATCTACAGGAACGCTAGCAACATAGCAGATCATAGTGAACCTAATGAAAGACCAAAGCAGAAAGCACAGACTCCACATGAGTGCAGACAAGGGAAAGAAAGAAAGCATTTTCTAAAGCAAGAGGTAACAGCATTGCTGCTAACAGTAAGAAAGCAAAAAGTGCTGCCATTAAGATTCACCTTCAGGTTACATTTCATGTGAAAGGAAGATATTTCATGTCTGCATTTATTACTAAGGACTCAAAAAAATCTGTGTAGTTACTCAACAGTTACTAAATAAATAAAGGCAAAACAAAGGAAACAAAAAACAACCAAAAAGCCAAAAAAAAAAAAAAATCCTTCCACCTTTGTATCTTTTCATACAACAGATTGGAGAGCAGTCAACCTTTTTCTGCTTTCTGATGTTTCTGTCAAGGCTGCCATCTGGGTAAGCAATCTTCTCCCAAACTGCCCCAAAAGCTTTGCCCTCTATCCTACAGCCACAGCTATGAATGGCTAACTGAGCACCAAAATAAAACAAAACTGCTTTCAAATGGTTTGTGTTAACATATAATCATTATCCAGGTCTGTGCCTGACACTTCACTAGATGATAACGCAAAATCTACCGGGTCACAATAGGCAACACAGAAAAACACAGTTAAGGAATGAGGCTAACATTCACAGAGTCATCATGTAAACAAATGTACTCATTAGTCTAATCTTTTTATAAAGAATGCTGACATGGCTGGAGCTGGCTGCTTCCTCCATTGCAGTTTGATGGTCTAATGCGATAAAGCCAGGCTACATTTTGGGCTGCTCTAAATATACCATTCGTCTACAAGACTACTACTCTCTGCTTTACTCACCCAATTGAAGCCTATCAAAAAGTGACTTCTACATATGAGCCATTCGTAGAAGTGGGTGAGTGGAAATGAGCTTTTTAAAAGTGGTTATTCTTGCCTTAGGGAGAATTCAAAATAGAAATGCTTAAGAATAGGATACAAACTCCACCAAATGTTTTATTATAATTTTAGTTATATAAATGCACTTTAGATTGTGTTCCATAAACAGTTTAAATGTTATGTTTGGCATTTTGACACACACAGCAACTTCTACAGGGACTGACATTGTATTATACTCTATTTCTGTAAGGAACAGAACATAAAACATGATATGGCTTTCACATATTGTGCTGAAAGAAGGTTTCCTGGATTTAATTCCCCCACAATACAACGTACACCAACCTCTGGAAAATGCAGTATTAATTACTGCCAGACTTTCTAAAGCTCACAGCACAATTCATTAACAGCCATAATTGGCTGTTACGGAAGGCGTTATATCATTAGAAGGGGTAACATTAGGGTTCTCCACTCCAAAAAGCATTTTCTTAGTTTCAGGAACTTGTCACCATGTGACCATAAAGGCTGACTATCAGCTGCAACCAGTGCTTATCAGTTTAATTTCTAATACAGAGATTAAAAACTACTCCCAGCATGTTGAATAGCCCATTTTCCGTCAACAGGAGCTCTACAAATGTTTCCAGGGAAAGACAAACATCCTAAGTCTGCCAAACAAATGGCTTTCAGCTTTGTTGTGGTCTGGTCCTTTGACTGTAAGTTATGTTAGATACAGGGAAAGAATTTAATGCTGCCAGGGGACAAACAGCACGAAGAAAATCAGCAAGAAAACACAGACACATACCGAGTAACAATCTTGAAGCAATTTTACTTGAACTTTATTATGCTGATACATCTAAAACAACACGGATAGAGGAAATGGGGAACCAACTTTTAAGCCAACTCTTTGAATAAGCTGAAAGACAGATTACAAGTGTTCCTGCATTAGCTATTGCTGGAGTTTCATTAACAAAGGACTTCAAAAACACTGAAAAAAAGTTTGCTAAAAAGCAAGTCAGTACGCAGTCAGATGCAGAGCCCATTTCCTGACCTCCTTCCCTCAAAGCAGGGAGGCTTTGCACAAGATGTTCTCCTAAGCCACATCAAGCTTTAACCATGTGTTAGGCTCCTCCTGATAACTGCTCACTGAAACACACCCGATATATAATTGGGAGCCTCCATCAGGAAGGCTTTATGCAGCACAGATCTGCATCAACTGAAGAACTTGAAAACAGACACAATACACATTAAGAAACAACAATTCCGTGCATTTTAAACTCTCATACCTTCAGACCCAAGGTCAGAAAGGACACAGCGCATGTAAAAACTTACAGTTTAAAAGCTCTAAAAAGACTTCAGGGAAAAGGTCTGAACAGAAACATTTGGCTGAGGAGCCAAGTTCTAAAAAAGGAAAATGAGAAGCGATTTTGCGCTATTATGTGGGCTTGGTAAAAATGAAAATCTTGCATATAATGGCACTGCTAATTCAAAACAAACAATTTTTTTTGGTCTAGAAGGAAGTGAGCTACTGTAGCATCAACACTTGTTTCCAGTGAGACCGACAGCTCGATATTCCCTGGGACTGGGTACAGAAGTACATTTTTGGAGAATAATGACTATGACTAACAGCAGTAGCATGGGAAAAAAGCTCTAAGAATTCCCTTTTCTTTTAGGGCAGGGAAGTACTGACTGTAGTTTCCTTTTTCCTAAGCGAAGGTGGCAGAGCCATAATTAGCTCCTGAAACAAGAGTTGGAGTAGCTGTTGTGTCTCTCACAGGCTGCTTGTTCCCCTGAAGAGCACTGCTGAAAACTCAGTGGTCAGAGCTGCAGCCACAGCCAGAACTGCTGCTTGAGGGGCCGAGGCACCCCCAGCAAGGGCAGCCCCTCCTGCAGCTGAAGGATGGGTGTGGACAATGTAAAGCTGGAAACCAGCCTTCATCCCCTTGCTTCACCGCCTGAGGATGAGCAGACATGCTCCACACCCCACCTCTTCTCAGCAAAGCCCTTTCCTCCCTGCCGAACCTCCACAAGTGCCAGCCCAGAGGCACTTCCATCTCAAGTCACCCTGAACCCAGGGGCACGCACACAGTTTGCTTCCAATGCACTGAGACTACGGCAGTGCTGACAATGCCGGAGTGGGCAAAAGCCTTCAGAAAAGCTTTGACAAAGCAAAATCGATAAGTAATGCACTGTGTGCTTACGGCGCTAAGTGAGCACTCAACGTTAAGGAAATGACTTTCCATTTCTGAATGGAGAGCACAGACATACCTTGCTAAACCTTTTCTGTTCATGTAAAAGATGAGCTTGGTTAGAGAAGTGAACACACCAGCAATCTCAGTCTCCAAATCCCACCAGATTTCTATCCTGCTATTTTGTAGTGCTCCTCCAGACTCCCATTTAGGGAGCCTACTGGTAGGAAATACTGACTTACAAACCACACCTTAATGTTATACAGCCTACATAAAAATGAAATGACAGCGGAGCCCAAGAGGTGAGTGCAGGCCGAGCAGGCGGCAGCCAAGAGCTGCAGGGCTGACATGCACACTTCCAGCCAGCCGTGTGCCGAGTGAGCTCCAGCCACCAGGGAAGGGGAAGCTCTGCACCTGGGTTTTAGCTCCAGCACCAAGAGTCTCCAGGTAACACCACTGGAAGGAATAAGGTTTTACTTTTTTCTTCCAGAAACGCTGCCTCTCTGCTTTTCTCTGACCATTTCTTCCATGTGTGCTCACCCCCTCCTGTTCTTATTACAGCTTCTGTTTCTCTTCCAAATAGTTCAATTTTTTTCAGGTATGCCAATTTGCACAGATCCGCAGCACAAATCCACTTCATCTAAATCGTCACGTTATCTAATTTGCATTTCATTTCCCTTCCTGCTTGGCCAGAAATTAATAATAACATCACAAATTATGCTGAAAAAACTCTGAGAAAACTGCAACCGTGAAGAAACTGTAACCACATTACCTACTTTCATCCCATCTGCAGGGGCAGTAGGGAGCAGTGACATCATTACTTGCTAAGATGATGCTGCCTTCCTCCTGTGGGCTGTTCTTTCTCTCTCAAACAAACCACAGAATGCAAGAACTTGTGTATTTTTCCAATTTACTTCTGCAACATTAATTTTCATAAGAACAATTTCATCACACAATCTTTTTAGTACTGGCATAAAACCCAAATGTGGATATTCTCCAGTTTACTATTGTTCTATAATTTAATTTTATCTGCAGATAAGTTCTGCGTTTTCTCTCCTTCAAACAGAGATATTGCAAGCAGCTCTTTTTTTTTTTTTTAATAATAAAACAGTACTCAAATAGAAAGCCTTTGAGTGCAGTGCTCAAAAGGACAGAGTTAGAAAAGTCCTAGGTAAAGTGACATTTAAATGTACTTCGTGCAGGCACTCTAAAGCAGATTGGCTCGCTTGATGAAAGAGTAGGATTTATCACTACTTACTAAAATAGATAAGGCGATACAACCGTAACAGCACATTAAACACTTTAAGCTACAAGGAAGAAACCAGAACAGTCATGCTCCAAGTTATTCCATAAAACTGTAGCACCTTTTCAGCTGAAAACTATGTAATGGCATAGAGACTGCCTGGCCCTCAGTTCACGGGAGGACAAAAGGACAGAACACATCCTCTATTTGTAGGCTCAACAAAATGACCAGCACTAAGGAAACACAGGGGCATGACACCAAACCACAGACGTTCTCACTTGTGGGAAAGGAAGCAGCTAACAGCACCGTTTTCTCAGTTCACAGCTCCACACGAACTCACGTGTAAAACAGTACATGCATTTGAACAACTGTTCAAAACACATCTGGTACAAAACCAGTCATTAAATACAGTAGTCAGGCTGGTGCAAGGTATACAATGCTTCACGTTCTTCAGCACAAGCATTCAGGATTCATGGTAGGAGGTGGAAAAGGAAACAAATTACAATACAAATGGAAAGATCAAATGCAAAAACCTACCTTTTGTAGACTAGTTGGATTCAGCTGTGTTTTGTCAATTATCTTTATGGCAACCTGAAGGGAAAGTTCAGAATCAGTATTTTCCATGTGATCAATTGTCATGTTACAACAAAGTTGGACAAATCCAGTAGCAAATTGAAAATTACATAAAAATACTTGAGTTTCATTAGAAAATTATGTAATAATTTTAAACTGAAAGCATTTGAAATTAACAACTGATGTATAATTTATTTCTACTTCAAACTATAAACAGGAGAGTGGAAAAATCTGATATTTTAATGCTATTAAGACAAGAGAAAGTCACATCGTCTTTGACTTTACACTAAGATCATTACACATATTACAGTGGAAATTCTGATACCAGACTGTACCCTGATAGAGAGCAGGGTGCCTACAGATGATATTTACAAAGCATAATTACACTATGGATTATGCAGAACTGACTGTGCATTGGCAATTTATGAAGAAGCTTCTAAAAGCAAAGCTTTCAGAACAAATCGAAAATAACACCACAAATTCTGCAAAAAAACTAGGTTCACCTTTGGAAATTCACTGCATATTTGTATCACTTTGCTCCCTGATGGATACAAAATGAAAAACCACTTGTGTGTCATCAAAAACCCACTGGCTGTACTGCAGCAATTTGGAAAAGTTCATCCCTTTGCCTTTCTCACCTTCTGGGTAAATACTACACAGAAATGTTAAAAAGAACAGAATGAAAACTTCACAAAATAACCAAAAGAAATTCAGTACCATGGTAACTAGTCAGAGCCTGAAGATTTGAGACAATGAATAGGCAGAGATGAGCCTCAGTGCAATGCAATTTGGATACAGGCTGAGTTAAAACAAGGAGGAGGAACCTTGCTAGAATTACGTGCCAATTGGTATTTTTCCCTTCTAAATTATAGGCTAAACATACCAGAAGAAACTCTGCAGAAGCCAAGGAGATGGTGCCTCTCAGAGAGGCAAGATGCTGCAAGTCAGCTGATTATAATACTTTGCTGGTACAAAGAAAGGGCTCTCAGTTCCCCTTGAATTTTTGGCTCAAATGGTAGACACTATGCCACAGCTCCCATTTCCCTGCATCGGTCTGTGCCATCTTTGTAATCTCATCAACCTGAGCTTGGCAACATATGGGCTATAGAAAATCTTACACCAAAGCAAATTTGTTTCCCTGCATTCAAGTGCAAAAACACATGGGTAGTTATTATCATGGAGAAGGAAGAGGTGAACATAGCGTTCAATGCCTGGGTGTGTCACAGACTTGCGTGATACATGTGGTGCTTTCTGAAACTGAGATGCAAGATTTATTCTGAGCCCTTCTAGATGCAAGATACTGCGAGATGTCACCAAGAAACTATTTAAGAATAGTTCTGCTTTCAGAAATATCTAAGGTATGTTACCAAAATTACAGATCACTGTCTCCTGAAGCAAAATTCCATTACAAAACCTTGAGAAATCACTTCAAAAATACAAACAAAAAGGCATACACATTAAGCAATGCGTATTTTTATATTAGCAGCTGAAGACAAAACCAAGAAAAATGTTTATCTCTACCTTCATGCCTGTTGAACTCTTCTCATGCAGGTAACAGTAATTTACCTTCTGGAATCTCTTAACTTCAAATTGGATGTGGACTGATGACCACTACCTTTTTCAACAGCAGAAAGCATTACCTGAAAGCCATTCACTGTCCCCAGACCACCTATACCACAGAACACAGCTGTTTCCTTAGGTACTCCCGTCAGGAGAAGCTGCATTTGCATTCTGACCCCTGCTATTCTGATCAATCTCTTAAAGATTTCAACTTGAAACAAGTCTGGATGCACTGGGTTTCAGCAAAATGCAGCTCACCTCTCACTCTGTGTGGTGTTGCCAATCAAACTGAGAGGCCTGACACTGGCAAACAGATTCAGCCCTGGAGATACAGGGATGATACACACCTAAATGTTCTGAAAGGCAGACTCACAGGACTGTTCAGCACACTAATTATAGCCTTCAAGGCAGGACTGAGAGCACTACCCACATGAACACTAACAATACAGTATGCCAACATGAACTGTGAGAGCTTGAAGTGCTCAGAGAAGAGAAGACAATTTCAGGTTCCTTGATAAGGTCCCCAAACCACAAACAAAGGGAGGGAGCTGCCCTCAAGAACATTTCTCATGAGCTTGAAAAAGAAAATCCGGTTTTACTAAGCATAGTTAGTGAAGCATCAAATTGCCTTCTAAAGCAGAGACTTTGCTCTCTACACAAAGCAAGTCTGGAACAATTTCAAGCATTGTGTGCAACGGCCAAGGCTGGAAGAATGAAAGTTTACCTACACCATTATGCCGCTGCAGCAGCCATGATATTCTGTGAGATTATTAGCAGAATTACAACTGCCTTCGCTTTCACCATACGCGCTGATAACGTGAGTTAAAACATCCCTCCTATGTGGCTTGAAAGAAGCACTTAAAGTAGTCAAAAAAAGCTGAAACACTAAGCAAAACAACCAAGCTGCATTCTGGTTATTTTCTCTCTCTCTTCAATTTCACTCTTTTTCCAAACGACGAGCAAAAAAGACAATGGATTCCTTGGAGTCAGACTTGGATCCTGAAAGAATTCTGTCCTAGTAGGAAACTTTAACTTCCTGGCTATCAGCTGAATACTGCCCTCACTGAACAGAAGGGTCCATATGTTCTTGGCTGTGATTTCAACCATCTTGGAAACAGCAAAAGGTAGTTTTATATTTTAGATGAATTTTGGCAAGTATGGCAAATTTATCAGAGGAAATAATCTCTGATAATTTACAGCAGCAAATATATGACTTAAAGTCAAAGAATTAACAACAGCAGATTTACAATGAAGATTCTTGATTTCAAACAGGCAGACGGACTACAGATAATATTCTCCTAGACAGTGGATCTCAAAGGAGTACATCTAAACACCAGCTCTAGTGCAAGGAAGCCAACTCCCCCTCCTTATCTCCACGGGGAACAGAAGGATATTCACTCCTTGGCCAAATTCAACCCCCTAAGTTAAACTGGTGTTCTGATCTCCCCCAAAGGGCTGCTCATTTTTCCCTTCCTGTCATTTGAGGGTAGGTTCTCATTCTGAACCTCAACAGATACATTCTGAAGATGGAAATGGAAAAAGTCCTTAGATTTGCTTCTGTTAGAAATATGAAAGCTGTCATCTCAAAAAAGAAAATTTTAGGGAAGGACTCCAGATGTAAGATGAATAAATACCCTAGAAGAATGCTTGAGCAAATATACCCACCTCACAAGAAGTGAACAGAAAGGCGCAGATTTGCTGCATGATTTAGGAGTTAATCAGTACAGAGATAGAAAAGGAATAGCTGGAAAGTGAAATGGAGCTGGAACAGCTACATAGGTAACAAGATGATGAAAGTAGGGTTAAAATACAGCAAGGATGTGGGAGAGACAAAAACACGTTTAAAAGCAACTCCCAAAACTAAGTATTTTATTTTAGGTTTCAGCAGATGAGGTGGAAAAAGGAACAGGAACAAAGACAGGACAGACAGCAGGAATGAATGTGTAAAGCAGGAAGTCACAAATTCAGGAAGATGAGAGCTGTCTGGCTGAGACTAGACCAATAAAATTACTCCAGGTCTAAGAGTGGCTTGAAGAATCACCTTTCTGTTGGTAGCAACAGAGACTTATAACACAAATACAAAATGATAACACAGATTTAGAAACTGAGAGTTGTTTTGTTTTGTTTTTCCCCAAGAGAAAAGTGAAGAAAGCACCTTATCAGCCTTCTGGCAGAACCATTTACCACCAAATTCTTGAGCTCAAAACTTGCAAGGAAAAAGCAGGGAACCGGAAAGAAGGGTTAAATGCAGCACACTTTCCCACTGCTAATTGTGCCTGATGGAAACACACCAAGCATGCTTACCTTGGCTACCGCTAAGCCTCACTTAGGAGGACAAACAAATTACTGTACTAAACAAACTGGAATGTGCTCAGGTCTATTAATTAGATAAACAACTGGGTGAAGAGATACTAGGTTGGAAGTAAATAAGAGTTTTGTAAGGATCAGACCTGTGACCCATCCCATTTAATACCTGTATCAGTGGCCTTTATCATTATGGTTTGACCTCCTATGTTAAGTTTGTTGAAGGAATTAAGAATCAAACGTCAAAGACAATGGAGAACAGATGTAAAACAGCTTGGAGATGAGAATAAGCAATGAAAACAAGATTCAAAGTACAAAGTGCTGATGATGATGACGACCAAACCAAACATTCACGTAACTGCTATGAACAAGGTAACTGTAAGCTAAAGACGGATCCGATAACTTCTGTAAGGGCAAAGGCAGACTAATGGCAGCGGGGAAACTGTCATCCAGTATGTTGCAAACAGCTCTGGCCACATACATCTAAATTAGGAAACCACTATCAATGCACTACAGTTCATCTAGCAGGAAGAGAAAGTCTTGTACATCTCTCCTATAAAAAAGGAAAAACGGTTTAAAATACCTTCAAGTTATTCTTGAGAAAGTAGCTTGTTTCCTTCAAAGGAATGCACTCCTTTAGGTACCCTGGACCAATGGCCAGATCCTTGGAAGCACTCATGCTTGGAATTGACTGAATGGCATCTATCCCATGGGAGCTGCAGAAACTTAGTACCTAAGTCTTTCCAAGTTTGGCCAAAGATTTTATGGCATCCCATGATTTGCTGAAATCTCAAACAATAACAGCACACAGCTGTGTGCAACTAAAAGAAACCATCGTTGTATTTTTGCAAAGCAGGGTGTCACAAAGGATCCAAATAGGCCCTATGATACTTATCTCCAACACTCATACCTACAATAATAGCAAAGAAATTCTAAGCAAGTACATGTATTTCCTGTGTTAAGAAGCAGTACAGAGAGAAGGAAATTTAAGGGGAAAGCAATTAACTGAAAACTTTTTCTAGGAAAGAACACTAACTTTAACACCGGAAGGCAACTGCTAACCACCAGAACTGGCAGCTTTGAAAACCAAACCAAAACAAATAATCCCTCTCGGCAGCTCTTGCAAAGCGATGCCTCCTCAGCTCTTCCCAGGGATATTGGACTGGATTCCATATTAACTCACAAAAATAAATTCTCCTGAAGTGCTACAGTCAAGTACTTAGTTTTCTTTAAAATTTTTTGCTTTAATCAACATTTCATTAATTACATAGGTTTGTCAAGAGTAGGTCAACAAGGAGTTTCTCTTTCAGTATGTAATGCTGCTATTAATAAGATCAGCGCCAAGATACACCTTGCTGTAATGAGCAAACAGCAACAACTTTCCAAATCAGAACCATCATTAGGTGGAAGTTATTAATTATGTTACAGTGGCATGCAGAAACTAATTGCAGGGCTGTTAAACACTATGAAGAGATACAAGAGTAAGCCTGTCTGCAACACACAGCAGAGCAGCAGACCCACAGAACAAACTGGAATGTCTTCCCAGGGCAGCCCAGAGCTGCAGACACCAGCAGAGCTCCTAGGAGACACATCACTCTAACCAGAAAATGCTGTATTGAGCTACCCAGATGAAGCAGATCACCATAATCAAGGACATGGATTCACTGCCTTTCTTGACTCCACTTCCAGTATAGCCCTGAGCTGTGCTGGTCAGCAACATCAAGAGGCAATCTTCCCTGCAAATTTATTTGATTACTGTATATTTAGCCTGTTTTCCAGGAATGGAGAATTTAGACACAAATTCTGGTACCAAGCTTGAATATAATTCACATGCACAGAGATTTGTAGAAAATGCAAATTTAAGAGACCTTTTTCAAAAGAAGGTACTTGAGGATCATTAGAAATAAAAATGCAGATTCTATTTTTAAGCTTTTTTCCTAAATCAGTATCAATATCTCTAGAAAAAAGATCACAGACTTGGATAATATTATTTTAAGAGATAATTCAAATGACAGCAATTCACCGTTGCTCACACCCATAGCACTTTACCTCTCTGCCTGTGAGGATGTGCCTCGCCAGCTTTACTTTTGCAAAATTCCCCTTTCCAATCGTTTTGAGGAGTCTGTAATTTCCAATATGTGGTTGCTCATCTGCACAGGAAGCTATAGAATTCCTGCAACGAGCTCCGGAGCGCCCAGTTCGAGAGGAAACTTCCTGTCGTCCATCTCCATGGGACGTGTGCTGCAGTGAAAACATACACACATAAGGCTGAGAAATAAAGGAAAAAACCATCAATGTTGAGACAGTTTAATACTATTGATAAAATGAAAATTCTTCTCCAAGAGGGCTTTTTCCTTCTTGTGCTAAGATGTCTGTTCCTACAGAACTTCATGTCTCGAAATACACAAGAGAGTCTGGAGAACTATGGAAGAAATCCTAATATGTATAGAAACCTTAAATATTAATAGGTATAATTAATAGTAATTAATAGTACTTCTTCATCTTCTGGCAAAGAGCTTGTTTCTGAAAGAGAAGGTCCCCCTCACATCCCTTAGCTCCCAGCTTCCGCCTGCAGTCTATACACCATTCCCATCAATTAAAGCATTAGTCAGATACATTCAGTAGGCTGCAGATGTGGAGCAAATGCTTGGCTCCACATCAGACAACAGGCTAAATTTACTCCCATCCCAGAATTCCCACATTGTGCTCTCTAAAGATATCCAGAGGAGGTTTAGGACTAAAAGCAGAAGGTATTCTTAATTCTCCCCTCTCAAAGTGTTGAGTTTTTCTGCTCCCTTTGCTCATTCTTTTTGCTAATTATAGTTTCCAGAAGCAGTGGCATTCATCAAGAAGTTTAAGCATCAGCCTCAATGAAATCTTTGCTATAACCCAAATACAAGGCAGCTCAATTTTCTGTTTGAACACTACTCAAGCATACAGGTTGTCAGCTTAGGAGTACAGAACTTCAAGATTCCTTCAAAAGCACAACCATAGAATAGTTTGGGTTGGAAAGGACCTTCAAGACCATCTAGTTCCAAATATGTAAGTACATAGAGGCTCAGCTATCATCCTGTTTCAGCATCTCAGTATCAAATACCCCTTCACTTACAAAAACATAACCCTTAGATATCTGTTACACTAACAGTCAACAAGAACTTGCAACAATGTGCTCAGGCATCTGTTTAACATATTGTTTGTTGCTTCATCTTTTCCATAAAGCACCACCTTCAGAAAGGGATCTTCAAATGTACATCCCATGGGTAAATCTACTCAGCTTCTATTGGAAACAACTATCTTCTCATCCACTGGCAGAATGGAATAAGCTTTGTTTCACATATTTTATATTGCTTTGGAAATTCGAAAATAAGGATTAAGCTTACCATATTATAAACACAAAAAGCAGCACATACACAAGCCTTCAAGAAAACAACGTTCAATATGGGATTTAGAAGTACATCTTCCCCTCAAGTAGTCTAAGTATGTTGTTCTGTTTCTTAAAGGAAAATTACATTTTCTGTATGACTGAAGTACAATTTCTGTAATATAATGGTATTTATTTCCCAAACAATGCAATAGCTTTCTCCCTCCTTGAAGTCTGTATCATATATGGCAGCAAGTTATCTCCATTTATCCTGCATTCCCTTCTGCTCTTTCCAACACTTGCCACACTGTTTATTTCAGCCCCAAAGGGCCCCATGCAGTTATCTATCCCTTCAACTTCCTCCTGCATCAGCTGTAGCTTTTCTACTCTTGCTAAAACCCAACAGGGACAGCCAAAAACCTGGCAGACAGGTTTCAGGTTTCAGTCTGAAATCACCACAGCAAAGGGATGAATGAGAGATCATAACTGAAGAGCTAACAACCATGGTACAAGCACAAATGAAAAAAAAACCACCAACAAGAACAAAACACATGCTTGCATGACACTTGGCAGGTTCATGCACTATTTAATAACCTGATGTAACCTTGTGACCACATACTCTGGCACCTTACGTTCCTTGGTTTGTTAATTTGAGTGCAACAGCTGTGATCAAATTATTTTTAAAAAGTGATTTCTTTCATTTACAAAATACTACTGATAGGAAGGTTACATCAACCCTCAGAAATCTGTTGCAATAGTTACATTTAAAAATAATTTTTAAAAATGGTGGTGCATATAATGTTTTAGTGTCAATCTGGCTTGGCTTCTCTTTATGGCCTGGCCATTGTCACCAGATTTCTACTTATTAGAAGCACTTAATTACTCTGGTCACATAATCCCTTTACTTTAATAAGATACATACAGCCTCCCTAAGCAGCTGCTGTAAGAATGATTAAAGACTAGGAAATGTTTCTTGTAGTTCTTTTCAGAGCATTCCAATTTTTCCACCACCTCTAGTGGTGTTCGTGCTAGCACTGGCCATACCATAGCAGCAGCTGTTGCAGGTGGACAAAACACAGAGATTGCATTTGTACCTGACCCCCCAGAAGTAATCCCAACTCTATGAACTGCTGCTTCCCAGTCCCTTAACACACACAACTCTCACTCCTGGTTCCTCACAAATATTACCTTACCTTTGGCTGCAGTGCAATACAGTTTCCTCACATGTAGCTTATTACATGTTTCTGATGATTGGCCCATCCTGACCCACGCAGTATTTTAGCAGTCTCCATCCTAGTTTTTAGGAATGGCAGTATACATGTCTTCCAGACCACCAACGGCACAAGAACCAAAAGCATAACAACCATAACAAGATCTACATTCAAGCGCTTGATAATTCCGCATTTTCAATACTATCTCAAGACCTGTAACAACTGCTAAGTGCTCACCGATAGAGCATTCTCAAGAAGATCAACAAGACCACCTGCATCCTCTCCAGCTGAAGAAACTACTGAAGCCAGTGAAATCCTGTTCCAACAATTTCACTGCTCTGCGTGCTATTAGGGCCAGGCCAATGCTGGATGTCCAGGATGCCCTCTTCATCCCCACATGCAGTGGCACAGCAATGCCAATCCTTTATACTCCCCTAAACTTTGACTTCTAACGCACTTTGTAACAGATAATGCAGAGAATTTCTCTGCCAGCTCCTCTGATACCTTCAAGCGTCAAGTCATTCAGACCTGCTAGAAAAAAAAAAGCAGCAACTGCTGATGCTAGATGTTAACATCCACCTGAACTGCTATCCCTTGCAACCAGGGACTGGGATGTCCTGTACAGGATCATGAGGCTATTTCTTGGATGTGCTAGAGGAAGGCTCACTTTTAATTCACATACAGCACTCCAGGAATACAGCTGCCCTATTTATGTGGCGCTACACTGAGCTGATGGTTTACCTCAGAAAGGGAAGTAAAGCAGAACTAATTAGGTGACAGCCTTTCCACATCTGGGCACGTGGTGCAGGCACACACACTGCCTGAGCTGCCTGACCTACCTCACGTGCAGTTCAGACACGGGCATCAGGTACAACGTATTCTCAAACCAGAGAACTTCTGTACAGTCTGTTCATAACTGATCTTACTCATACTCTGTATAAGCATTATTAGATAAAAAACAGATACTTACATATTCTATTTAATGTAGTAGAACACTTCAGTTAATACATTTTGAGAGCCTCATTGTCCTCTGTTGAGGAATGACTTCGTGTGTCCTATCATTTTCTTCATGCTTTCTAGCTTCGCACTTAAAGGCAGGAACCTTCAACAGCTGCGAACTTATTTGGACGAGTGTTGATAAATTTAACATAATCTCCTTGTATGGAGGTTTGCATTTCCACCCTAACTCTGATTATTCCTTTTCAAAAACATGACCTTTTTCAGTTGTGTTTTTGGAATATCAAGCTGTGTGTTCCTAAGCAGTTTAGTTCTCTCCAACTGACTCGCTCAGAGCTTGCGTTCAGCTCCATAGAAATCTGTCCATTTACAGGAATACCTAATTTTGACTTTTATTTCATCTCACATCGGTAAATCTATCAGCAAGTCCTTCTTCTGTCAAACACAGAATTATACTGAACAGAAGACAAGCTTTCTAAAAACTGCAGAAACAGGTTTACAGTTTCAATGTGGATTTTTTTTTTTTTTTTAACTTATGGAAATGAAGGAAGAGAACTCGGTAGCGTACAGTACTAAAAGGTGCAAAGTCAAAAAGCCCTAAAAGTGCTGCTCCCACCCAAATCATTTTCAAGAATCCACAGTAAGTAGATGGGAAGAAAAGCTTGGCATAGGCAAAAAGTACAAATATAGATGGTCCACGAACAGTTCATCTCAGGCACTGGATTGTAAAGCATTTGACTACTCAGCTGCTTCCCAAGGCAGCTTCCTCAGCAGCTACTTTGATGCAGCAAAAAGCACCATCACAGTCTATCAGCTCCTATCTCCCCCTGAGAAATAGTGGTGCAGGGAAACCTGCTATCCTGCAAGTGGAGACCTGAAGGAAGGGGACTAAATGCTACGTGTGGGCTTGGACTAGTGAGTGCTCCAGCTTATTTTAAAGTGAAGGTTGCCTGAATACCACTTGTGAGAAGACAATGTTCTCCTCTATATTTCAACAAGCATCAGGTTCGATTTTTTAAATCTTTTAAAGACTTCAAAGGCTTGCTTTTGTTTGTTTGTTCTGCACATGGTAGGGAGGTTCTCTAAGAAAACCTTTAAGTTTCCAAGCCAATTAGACCCCTGTCCCAACACCACTCTGGTGATACTCAACCCATGACTTGGAAACGCAGTAAAACATTTCCACTTGTGAGAGACCTTACTGCGAGGGACTGAGCCCAACACTAACTGGAACTGGAACACAACACAAAACCCACCTTTTCGCAAAAGCCTTCCCCCAGTGATGAGCTGACATCCTTTCACAGTCAGCCAATGATTAGCATGAAGAGAAAGAAAAAGAAAAGAAAGTAAAAAGCAAATAAAGTATGAACGTGCTGGTTAACTGAAACCGCTCTGGTAGGTGTAAGCTTTATCCGGTATCTGTATGCTTAGAGAGATCTTAACATTCGAGCACTGAAACCTGCATGGCAAGGGATGACTACTGTCAAAGTTCTAATACTTTAAAAGGTGCCAGCAGCTAAGAAAACAACTGGAAGAGACAGAATCTGATATCCACTGAAAGAGCTGAAAAAGTATGAAAAAATCCTGAATGGCGAGGACATGCAAAAATCCTGTAATGATGGTCAACAGGAAGCTTTTTTTCTGAAACAGGGAGGACAAATGCTATCAACATTTTATTTATTTATTTTAAGTGGTCACGGTGCACAATGTTGAAAATTACTTTCCAATCAACCTCATGAACAAAGAAAAAATAATCTTACAAAAATCTCCAGGAACGTTTACTTAGCTGTTGTGATGTTTGCATGAAACACCATGCAGAGATGTTACAGAGCTTCTTGCAGAGCTGTCAGACCAGCAAGAACTGTGATAGACTCAGCAGATTCAGAATTTTTAATCGTAGCTAAAAAAGTTAAAGCCTAATCTTTACATAGTTAATAACCTAAACGTTCCAGGACACAATAAACACTTGAGGCACTAAGTAGATCTCTTCGTTACTGCAACCTGTGCACGTGACATATGATTAACACATGGGAATTTTTCACCCTCCACATCTTTCACATCTGGGAAAGCATACCAGGACGTACATCAGAGGCTTTCAAAGCACCCAAATATTTTAAGTTATATATTTTAAGACTAACTTCCCTGCAACTCTTCCTAACAATATGCTGCTGCACCTTACTTCACATTTATCATTAATACATTTTCAAACGCGCAGACTGCTGAGTACTACTCAGTGTGAGAGAACAGAGATTAGCCCTAAGAACATTCACAGAGGGAGTGTCTTATTGTGCAGATATACCCATGAAAAAGCAGAGTAAGGTATCCTGTGACTGCTTACAAAGGAATTCCGCGGGCAAGTCAAAACAAAGACCTCAGTTTCTAGTAACGACTAAGAGGTTTCATGGCAAACACTTGGCCACAATTACCTATATATAAATCAGTACTCAATCTTTAAATCACTGTTTATTATAAAATATCACATTATTTTCCTGTATTATACAATAGGAAGACAGCAGTAAGGTATTTAATCCCCTTGCACCACTGACCAGTGCACAAAGCAGGACACGCAGGGGGATGGACTTTGTCAGGCCCACTGTGCTGTGCTTATGTACGCATAACCCTTGGGCTTCATCACATATCTTTAAAGGGTGGCTTTTAAATTAGCTCGCTACATAATCAATCTTAAGGAACAACGGCCATGGCTTCCATCTCATGAAATTTTAAATGCTGTCTTACAAAGGCAAATGCTATCCGACATGGCACTACAGTTACCAGCCCACGACAGCAGATTTATTCACTGAGCAATAGCCGTTGTGGCTGCTGTGATCAAGTGGAACAACTGAGAGGGTCAGGACTCAGCAAGACATAAAGAGACCTTCTGTAAATACAGTATAGTCGGCAAAGAAGTGGAAATGCTAATTTGTATGCTTCCACTGTGAAAAGGTGGAGGACTTGCTGCACGGCTCTTGGCCTGCTGTCGTACTCATTTATTTATCTGGTATGACAGTTTGGGAAAATGAATGGCCAGTTTAATTAGATCACATTTGTCAAAGAACCGGATTAAAGAGAATCTTAAGAGTAAATACAATCTTTGTATACCTCTTGAGACACATTCCCAGTTCTTCCTACAGGTGTGAGTGGAGGACAGGAAGAAAGAAGGGCAAAAACCAGCAGTGAAAGAGGCCAAGGCAGCGACAAACAGCCTAGCACAGCAACCTCCTCCCAGCATGGGGCAGCACGCAGGCAGGTGGCACAGACTGATGTACGAGGGACCTCCCTACTTCACAGAGGAAATATTGCTAATTAGGGGCTTGCTCTCAGCTCTCAGACACTTGCAAATTTTGGCCATAGCCAGCCTGTGCTAAAGGCACGTGACAGAGCTGGACACCACCAACCTAGAGATGAGGGTGGGACAGAGCTGGCAACGCACACTACAGCCTTTGGCAAGGGACAGAGGCTGCCCTTCAGATGTGCGGGTTCCAGCCTAGAGTCCTTCACCTCTCACCACTACAGACTGTGTTGATGCATTTGATACTGTTTGGGTCATACTCCATACAGTGTATGAAAGAGGGAATTTGTAATTCCGTGATTAGCGCTGAACAACAGCAGTGAAGAAATCCTGCTTATACAATCAAAAAGATAAGTCTGGTGCTGGTCAGAAAGGCTTTTTAAAAGCTCTTTTGTTGCTTCACATTATCAAGATCTGACATTTGCCATATCTTTCAAGCCAAAGTTTCTTTACTGCTGATTAAAACGGATATTTATTGACATCAGCCTGGGGAACAGTAGCTGAAGAGCCAACCGTATTCTAACCTTCATCAACAATACTGCCAACTAAGTCGTTTCCAGAATCATCATTGTCAGTAATTACATGCTAAACAAAAAAAAAACCTTGCAGTCAGTTTTCAAAGACCACACTGAGCTTGCAGATAGAGAATTCTGTTTAGACTTTAACCCTGCAGGAACAAATTTTATTTGAAAGTTAATTTCTGTTTATATGTATACATACACACAGAGCTCAATGAGCTGCTGCTTTATGGGCCAAGAATTCTTACTAACCTGAGGGTTTCACCTGGGAGGCTGACAGCAGTGTTATCATAGGAGTACTCAGCACCTTTCAGGCCTATGCCTTAGCAGCAGTAGGCCTCTATTCCCCATACACACTCAATGATTCGTAGAGGCTGATAATATCCACATTAAGCAGAGCCAACCTCGATACAACACAAGCCAAAACCAAAGCCACCTCCATTTCTGCTCTGGCTGCCATCAACGAGGCAGCATTACTTGGCGGAGGAGGAAGTTGCAGACGCATGCTATTTAAACATCACATGAAATGGAGATTAGGGAGACAAATGCCTCCACTCTTAGAATTCCTCAGGCTTAAGTCACCTGTGATGTGTGGTCATTGGGGATTGTCTGCTCACATCAACAGGAATGATCCTCAACTAGAATTAAAACAGAGGATCTGGCAGGCGAGTGAATTGGTAAGAAATCTTAGGAGGAAGTCTACCAAGTTTTGAATATTAAAAACCAGATCTGCTCTTTCAGTTTTCTTTCCGTAATTTCCACAGCTGTGTTCTGTTCTACAGACTGTTTCTTCTAATAAAGCACACCGAGAGGTACTAATAAATAAAACACAGGAACACCAAGTCTGATTTTCTAACTAATTCTAGCATGAGGTCCCACGTTCTGTTTTTCTGAGCTACTGAAACAATGTAAGAGATAAATAAAATGTGAGCTTGTAGAAGCACAAGAACACAATCTGAATGGTGCACCACTGCAGTCATTTGTTAAAAAGAAAAACCAGCCCTATTTTAAGTTGTCTTGGGTTTTAGGCTGGCTTAAATCAAACAGAAACAAAATTCTAAGACGTGTTTCTAGCCTTTCCCATCTGAACTCTTTCCTCCTTTGTGTCAGTATTTACAGCCACACGAAACGGGAATAAAACCACTGTTTTAAAGGATTCATTTCAGTCAGATCACAGAGCTGACCAGACTTGCTGTACAGCTCCGTGATTATCAGCGCCAACACAAACCATGGGTAGGAAGGGGCAGCCAAGGCTGATTCCTGCAGCAGCTTTACACTGGAGGGACTGACAGTGATGAGATGATACTGCACAGGTTGTTTAGCAGGGCAGAAACATCAACTGTCCCCTTTTGACTGCAATACTACACAGCCTAATTGGTTTTTTTTGTTGTTGTTCTCAAGTACAACCACCATGGTACCAGGCTATCAGGTGTCCTAGGCACTAAGAAAAGTACAAAAACCATTTCTGCTCTGCGAAAATTATGTAAATAACAAAAATAAAGTAAAAATAGAATAAAAATACATCCCAGATGAACTGATAAAAAAATATTTCATTTCTAGGTATTCTGCCACCTTCACCCAGAACTTTTATACTGGTGAAAACTATGAGAGAACTGTCATAGCCGTAGAAAAAAATCCACAACTGTGGAACACAAGCATGCTGCCCTCATCATCCCCTTCTTAAGAAAACCACACCATGGAGGAAAGCATTCTGATTACAGATCTATTCGTAATAGGAGAAGTCTGATAAATAATATATAGAATAATGCCAGCTTGTCTATTGTCTGCAAATGCTCTAATGCATTTCATAACTAACTGGTAATAAATCAAGAGGCAGCACTAAGCTTTACAGTACCTTAAAAGTAAATTTTTGAATCTATTCTCAACTTTACAAATTTTTTTTTTAATAAAAAAATTCAATGGGACACTTCTCCTGCACAGAATCCTTTTGTATAGGCTTGTACAAGCACAGTTGCCATCACACTGGTGTTCTTCAATAGCAAATTTTTCAGATTAGGCACAGTCATGGAGATAAGAGCACATTTTAGTCTCGCTTTTACTCAAATTACTTACATTTGGAATTCAGAACAGTCTGCAGCTCTGACATTACCTTCTCTTCCCCTCAGAAACACAGCTGTGTAACTAACACAGAGGTTCAAATTAAATTCTTTAGTCTAAAACTTTGCTATTTCATGCTCTTAAAAAAATTAAACTAACCTTCCATACCACCTGTATTTCCTTCTTTCTATCTACGGTTCTCTCCCTAACATCTTGCCATTCCTTGGGAATTTTTATGAGTATTTGTCCTGTTTTCCAGGATCTCACCCCTCCTGCTCATATTTCTTTCTCCCTGGTTGTCCTCCATTCTGCCATCTGCAACCCTCTTGCCTCCTCTTTTCCACCATCTACCATCCTTCCTCACTGCGTTTCCACACTCTTTCTTCCTCCATGGATCTTCTCTCCCCTCATCACTAATAAAACACAACTGCTCATCCTTCTCTCCCTGAAGGTCCTTCTTTCACACTGACCTTCACTTCCAGTTTTGGATGAAGGTCTATGTCGCTTCTCTTCCGTGCAGAGCACAATTCTGCAGATGGCAGAAGAGGAGACAATTCTGAGATCCTCTCCTTCACTCTTGTCCCTTGAGCAGCTGGCAGTCACTGCTGTGAAAGATATCACCAGTGAGGAGTTGTTCCACCTTTGTGGTGAGCAGCCAGCTCATTCGCAGGCAAACAGCCAGCTCCCAACTGCCCAAGTGTGAAGTTCCTATGATCACAGATCATCTGGGATGCCTTTCCTCTCAACACCAGGTGACTCCTCGCCAAATTCTTTAATCTGAGGCACTTACAGCTTGATGGCTGCCAGTGGCTTTGGGGGAAAGTCACTGTGACAGCATTTCCACTTCAGCAGTATGTGCATGAAGCACCTCAGTAAGAAGTGGTATCCACCGCCTTCAAAGAAAAAAAATCAAGTGCTGACAATTAGACCTTGTCTATTTAACAGGAACTGCCAAGTGCTGAACGTGGTTAACTGCAAGTATAGACAATGATAATTTATGTGCACCATCATTCTGGAGGCTAACTCCACGTTCAAAACTGCAAGTATAGGCATGGATAAAGTATGATCAGCTCACTTAAACCACATTCAGCACCAGCCAAGGCTTTCTCAGCAGTGGTAATCTTCCAAACAGCATGCAGAGGGTCCACCGCCATGCCCCAAAGGCTGGCTGAACACCTTGGCGCTTCTTAAGCCATCTGAACTTCAAAGAGTCCTATGAATCTTAACGAACTTCTCCTAAGTGGGAGAAAATCAAGGGTTCACCTGTGAAAACATAGCATTCAGCTTCAGGCTGGAAGAACAATTAGTTGACACATCAAAAATTCTACATTTTGTATTTAAAAATAAAACAGTTCATCCATTTCCAGCCCTATGGGTAACTCACCCAGACTAAATGCGGACTGAAATATGAAAAAGGAGAAGCAAGTATGCGTTCTGGTGAAGTCACAGATCACCAACAGTCAGAACATGAGAGAGGGCTTCTCGAGGGCTGCAGCACTGTACTGTGGGATCGCTGCAACGGATCTGGAAGCGACTCACGTTGGTCGCTTCCTGCCAATAGCACTACCTACAGGTATTTCTGTGGTCACCAGCCAAAGCACGGCAGTTGAAAGATATGCCTTAATCGAAACCTAAGGCGACTCATCTGCAAGCCAGACAACCCCTGTATGTTAAATTATGGAGATGACTAAAGAGAAGTGTCAGACCAACATTTTGAAGTGAGAACAAGGTGCCTGAAGTGGAAGATATGTAATGCCTAACTTCAAGTGCTAGAACACTCTGCTTGTGAATAATGCATTTCATCAAGCACATGCTAAGTCTTTCAACCATTAAGCTATCCATAGTGGGGTTGGAGTTAACCACACTGGAGAACCTTATCTAAGCAGCACCTAAAAGGATTTACTGGAAGACCACCGTGCATATAGCTGGAGCTCCAAAGTCTCAGTAAAGTTTACCTACAGACAAAATAATAATTATCTGAATAAACTTTGTATTTTCTGCAGTGTGCTGCATCACCTCTCCCCACGGCATAGGAAGAGCCACATAGCACTTTAATTATTTTCTTCCACAAGGCAGGAAGCTCACTGAGATTTTACAACCAAACATGCTTAGTTGGCTTTTTGTTCAATGCAGCCCTTAGCCTGCAGGTTGCATCTAGTGCTAAAACAAATAAAGATCACAGAAGTTAGAAGTACCTATTATGTCAATAAAACCCAAATCCCTGGTAATGCAGTAATTGCTCCACGCAGCGTGTTTTCCAGTGCTTTGTCTGGTCTTGTTTTGAACAATGGAGCAACCATCACCTTCCTTGGACTATTTATGGGCTGAACAATCCAACAGTTTTTCCTGATCTGCAACTGAAGTTCCCACCTTTTATGTCAGACACATACGCAAGCCCTCACAAAAGCCCTCCTCTGTCAAGTTAAGCATCTCATCTCTATAGAGCCCCCGAGAGCCTTCACAGAGAGCTCAATACCAAGTTCACCCATCGATTCATTTCAGGCTACGGCAGCTGACAACTCCCTTCTGCACAGCCTCTGCATTTTCCCCCAGCAATAAAGAGAAAAACGCTCAGACAGGATTAGCCTGGGATCAAGTAAGTTTTCACACAGAAGCAGCACAGTTCTTATTTGCAAAAAGGGAGGCTCCCACCCAGCTTCATTTTTGGCCGCCTGCTCACGCGGTACCACCTCTGTATTTTTTCCCCTTTAGCCTATGACCCGCGCGATTGTTAACAAGGTGGCTCAGCTCCATCTCGTCAACATAAACCTGAGAAAAAAAAATAATTAAAAAGGAACGGGCTCTCCGGATCGGAAGCAGGTTTCAAGAAAACGGAGCTTTTCGTGCCATCGGCACAGGTGACGGAGCCCGACAGCGTCACCCGCACGGCAGCGGGGAAGAGGCCCATTATGTAGGTCACCTCGCCCACCCCTCCCGACGCTCAGCGCCCGCCATCTGCTCGCTCCGGGCACCGAGCGCGCGGCACCGGGGCGGGATTCCTCCTCCCCGCCGCGTTAGGGACGCGGGCAGCCCCTGGGGTGCAGCGGCGGAGCCGAGCGGGGCCGCCGGGTCTGGCGGGAGGCGCGCAGCGCTCGGCAAGCAAGGAGGGGGAACGGACGGAAGGAGAAGCCGGCCCGGGGACGGAGGCGGGCGACGCGCCCCCGCCCGCGGTACTCACGTTCTCGGTGTCGCGCTCGTTCACCGTGGGCAATGGAGTCCGCGTGGACATCTTCCCTCGCTCGGGCACCAGCGCTGCCCGCGGCGCGCACTCGCACTCGCACACCACCCCCGGGCCGGGCCGGGCCGCGCTTCTGCTGGGAGGCGTCGGGCGCAGGGAGCCACCATGAAGGACGAGGGGCCGGGGGGCGGCGTCGCTCCGTGTCCCCCCGCCTCCGCGGCCGCGTTAGATCCCCCCGAGGGAGCGGGGCGGCCTCTCGCCCTCCGCCTGCCGCGGGCTCATCCCACGCTCGGCCGGGCCGGGCGGGGGGAGCTCAGCGGCGGCGCCTCATGGGGTGGTGATGGAGGGGCTGCCGGGGAAGCGGAGCGGCTCGGCCCGTCTCGGCGGCTGAGCGCAGGCCGCCCACCGGGGGGTGGGGGGGGCTCCCCGCTCTTTGCCCCCGCTTCACCGGGCCGCCGCCGCCGCTCCTCGCATCCCGCCCCGCGCCCCGTTAAGGCCGGCACCCCGCGGGCCGCCGGCGGGCTGCAGACGGCGACTGCCCGCCCGCCCGCTTCTCCTCCCCGTCCGCCCTCCCGCGCTCGCTGCCCGTCGGCCGGCCGCCCCCCGCCCCTCCGCCGCTCCCTGACGAGCCAAGATGGCCGCCCGGCTTCCTCCGCGCCGAGCCCAGCTCCGACATGAACCGGAAGGGCCCACCCCGCGCCCGGCCGCGGCGAGGAGGCCGGCGGCGTGTTGCTAGGGGCCGGGCCGGGCCGGGCCGGGGGGAGGAGCCGCGCTCCGCCGCTCCCTGTGCGGCTCTGAGCGGCTCCTCCTCGGGTGGGACTCCGGAGGGGGGTTGGGAGGGCAGGGCTGGGTGGAAGCGGTGCGAAGAAGGGGGAAAAGGTGTCGCTAAATAGCAGCCCCCGCCCGCACAGAGGTTGTGAGGTCCCACTGCCCGTTTGTAGGGTGAAGCAAGGCTGCTTGCGGCCAGGGAGCCTCCCCGCTGTGTGTGCAGAGCGGGTTTGGGCCTTCAGCGTCTTGCTGCCCTCCTGCTGCGTCCCTGGGTCCAAAGAGGGGCGTGCGCATGTGATGAGGGCAGCTCACGTGTGCTTAAAGCCTGGGGCTGCTGGCTCTGACCTAGCACACGCCGGCTCCGGGGTGCTGCAGCTCTAGAGGTTCGCTTGCTGGAGAGCAGAAGCTCTCAGAACGTGCTGCTTCTGCCCAGAAATCACTGCAGCCACTGTCAAGAATACGAGGAAGTTCGTAGAACTGTAGCACCGTTGCAGTTGGAAGGGATCTTTAAAGGCCATTTACTCATTTACATTTAGCAGGGACACCCACAGCTCCATCAGGTGCTCAGAGTCCCTCCAGCCTGACCTTGGCTGTCTACAGGAATGAAGCATCCACCACGTCTCTGGGCAGCCTGTGCCAGTGCCTCACTGCCCTTATTGTAAAAAAACATCTTTTTGTTTTCAGTCTGAATCTCCCTTCTGTTAGTTTGAAGCCATTTCCCCTGTCCTGTCACAGCTTAAGATCCTGCTGTAGTCTTGAGTGGATCTAATAAGAATGGGAAAAAGAAGTACCCTTTGTGTATTCAGTATATAGGTAGTGTACGGGAAATGCTGATTATGGCCCGAACCTCTGATTCACCACCTGAGGCAAGCAATGAGTGAGCCGTGGGAGCACAACTGAAGGCAATTCACCTGTGCTACCAGAAGGGGTGGAGCCTGGCTCCACCTCTCCTAGATCCCATTTTAGTGCTGCCTGCCACTGAGGAAGGTCCTCTTTTTGGGGATTGCTCCTTGTGGAGTTTACTGTGAGCCTTTGATACCAGTGAGCATTTTCATTTATTTTGATTATTTTTCCATCACAATAATCTCATTAACCTTTGTACACCTATTGATTTTACAGCTAGCTTAGAAACAGACCTATTTTTGTGTTTTTTTTTTTTTTTTCCTGGAGAAAAGGCAGAAGAAAACCTCTGCAGAAATAAACATGGGATTGGATAGGATTTGCAGCAGTTTGTCATTGCTGGAGATCTGGCAGCATAGCGATAACATTTTGTCTTTCTAAAGCATAGTTTATCTGGTGAACTTCGTGTGTCTTATAAATATTTACCAGCTTAGCCTTGAAATCTGTCCTGCGGTATAGGTGATATTTTCCCACTTTCAGAGACACTAGCAAGGATAGGTAGCCTCTGAGTACTATCCAATTAAAAAGTTGCTTGTCTTGTCACTTTACTTTATCATCAAGGCTATCAAACTCCAATTTTATTGGGTAATTTGAAGAATATTTACCCCTTGTGTTCACATTTCATAGTATCATTAAACTTGGAAAAGACCACTAACCCCAATCATCAACCCATCATGTGTGTGCACATACATATGTATCTCCATGTGCATATATGCTCAGCTTACATAAGAGCTGCTCTCCTTCCATAGCAGGCAGGACCCCTAGTGCTGGAAACTGAGAGGGGGTTGTGTCTATCTGATGTGCCAAGGTCAGTCATAGCAGAGCTGGGAGAAGTATCCAGATCTCCTGGCTTGCTGCTTTTGCCACAGGGCTGCTGCTTCTTCATTTTCGGCTGCCAGTAGAAGGTGTTCGTTACAATTTGTTTATAAATAATGGTAACTAACTTATGATAGGGTCAGAAAAAGTAAAAATAGGTATTTACTTTGGTTGTTAACCAGATGAATGCTCTCATCCTGCATTGGTGGGGAACTGCAGCTGACATGGGAGTGTTGAACTGCCAGCACCAAAGCCTGGGAGTGATTTTCAGTGTACGTTGAGTTCCCCTGTGCTGTTTGTATGTACAAACACATCAAGTGACGCTGAAGTATGGGGCTATATAACCTTGTGTTGCTATTCCAGGGGCACAGATAAATCCAACCTATTCCATTATGTTTGGTCAGGTGAAAGTCCTAGGCCTGTCCATCCAATAGAAGTTCTGCTATTACTTTGGGTAAAGCCCACATTTAACACTGCCCAAATTAAATGGAGCTGAGAACGGGTGGCAAAGGAGGGAAGGTTGTGGGGAAAAGAATGAGTGTTTATTTCACAGTGATGTTTCTGACTGGCAAAGTGATGTTGAAACAAGAACTTCTGAAGAAAGTGCTTGAGACCACAAAAAATAACAGCAGCTCATTTTGTTGTTTTATCACCAGTAATGGGAAACATTGATTTGTGTTGGCAGTTCCATGCAGCAAAACCTGCACAGGGGATAACAAATGACAGAGCAGCTGCTTTATTGTTTCATTTAATTCTGGCTATATTCTGTTTCTCATGTTCAGACAGGTGAAGCATATAAATTTTCTTAGAACTTTAGACATACTTTAAAAAAAAAAAAATTGCACGGGTTTCTTATTTCTTTGTTGCCCATAAGTATTCTGTGTAATATCAGGTACAACGTAAGCTGCGTTCATAATCAGAAGATGATTTTTTCCTTATCTATCTAAAGGTTCTGAAAACTCAGGAATCTGATAATCCAATTGTATTTTCCTGGTCCTCGTGCCGTCGCAGGCGATAGTGACAGTGCTTTCCTAAGTGGAACTCCAATGACAATGTTTGCCCATTATCCAGGATAAGATGCAACTTGTGCTTCGAGCTGCACAGCCGCTACAGTGCTAACACTTGTAAAAACTTGTTTTTGTCAGCGGATCTGGAGAATATGACTCAAAGACACACAGGAAGCAGCTTAGTTGAGGTGCCGTTTTTATGTCAGTTTTTTGGCTATCGCCACACACGGAAAACAAAAGAAAACAATATGATTCAAAACAACATCATTACGATGAAGTATTTCGATTTTTTTTTTCTTCTGAATGTTAAAGTCACAGCAACTGCTAAATCTCTGAACAGTACGTTGCACATACATAGTAAATCCTAACTTTAACATTGTGATCAGAGCAAAAATGATGGAATTGATTAAAAATGCTGGACAAAATGCAAGGATTAATTTCAAGTTATTCAAATGTGGTTATTCAAATGTGGACTGAAATGAGGTTTCAGTCTTAATTCTGCAAAAAGGATTACATATGCAGAATTGACTTTAGGTAATTATATTCCCCTCACCTCACTTTAGATGCTGGGGACTGGAAGACATCAGCTGGTAGAGGCAAGTAGAGGATCAGCTAATGTAATTGTTAGAGCTGCCTCATCCTGCACTGCAGCTATGACAGAATACACCACCTGGGAATCTGCTGAAATATGAAATCATTTTCATTTACACAAAAATACCAGTTTAGGCTGATAATTATTAACCCTGAGGTCACCTGTGTTTCTTCAAGCCTTTACAAAATGCATTTTAAAAGCCACAGTAATGTTCCTAGTATTATTCCTTCTTATTCTAATATCTTGTTGTTGTTAGGTGATCATTATGGTCCTTTTCAACCCATGTCATTTTATGATTCTATGTTTATGTGAAATTCTAAAATAATTCCATGCAGTGAATGGTTTTCAGGACCATTTCATCATCACCTCTGAAAATGATGTTATTATTTGTATTTGTGTTTCAAATTTTTAATTCCACAGAATATATGAAAACTTAACAGTGTTTTATGATAGGAAGGAGAAATGTGTGATTTCGATAATGGTGATGGCAAAGCTATTGATAGAAAAGTACTGATCACTGTCTATGAGCTGAATCAATAGTCCCTGCTCATATAATGAGGCCCAAGTGCAACCCACTGCAAGGCCAGGCTGATGGGTGGTTTTGACAGCAGAGAAAACAGTGGAGAGGGAAAAGTTCTTCCTTCTCAATGTTGCATCCATGCTGTCATGCCAACATGGAATGGGATCCAAAAGATGGGGTGAGATTTAATGTGTTAACTTCCTCTTTTCATCCATGCAGTTTTCACTTCCAATCTTGCCTTTCCCCTCAGGGTCTCTGGGGACAGCAGGGTGGCTGTGGCAGTGCAACTGATCGTCGCTTCTCAGGCATCAGAGAGCTCAGGCACTGGGCTGTGAATATGAGAAAACAGGAGTGAGCAGTAGTGGCTTCTGGATTGCAAGCTTCATGTAATTCCTTACCCGTCAGGCCAGACAAGCAGCGCATGGCAGAACCATATAGCATAATGTGTGGGAGGTGAACCTTCATGATGGGGTTGCTGTCCAGTGCATGAACTGCGCTATTTCCACCACTGTTTCCATCTGTGTGGCTCGTGGGGTCTAGAGCAGAATCACACTGCTCTGAGGAGCTGGGTGAGTGTTGTTCTGGTGGGTTGGCACTGGGTTAGTGTTGTGAAAAGTGAAATGAAAATACCTCCTTAACTTTCCATAAGCCTGATGCCTTGTGGGCTATGAAAGAAACACAAGGGGAAGCAGTTGGTTGGCAGCCATGCTCTGAACTTGACCCTATGTTTGATGCTAGCCTAGGTGTTTTATAACAACCTCTTCCATTCCTGCTAGTGCATAACCCCAGCAGGGCTGTATCTTAAACACAACCCCTTTTGGATGCCTTGCCATCTGAGTCAGGCACGTTACTGTTCCTCCTACACTGTTTCCTGTGTGGTTAATACTGAATCAAAGACTCCATTCACGATGATGGGGAAAGAATAGATGACTCCAGCACACGTAATATTTTCAAGTGCAAATTAATAATTGGTGTGCCTGAGTGTCAGCGGGAAGCAATTGTTTGGTAGCAGGGAGATAAATCCCAGGCTTTTTGGGCACAGGTTATCTAAAAATGAACAAGCCCACGCTTGTTCAAAAAGGAACATCTAAAATTGTCGACAGGCTAGTGGAAAGTACGCAGCTCGGCTGAAGTTCCCAGGGCCCACAGTAAGCCCCAAGGGCTGGGTTTTGCCAGAGAGATTTAAATTCTGGAGGCTGTCACTAAAACGAATCCTATTCAGTTCTCTAAGCGTTAGCATGCACATTTTTCCCTGATTCATTGACATCTTAGCAGTCTGTTTCTGCCATGGATACCAGACACGAGCATGGTATTCCATCTGTAATAATGCAAAACCGAAATACAGGTGTGAAATAACTTATTTTGCTGATGCCACAGTTGAAGAACCCGTTTAGCTCTTTCAGATACAGTGACTGAACTCTGGAAATTCACATTACTGTGACTCACATGCTCCTTCAATATCACTGACCTTCCCCTCCACACAGAGTCCCCTGGCTTGTAAGTACACGTTCCTTTTCCTACAAGCAGAATTTTTAACTTTGGCCATAATAAAATGTGTGTCACTTACCCAAAATTTTGCAAACAGCTTTCTTCTGCCTCAGTGTCATCTTTTAATTTTCAGCCTTTCACCATCCTGGGGGCAGCTGCAAGGCTTATTGGTCAATCTTTCTGTTCCCTTATGGCCCTTGATACAAATATACATTGGTGTAAGCCAAGAGCCAGATGTGCTGGGCTACAGCACTGCATTGTGTTTTTCTGCTGATAAAAAGGAGTTGCTACCTTGAATGTTCACGCAACACATGGCCTGGGGTGGAGAAAGGCGGGAGGGAGAATAACTCAGAGAAAAAAACAGCTGGGGGTTGAGCAAAAGATGGGGTGCAAGGACTGAGGTGTCAAAATAGAGCTGGGGGCTGCTGAGCAGACAAGGGGTCCCAGCACCCTCCTGGGACACTGCAGTGCTGCAAGGGTGAGCAGTTTGATGCTTGATGAATGTCACTGTGGTTTCCATAGCTCTGGTTTCTCAATCAACATGTTCTGCTGCAACAAGTTGAGGGCCTTAAAGGAGTCACGGTGTTTTTCATCAGCTTTGTTATCTTTATCACTCAATCTTGCACGCTCCTCTAAATGATAACAAGTCTGTTAGAAAGGGTCTCTTCCCATAAAATCCAGTTGATTGGCATTAATTACATTTCCCTCCCTTAATTCTTTGTTAATCGAGATCCATATGAGTCATTTCATTATATTGCTGAGACTTGTGTCAGAGACAAGCCCGTAAATAGTCACATCTTTCTTTCCCCCTTTTTTATAAACTTCCACATTTGCTTTCCTTTGGAGCTTCCCCAGAGCTCAGAAAGTCACCAGTGCCTGCACACATCTTCTACCTTGCCTTAATGTGTGAGGGAACACATCTTTGATAATTACCTGACAAAGGCAAGCACAGGTTAGATTCTACTGAAGCGAGGGTTTTGAACAAAGAATTGATGTTACAGTCACGAACAACCTTTGCAAATGCACAGGAAGATTTACTTTTCCTGTTCATCTTTGAATTTCTACATTACAGTATAGAGCTGTAACTACAAAGGGTCTTTTAAAAATGTGTGCATGATGTAAAGAAAAGGATTTATGGCAGACGAGGTACAGGCTGCACAGGACAGACAGGTTTGGTGTACTGTCCCCAGCATGGGGCTTCACAGCACTCTTGCTCTTCCAGCACTAAACCACCTTTCGCTTCTCATTCTCCTCAAATGCTGACAGCAACCCAGGAAATGAAGAAACATCCCCACCGTTACAGTAGATATGTAGTAACACCATCGCTTTTTTTTCTTTTTTTTTTTAGTTTCAGAACATTGAGGAGATGACAAATGCATAACGTATTTGGGCTTGTTTCATAGGAAAAGATGAGCTGCTGATTTGAGAATGTCTGATAGGAGGTCAACAGCTTCAAATTGAATTGGAAAAATATCAAATTAATGCTGTTGCCACAATCCTGATTAGAATTCACATCACACAAGAACATAAAAACACTTTTAGAGAGAGAGAATGTTTTATCATCCAAGCACAGCACTGTTTTCAAGATAGAAAAAGAGCATAGAAGAAAATAGCAAAGAAGAAAAGAGCAAAATGAATTAGGAGTGTTTTACTGTTATTGAAATAAAAAGCAGCAATTGAAAATTAGGACTGTCCCTCAAACACACACACAGATAACAACCACAAGCCCTGTATCCTCTCACAAGTGTATTAATCTGTAGGGGTGTTGGAAGGCACTGGGGAGGGCTGGACCCCCCCTTGCTGTGCTGCAGCGAGCACACCTGAGCAGGGCATGGTGCTGGTGCTCCCAGCCTCAGGTTTGGAGCAGTGGGACATCCTCGGCCCCAAATAGTGCAGGCTGCAGCTCTGTGTATGCCTGGGACGGAGTGCCAGTCCCAGCACAGCACCCCTTCGCTGGTGGCAGTGAGCATTTCAGGATTAGCCCTGTGATCTGCATGAATCACATGGCTCGGCGTGCCTTGCTTGAAGTGCTCTGTGCTATATAAACCTAATACATGAATAATTCCTTCTGGCAGTGAGGTCTGTGCGTGCCGCAGGTATTCTCTGTAGAGAAAATCTACCTCTGGCATAGAACTGAAGAGTTTTCTGTATATCTTATATCAATTTTCTTTTCACACATTATTCGACTTTGCATGATTTATGGGCAAATGTGATTGCAAATTTATTACCTTAATTACCATTCATTGCTTTTCTTCCTTCCACTCTCGCCCTCCTTTGTTTTAGCCTAATACTTCTCCTGGGACATGGCTGACCAACCTCCCCTGTCAGCATCTGTAAGTACACCTCTCCCACAGGAGAGATCTACCACCTACCTCCACCCACCTCCTCCCTCCCCTCTCTGCAGCAGAGCAGTAAGTCTTGCTAGCAGGACTTACTCTTGCAAGCATAGGATCCCACTGAGCCTATAAATACTTCCTCTCATTGACCAGGATTGCCAACCATAACATTCCTTTACCCATTTATAGGAGGTGCTGCTCGCGGCATTAATATGACCATTAACACCCTTACTGTTTCTCCTGCTAACATCTTGTGCCTATAAACAAGTTTTCCTATTTTCTGTTCATTCTGGTCTTACTGTGTGCCTACTGCAGCTTGAGCCACCTGATCTCTGAGGAGATGATCTTTTAAATGCTTCTGAAAACATTCACAATTGTTTTAGGTTTTTCAAGGTGATTTTGAAAAGCAAAGTGATGTTGCTTTGAGAAATTTGCCGGTATGACCTTTAATGCTTTAGAAACCTTCTATATTTTTGTTTGTTTATTTTGCTTTTTTTCAGTAACGAGGTGGAAAAAAAGGAAGAGGAGAGAATCAAATACCCATGAAGAAGAGCAACCAGTAGTTGGAATATCAACCTTTTGTAAGATTTTTGAATCAGGGAAAGATTCCTCTCCCTGGAAGTCAGCGGAATGAAAGGGACTTGGCAAATTTTTGGAAATTCAGCAAATGTTTGTTCCTATTTCCAAACAATTCTGTTGAAAGCACTTTTGTTCATCTACAATAGCCGATGGAGTGGCTTCAGCCTCTCCAAGGCAGCTCTAGGAGTAGCGTGCCTCTTTGCAGTGCGTGGTGCTTGTGGGACAGCTGCAGTGGGGCCGGGGGTGGCTGGGGACAGCAGGGAAGGAAGAAACATTCGGTACAGAAGGGAAGATCTGACAGACAGGAAAAGCACACGGGTCTGAGGAATGGGGAAATAGCTGATGGAAAAACACCCAAATACTGACCCTGAAGAATTTTCCTTTTGAATAACTTCATTCCTCACATAAGAAGGAATGAACCAAGAGCACCTACACAGGGTGTGACCCTTGATGGTTTAACTCTGAGTTCTTATTTTTTAATGTTGATTGCCTTCAGCATACTTCATCTGACCTGCCAGAGCACTGGTCCCCAGGGAATGGTGCTGAAGGACCAAGGCATAAGCTGCAACCACCTGAGACCAAGCCTGAGCTCAGCTGGGCCCAAGTCCAACTGCAGTCTGTGGAAAGGGGACCTTTGGAAGACATTCAAGGGCCTGGGCTGCCAGCTTTTCAAAAGAGAACCAGAGATATTAAAATCAACTTCTAAAGTATTTGTTTCAAGGCAGTGAAAACATGTTGTTGCCATACACTGGCTGGATGTGTGCCATATGCTACCACATCCTGTAATTGCCGGTGGCTCTGTGTCCTCCATGCTCCGTGTCCTCCGTGAAGATGCAATACAGACCCTAGTACAGGGCTTTGGAAATGCATGCTCTGCAGAGAGCAGCACTGCTGAAAAATGCTGTGTAAGAACCTATACACACACATAAATACATTTATATCCCTCTGTGTGCAGACATAACCTTCTTGCTGTCTTTGCTATAGACCCTCCTGCCACCTGCAAGTATCACACGCATACCCCTTGGGAGCCCATGGGGGCTGAACTGTATAACAGAGGGGGGATTTATCACCTTCTCTAATACCTAAGGAAAAGTCTAACACTATTTTGTAAAGTACCGCACTGTTTTTGGGCTCAGCTCTATTGCTTTTAATATTTTATACATGTGAATATGATGTACTGCAATGAAAATACCCTTACATCTTTTTCCAGTAAGTGCATCTATCAAAACAAGGAGCGATGTCAAATGATAGAGAGGAGCTCTGGGTCTGGAAGGCACAAGAAAATGCATAAAAGATGAAGCTCTATTTATGTTGCTCGTGCATGCAAAAAAAGAAAGAAGAAAGAAGAAAAAGAAAAACCCAACAACCCTCCTACATTAAAGCTCTCAAAGCTACAAAGTAAATCAGCCAGCATGTGGCTTCTGTGCTTGTGCATTAGGATCCGGGCTTTAATTACAGATCCCATTGCCTTTGCAGAGAAATCCCTTTTGTTTAGCCACTGGAGCTGATAAGACCGAGGAAGAGTGAGGGTGCAGGGGACTTGTTCCTGGGGCACAGGGACACTTTTGGACCCAAATCTTGCCTTATTTCTGTTCCCCAGCTATGCCGCCTCGTGCCATCATAGCTGGGCTCAATCCAACAGCAGCCATGAAGCCCTGTGACACTGAAGCCCGAGGAAAGTTTGTGTGATCAGCTGTAACCACAGGGCAGAGCTGGCACGATGGGCAGCTTGGAGAACGGAAAATCACAGCACTGTTCATGGGGATGTGCTGGTGGTGCTGAGCTGAAGCCAGTGTCTCTACCAGGAGCAATATGCATGCATTAGCACAATGGAGTGGGCTAATTTACCCTAAGCTCAGCAGTTAAACTGCTTTAGGGCTCACAGAGGGCTACTTCAGGTCTCTCTTCAAGCCAGATTTTTGCTTAGCAGTTGTTCTGCAGGTGGGCGCCATCCATTTTGTGCTCAGTGAGGAGCCAGGGTAGGGAGCCTTGGGGAAATAATGAAATGAGAAACATGCAGAGGCAGCCTTCCTCCTGCATTTCCTAACTTCAGAGTGGCTGACTGGTAACCTCTGTCTTCTTGAAGCCACTTGCATGCATGGGCACTGCTGGGCTACAGGGAAACAAACAGCATTAGGAGGTTGCCCACAGAGGTTGTGGATGCCCCATCCCTGGAGGCATTCAAGGCCAGGCTGGATGTGGCTCTGGGCAGCCTGGTCTGGTGGTTGGCGACCTGCACATAGCAGGGGGTTGGAACCAGATGATCTTTGAGGTCCTTCTCAACCCAGCAGTTCTATGATTCTATGATTCTATGATTCTATGATTCTATGATTCTATGATTCTATGATTCTATGATTCTATGATTCTA
>JAPSGF010000001.1:47508352-47569590 GCA_035772895.1 Perdix hodgsoniae | reverse complement strand
TTTATTTTATTTTATTTTATTTTATTTTATTTTATTTTATTTTATTTTATTTTATTTTATTTTATTTTATTTTATTCTGCTCCCCGCCGCAGCCACACGCCGCCGGTGGCTCTGGCGCACGGGCGCCCCCTGGCGGCTGCGCCGGGACCGCGGAGTCGCCGCAGCTCCGTGAGCCCCAACCCACGGTCAGATGGCTGCGCGTCGGTTCCCGTGGAAAGGGTCTGGGCATGAGGCGGGAGCACGAGGATCCTACCCCGCTGGGCGAAGGCCCCAAGGAGCAGCTGGCCTCCTTGATCCGAGAGTGAGGGCGGGTGTGCGCCGCTGAGGAAGGGGGAGGTGAGGGGAAGGCGGCCGCCGTCCCTCATTGCCCCCGGCCAGCCTGCGCGCTGCAGGTTGTGTCATGAGCGCGGCCACTCCTTCCCCGTCCGGCTCGGCACGCATCTGTGGCTTTTCCTGCAGAACGGGTTTTCTGGCGTTAGCGATACCACTGCTTCTCTCTGCCTTCCACTCCCACCTCCCAGCACTGAAGTAAAGGAACAAAGGAGGGACGGTATCATAAAAGACTGCGTTAAACAAAGAACACGCAGTCGTTAATAGCTTGCCCTCGTGGAGCCCCACAGCTTCCCAGCGAACATCACCAGACACCCCCAGAAAGGCTGTAATGACAGCCAGGTAGCAGCTCTCACACTTCTCCCACCGGAACACTCCGTTCCCCCTCGGTGTTTCAGATAAAACCATCCCCTCACCCCACCGTGAACCACAGGCCCCCTTCCTGCCTCCCTGCCTGCTGGCCTTGGCCGTAGAGCTGCGCCCACCGCCCTCGTGTCTCCCTGCAGCTCGAATCTCCCTCCTGAAACTCGAAGGGGCTGCTCCTCTTTTCCGGCACAAAGAGCAACCATGTGGGCTCACTGCTCCTCACTCCCCCTGTTTTTAATCAGCATGGCCGCACAGGAGATCAGTTCTGCTTACGTTACTGCTTTTTATGATGGTTTTTCTTTCATTTCTTCAGCAGGTCATAAGCCCTGCTACTCCATAAAAGCCTTAACTACTCCATTCTTTGCCATATGAAGGTGTTCTTCTGTGACCTCTGTTAAGCATGATGCAGCCTGCTTGCACTGTATGGAGGTTTCAATTCTGGTTGTCTGTGCCACTAAGGGGGACTTGGCTCCTCTGGAAGTGGTGCCCTCTGGGCAGCAGCTCAGATAAATGAATGTCTGGCCTCATTCTGAACCCACAGGGATCTGGCTGAGGCATTTTCCTGCGATTACAGCTGTGCTCTGTTTATCCATTTCACCCCTGCATGTGCTTGCCCACCATCCATAGCCACCCTAAGTCATGGCACCTCCATCCATGCCCACTGTGCCCACCTGGCCCATGGTGCAGCATACGTACACAGGCTGGGCAGGAGACAGAAGCCCTTCAGCCCAGTTTTCTCAGCAGCAGAGATCAAGTGAAAAAGCCTCTGTGTTTTTATCTAATATTTTTCTATGTGAACTACACTGCTGACATCTTATATACCTGTAAGTTTGGCTTAATTTAATTTAATTAGCAGTTCCCCATCAGTGCAGGAATGGATAATATACTTGTTTCCTCACATTTTTTTTAAAGGTGCCAGATGACTTCCTTAATGACACAGATACAAATCCAGGCTAACTCCATTGACGTCAGTGTTGCTAGCTGGGTTTTATTAGTAGCAGATCAATACAAAAATCAGTCAGGATCAAGCAAAACTTTGGAGCGAGTGATGCAAACACCCACACAAAGCTCCCAGTGCTGCTGCTTCCCTTATTTGCAATGTACCTCTGATGTGCCCAGGACCCCAGACTCAAACCAGAGTTCCTCTTTGCTTTATTTGTTCCACTCTTAATAAGAAAATGCAGTGCATAACACACATCTAACGACACAGTGATAAGATTAGAAATCGAATAAACTCCACTCTCCACCTGCAACCTTGGAAAACAACGGGCCCTGAAAGCAGGACCAGGCTCTGCAGCCTTTACCCCGCCTTGCAGGTGCTGGGCTGCTGGTGTTCAAAGGGCAGCTCCAACACGGTGCAGTCGAGTGACCTTGGAGCCGAGCAGTGTGGGAGAAGCAGTGCGAGAGCTGGGAGAGGCCCTGCCTGCTCCTGCCATGCACCCCGCTGGTCCCAGCCATGCCCGCTGCCCGGGCTGCCAGCCTTCACCCCGTGCTGTTCCACCATTACAGACCTGCACGGTTTTTGATTGTCTTCAGCAGGTTGATGACACCGTCAGCCCACCAAGCACGTAAGTAATCAATCCCAGTGGCTCCAACAAATTTATAGAACCGAAGCTGAAAGTTAAGCACGCAAAGTGTTTCACAGATAAGGCTTTAAAGAGCGATGTTTTAAGCTGCTTTTTATTGTCTTTCCCTCTGGGTTTTCTGTTCCAGATCTTCATGGTTCAGTGGTGTTACTCAATGCCAAGGAGTCAACTCTCAGCAACAGCCCTCCGAGGCTCTTTCTGAGTAATTAGTTAGAAGAAAACAGCTGCCATGGCTTGCAAGACCAATTGGTGGGTCAGCAGCTTCTGTTCCTTCCGTCCCTGACACCTGTGTTCTCTGGGAACGCAGAACTGCTGTCATCTTTATTGCTGCACAGCAGCCATCGAGTGAAAGGACAGCTTTGTTACAGGTCATGGTTAACTACTGTTCTCCAGTACCTTTTCTTTCAGACACCAAGGTGCAGAACTTGCACAACTGGAATGCTCCCATGTGCTAAGCGCAGTTTCATCAGATACAAATCAGCTTGTTTAACTTTATGGCATATCAGCACAGCAACAAATCAGCTGAGCTGGAGACATTGGTGAAGACTAGTGAGCACTGCAGCCCAAACAAGAAGAAAGTTCTCAGCAGGGAGGAACGATAGTGCATAAAAATAAGATGAAGACATAGGAATGCATACACTTGAACACTTCAGTTTTCACTTTGCCATATGAAGACAGCACAAAAATACCCTTGTCTACAGGCCTGTCTGTAGAGAGTGCCATGAATGGTGGGAAGTGCGGTGTGGAGAACAATGTGGGACAGAGAACTGCCACCCAGCACATGCAGACAACTGGTTCTGTGTTTATGATGCCTCCTATAAGTGGCCCTGAAGAGTGAACCACTGTTGGCAAAGATGCCCTCTCTGGAAGACATGCACTGGGGTTGTACTAACTGGGACAGTCACTGCAATGGGAATTAAAAAGAGTTGAGCACGTTCCTATGCTTACCACAACTTCTTCAGATCACATTTACCTTATCTTTAGCCATTGCCTCACTACAAGCCTGAGCTATATGCTCTTGGGGGTAAAGAGCATCCTTTGACATCATACATGTTTATCACATCCATCTGAGTAAAGTGCTGACCTCCAACGAAAAGCATTAGGCTCTAGGTGATAAAGGCAGACAATTATACTTCTTATACACACAGCAGCCATCAGGATTTCAAACCCCAGTTCAAGCTTCTGAGCTTTTTTTATCTGCAATACTGCTGTGCTGCTGCTGCCCCGAGCAGCCTATCAGCAAATCTGTTCCCACTGTGCTGGGCACTGACCGGGGCAGCTGAGCTGCAGGAGAGCTCTGGACTGCAGCTCAGGGAAGATGAAGATTGATACAGCCAAGGTCATGGAACTGATGCTAGATTTCCCACCTGCCAAATCACTGCATTCACACTGAGGTTTCCAGGCTGCATAGTACAGAGTGAGGAACACTCATTTTTTCTTTTTCAGGTGCCAGGAGTTCCTTTGAAGCTTCAAGCAGATTGCATCTAAACACCCAGCCGCCGTTTTGAATTTCTACTTGCTCCTTTTAATCAGATAGCAGCAATAAATTCAAAGACTGGGGAAACTCCTTGGACAGATTTCTTCTCTAAAGAAATGCTAACAAAACAAACATCCATTTTCATTAACTGGTGGAATCCCTGATTATCTGAGATGAAAACATTAATGCATAAGCAAAGATAGGGTTGGAAGTGCAGCACAGTGCCAGGAATTTCAGGCTCCGTCCTCACTGTTGTTAGGATGTGTCTATTAGGGTGCAGCTTTATAACACATTTAGTCTGATCCACATATGCGCTACTAAAGGAATGCTTTCACTCACTGTTTTCTCCCACCATGCGTTTATAGCAAGTCTACCACCATACAGCCTTATTATGATTTCATTAGTTCACTAATCCAAGGGAAAGCTGCTTTTAGAGAGTTTATTTCCTAAGTTTCCTTCTGGAAGGAACAGGCCTTGCCGGTCACTGGGTCTGGAGTGGAAAGAGAAATCTCCTTTACTAGCTGCCTACAATTACAATCAAATCTGTTCTGAAGCAAAAGCAGCTACACGCTGACAGGGATGTCAGTATTCACCGTATGGCAGGTGGTAGCAGCCACTCCTGCTTTAAGAAGAGTAATCTGGTCACACTGAAGACAGGAGGAATCTGGCTCTGCAAAGCTCTATCTGCAAACTGTCAGTACAGATCAAGTCATTACTTTGGTAAATGACCTTGACCTCCACTCACTAGGAGTCAGGCTCTGTTTGTTCTGTTGGAACTGCCCATCCTGCATAGAACTCGGCATTGCAGATAAAATGTAATCCTGGGAACATGCAAGACTTTTCATTTCCCCCCATAAGCTCAAACTCTGCTTGGAAAGGCAAAGCCTGCTGATCCAAGCTAAGATGAAGACCAGGCTGAAACTCCATTGGAAACTAGACAGCATTATTAACTGTTTCTTTTTAAGCTTCTGTCACCACCCCTGCAGGTCTAGCCTTTTGCTTTTATGAAAGTAATACAGATTCCAGTCTCTTAATTGCTACCTACATAAACCAAAAAATGCTCATATAATTTGCTACCATAGTAGCAGGCAAAAATCATTAACTCTGCAACAGCTACCCTCTAATATGTAAAGCTGTATTTGATCTTTGCTTTCTACACCCGACTCCAGCATGGCAGGCAAAAACACTGGTAATGATGTGCTATAGTTGTGAGCACAACTGTGTGCCTGTACCAGGAAAGAAATATCTTCTAGAAAGGTCAGACAGGGATTAGTAACTCACCTTCCACATTCCCAACAAGTCTAACAACTGAGAATTATTTCTGAAATACAGGAAAAGTGCCAGGACTACCCTCCCGCTTACAAGTCACACTCTTGTATTACTGCAGTAACACACCTCCCTGGCACCCGTGGCAATTTCACCCCACCTCTCTAACACAGCCTGCCCAACACACCAGTGCTGACAACCTGAATCCAAGATCACCTGCAGTGCAGTACTCAGTTCACAGCCTTACACCCAACTACTGTGGGGATTCAAACCCGAAGCTCTTAAACAACAAAGAAAGTCTTCTCCTTGCTTTAAGCCTGCTCTCTGCTTGCACTACTGATTTCTCAGGACTTGTAATATCACACCACCAGCAGCATCAGTGCTCAAAGCACCCACCTATGGATTTATTGGAGTTACTGAAAATCTCATAGACAGTTTGTGCTAAATTTAAGACAAATCATTTTCTCTCAACCTTAGCATGTCCTTGGTCCAAGGTAATTCATTATCACACCCACCCATGTTGCAATGTTCATTCCACCAGGGAAGTTGCACCGAGTTGTGTAAATACTTACTTGGGGGGAAAAAAAAAACAAAACCAAAGCTGAGGCATGAGTGAAGATTGACCAAAACCAAATCCTTTATTTCCATAACTGTATAAATGTGCTCCAAGTATGCGTCCAACACAAGTTAGAAAAACAAAACAGAACATGCCATTTGCAAACTAGATCAGTTCATTGATGTGCTGACTCCTTGGTATTAGGCTTAGTTACACAAGACCAGTCACAGTAAAAAGATACATTTTAGAGTACAAAGAGTAGCAGGATGTTAAGCCATTTCAGTTTGTGCACATACAAGTCACACTTCTGGCAGAAAACGCAGAGAAGTTTGATTATGCTGGAAGCTACGCTGCATCACTTTAAATGGCATCAATATCAATATCATCATCTTTATTGTTTGCAGGCTTCACAGTTTCAACTTTAGGTACACTGGCAGTTGTAGAGTATACCACCTGTGGAGACATGAAATGTACCTTTACTAGAGCTTAGTGACAGTGGGCATCACACAGCAATTCTGCTTTATTACCACAAGTGGCCAGCATCTACGTGCTCTACAGTTCCCTTTGTCAACAATAATGCTCAGCATGCTGCTGCACGTTCTAAACGTACTGCCCAGCAGCTTCCCATAGGAGACCATTAACTGTAATGGAAGTCTAAACACATGCATGTTGAGAACTCAACTTATACAGGCACAATCAGCTGGATACAGCTAATAGATTCACTCAGGCCTAAACTGTGAAGAAAGACAGCCACTTCTCCTTTAATTAACTTCTCCAAGCTTTTCTGAAAGGCTTCATGCTTCCCACCATTAACAGTAAGCACATGAGCTACTTCATAGTGCACCAAGACCAAGTGCCTCAGGACTGGAGCACACAGGGTTCTGAAGTTATTCAGTGAGAAGAAGCAAGCCTTACCTCTATGTTTTCATCTTCATCTTCTTCTTCATTTCCGGAAGATTCTTCTTCAGCTTCCTTCAGCCATTTAATAAATGGTTCTGCTTTGACACGGATTTCTTTGGCAAGCTCCTTTGAAACATATTTCTTTGAGGCCTGAAAAACAGAAGAACATCCTGCTTAAAACACTGAAGGAATTTTATCAGGTCATACAAGAACACAGCAAGCTAATCTTCACCCTGCCACCTTCAAACAGGCCATTTGTGTGAGACCTGTTTATCCTGAGAACAACTGAAGGCATCCATGTGCAAAGTTTTACCAGAACATTAAGATCAGATGCACTGTGCTACATTCAAGTAGCAATCAGATATAGCACAAAATATTTCTCCTTTTACCTTTTCCGCCCAGCCAAGGATGACCTCTTCTTCTAGAAGATCTGCATCATACATCTCCTTCAAAATATGTGGTATTTTAGAAATAAGCTGAGACTGATGCATGGCCACCACACACTCAAAACCGTGGAGAAGATACCTCTGAGCTTTCTTGTTGTTGTGGCAGAACTAGAGTTGGGATAGAAAAGCAGATAAATTAGCTTTTTTCCTCTCCAGGATGAGCTATTTGCTTCTTATCTTAACAAACTGAGATGGCAGAGTTTACAACAGCTTTACAATCCCCTCCCAGTTTCCCCTAGTTAGGAAGTACTTACTGGTCTAAAAATGGTAAGTCATCTTGCCATAGTACCAAGCAATTATTATCACAAAAAAATCAGACCAGCCGTTACACTGGGTACAGAACAAGAGACAGCTTACACGAAGGAAGTGACGCCTGTATTTCCTGATCTGTTCACGAATCTTTTCATCAAAAAGGACTTCAGTCAGAACTAGAGGGCCCATAGCCTTGACATCCAGTCTCTCTGCTTCTGCTACAATGTCCTTGTCAGATGAATCGATGACACCTTCTTCCTTCTTTTTCTACAAGACAGGAACAGAATGTTTTAAAGCTGCTGAAAACTGCATTAATGCTATACCCAGAAAGTCCTGACTAACAGTGGAAGCAGTATTTTGTAACAGTTCCAGCTTTAGGGAGCTTTCTTTTAGAGAAGAAAAAAGTAAAAAGCAGCTCACTCTTCATCTTATTAGTATTTGTACATACACTCACCTTCACAAAATCAAACAGTATGTTGACTCTCTCTTCCACTGTTCTTTCCAAGTCTTCGCTAAGTGTGAGGTTCTTTGCATGGTCACTAATTTCATCCATTCTACGCCTCTGGGCTTCTTCTGTTGTGTCTTCACCCCAGTCATCATCATCCTCCTCCTCCTTAAAGAGTAAACAAGAAAAAGTCCAAGAAATTCATTCAGTTCTGTATCAAGCTTACTAAAATAAACGTTGAATGCTGTCTTTAGATACCCATCTGAGAACATTTTATAGTCAAGTATTTCTGATTCTTCCCTACAGAAACACAACTGATCCTGTAACTACATGTTACAGAAATGGAGAAAGCGAATGCAGAAGTTATGCTAACTAAACATGCATTCACAGCCATCTCTGGGGTTACTTTCAAGCACTGCCTCACCACTACATATTACAGCCATTTAGATATAATCCAGATACAATATATTCCTCTATTCTTGAGGAATAGAGTATGCAACATGTATAGCAAGGAGCATGCATGCTGGAGAGTTACTATAGGGGAGGTACAGGGCTACTTCTATTCCAGTTGCATATTTATCAAGTATAGTACAACTTCGATGCAATGCTCACTAGCAAGGATTTTCAGTTTTAAATCAGAGCAAGACACCATACATCCTCATCTCCCCACTTCTACTTACCACAACCTGTGGAGGAGTAATCTCCTCTGGTGGTGGAGGTGGAGGTGTCTCATTGCTGGACACAGAACCATTTTCTTTGTCCTTGCCTTTTCTATTTTTCTTCTCCTTTTCTTTCTTCCCTGTACCAGTGTCACCACTTTCTGAAAACGAATTTCAGAGTATTAGCTACCTCTATTTCATGAAGTCCCCATGTTACTGCTCAACTCTCAAGAGAAACTGATTCGGTGTCTTTATAGCAGCAGGTTATGCATGCTTACTGTTCTGAATACATATGGAGACAGCATACACTGTTCAGAAAAGCCCATGACTCTAGCAAAGTCCAGTTTCTCATCACAAAGTAAGGCTGTACAAGTCCATATAACAAGTGACCTCACAAAGCAGAGATCCCCGGAATAGGTTAGACTTTTCTAATTTAGCAAGCATAAATTGCAGCAGGCAACCAAATGCTTACTACAGAGTGTTGCTTGCACAGAGTAAATTGTCCACTGCAGTTCACATTTATTATATGGCTTTTGCTTTCTATCCTTCTGCTTCATGCTGACTTAACCAGAAATCAGCAGTGAGCACCTGCTGACTAACATCCCAGGAAGTTTTGTTCCATCTAGGCAAATAAAATTTGTCATATACTTGTACTTGAGCAGCCAGTTCTCTTGCATCCTTCCCATATTTAAACTATGAACAAAGCTATTCACCCCAACCCACAAACACATGCTAGCAGTATACCAGAGCATTCTTACAGTTTACTCAGAAATAGGCTATTTGCTTTTCTACTTGATTAACAGCATTCACACTGGAAAAAAAGGTCCTTTTTAATCACTTCCTCACAAATAAGGGAACACACACTTACCAGGTGGGTTTTTGAGAATGAATGTGCAGAGTTTATGGTTTGTATCAAGCATGCCTCGATAGCCACAGGCTTTGCAAGAGTTACCTATAGTTTGTTTCTTAGGATTGACATGCTGTAAGAAAGAATAAACTCCAGTAAAAACACAGAACAGATACACATTAAAGCCTACACCCAGTATTTACCTTGTAATCTCCTAGGATTAAATCATGCTTTCATCAGCCCTAACAGAGCTTGAGTTTAAATAAGCAGTTTAGCCAAGAAGTTTTGAACCACTGTAAACCTACAGCCTGGGTTAACAACCACCACCATCACCAGATATCTTTAAATTGCTATTCTACTCATCTTCTAAAGATCTACACCATTTCCACCAACCCTGAACAGTGTTTTTGTACTGTTACCACTTGTACAGATAGAGAGCACTCACCAGATCAGTTTCAGGATTCTCACACTCAGGACAGAGAACAAATTTTTTAATGAATCCATCCAACATGTCTTGCAGCTTATTCGCCTCATGAGATCCATTGACAATGTAACGGTCATTCTTAACATCAAACTGGGTCTGTGCTCCCAGCTCACAACCAAAAAATTTGGTAGGATCTGTAAATAAAGTAAAATAATCACCAGTGTCTTTAAGTTTTCACTTCAATTGAAGAAAAAAAAAAACAACCCAACAAAAACAAAAAAAACAAACAAAAAGCCAAATATGCCACTGCTGCTTTCTCCTACTTCCCCCTTCACTGTCTTCCAACAGGTCCTAAAAAACTACTTAGCACTAACTTCAAATCAAAGTAAAAACATTAAAAAAACAAACCAAAACAACAACTTGCCAATCATGTTCCATCACTGCACAGAGTACTTACACGTTGGAGGCCGATTAAGCGCCTTTGCAACGTCAACCATGTTGACTATAACCGTCTTTATTCCATTTCCTTTGCCCTCAACCTTTAAAAAAAAAAAAAAGTCTTGTAAGTTAGAATGCCCACAACAGCCCAACCCAGCATGTATTTCCCATCTTACTACACCTAAGTTCTGCATTGAAGGGTCTGCTTAAGAGGCATTAATGTACGATTAGCCCGGATAGAAAGATGCAGACATCCACTCCCTATGATTGGCTAGGGTTGATATCATTATCTCAATTCCTTTACGTAGAAAGCAACCAATGTGAAACCCTACCTACTCATTATTAATGGTCATTAAGTTACCTTGGCAATCAGACGGGGCATTTTGTAGCGATAGAACTGATCTGAAACACTGCGGTTGACGTTGACAGACATTTTGCCTTATTAGTAGCTTTATCAATAAGATGAAGAGATCTTTGATTGCAGTTTTTTGGTATCTTCTGTCTGGAGAAGACGGGATGACATAAACGACTGCAAGAGTTCTCGGTCTCTGACATGAAAAAATTTTCGCCACTGAGGCTGTAAGGTTCTTGCTTGTACGCTATGTTTCCCCAATACAGGTACCAGTGGCTGCGCAACAGCTCTGCAAGCATTAACAGACAGAAAAGTAAAAAGTTTATATCAGTATACACTAATAAGACCTTGCTATATGAGGAACTATATTTATGGGTAAGGAACTAAGTTTGTTACCTATGAAGCTTAGGATAATAGCCTTGAACTGCACTCCTGAATAACTTTTCCTCACCTACACTACAGAGCTTTAAATCCTCTTCTACCTTACTCCCCAAAAAACAACGAGCAACTAAATAGTATTTTCTGTACAATTAACTCCCAAGACTGCCATGATCAGTTAAGGAAGGGAAAAGAACACTGCCTGATTAATGAAGACCAATGGCTCTTACACTAAGGTCACATGGTATATTCCAGGCTAAAGCGGAAGAAAAATCTGGAATACAGTTTCAAGTTCTACATAATAGCACGAACCTATTACATAAACCATACTCCGTCAGAATACTGAGAAATATCCATACGGTGAAGCAGCAGCAATCCGCAGTCCAACAGAACATTTACATGGCTTACCAGTTTTCTGGCTCAGAGTGGAAAATTACGTTGTTCTCCTCACTTATGGATTCTCATAGCAGCTTCTGTGGAGTTTGACTTAACAATAAGCCTGATAAAATTCTGACAAGTTGCTTCACTGTAGAAAGCCTAACAACGCAGAGAGGTACAGAGCAGTGCAACAGCTTTTCCAGTTGATTTTTTTTCTTGGGGGAAGGAGGATGAATCCTATTATTAAAGTTGCCTTAAGCAGTATTTACATATTTAAATTAACATGTGCCCCTGTAATCAGATCTCAAGTTACGTAAGCCACAACTGGTTGACTAAACTGGCAGCCCTGCCTGCAGCATGCTTGCTTTGACACGTCACCACGTTATCGTTAACGACAGAAGCGTTGACACATTAAAACAGACTCCTTCATGTTCCTGTGCAATCCCAGGTAAACCTGAGTGGAGGGACTGTACAAACCCTTCCACGAGAAGCAAACGGATATGTGGAATACATGGCGTACGCATCTGTCCCAATACAGCTTTACCCTTCTTCAGCAAAAGCCTCCCTGAGGATTTTGTTTCAGGCATGAGGTTTCCTTCCCCAGAAGGGCTAAAAAAGAGCCCCCACGTGACCCAACCACGCGCCTGAGAAGCGCTGAGGAAGCAGTACCTCTCTGCGTGAGCTTGCACAGAAAACGTGTCGCTTCCCCTCCTTCCAGCTCACGGCTTTTGTCTGCGGGCTGTAGGCTGAAGCTCCCTCTCCTGGTCCCCGGGACACCTCCTCCCAAGCAAGCAGCCCCCCTCCCCCAAATATACCGCACACAGAGGAGAGAGGGGAGAAAAAAAAGAAAAAAAAGAAAAAAAAAAAGCGGGAAGGCAGAGCGCTCAGCAACACCACTCCCCGCCCCACTCGGGCCCGTGATGAGTCATAAATGCAGCAATTAAGCACTGACTCAGCCCTGGAATAGACCGGGTGTGGGTGGGGGGGGAACGACACACCGCCAACTGCGCATGCGCTCCCCAGCTCTAAAGGGGGGATGCTCCACGCGCGCCTCTCCCCCCCCCCCCCCCCCCCCCCCCCCCCCGCGGCGCGGGCCCCCCCCCCCCCCCCGTAACTGCGCCACAGCTCCCCCCCCCCCCCCAGCCAACCGCCCACAGCGCGGGGAGGCGCGGCCCGGCCGCCGCCATCTTGTCTTGTCGCATGGCGCAGGGCGGGGGGTGGGTGGAGAGGAAAAAAAAATAATAATAATAATCGAGTAGAAGAAAATAACGCGGAGGAATAAAACGGCCACCAGAAACATTAAAACAACGAAGGCGAGACGTTAACGCGCCAGCTCTGCTACCCGCCCCTACCCGCGGGGCGCCGGGCACGACTCCTCGCAGCCGCCTGCCCTCCAACGGCAGCCCCAGCCCAGCCGCTCGGCCCTGCCCGGGGCCCGGCCGCCCTCCCCCGCTCCACCTCCAGACCCACGCTCACCGTTTTCGTCCAATAAAGACATAAACCCAACGCTGCTCGCCCTGGGCTGCGATGAAGCCGAGTGTGCGAGGAGAACGAGGCCGAGCGGCGCTTATATCCGGGCGGGGGAGGAGGCGGAGGCGGACGCCGCAGCCTCCGGGGTCCGGGCGTCCTGTGACGGGCGTTATCAGCAGGGACAGCAGTGCCGGACAACCTGCGGAGGAGACACAATCAGGGGCATCGTTAGCGCCAGCACCTGTGAGGAGAGGAAGGAGGAGGAGGAGGGGGGAGAAAAGGGGAGGGGGGGAGGGAGCTGCGGCGGCGGCCGGCGCGCAGCTCGGGCAGAAGGGGGCGGTTGATGGGACCCCGGCAATGGCTGCCCCGTACTCACCTCTAGAATGTTCTCGCTCTGACTGAACAACGCCAAAGCTGGGATCAATCAGCCAGCGGCGCGCCCCGCCTCCTCAGCCCCTCCATTGGCTCGCCGCTCTCCCTGGGTCGAAGCTATTGGCTAAGAGCCCTCTGCGCCCTAATCTTATTGGTGGAGGCCACTATCGATCAATCCACCCCTCGCCTCGCTTCCCTCCCTCGTCCCTCCCCCCCAGTGTCCCAAAGGACATCGCGTCTACAGCGGCCGGATCTCGCGAGACAGCGCGAGACGGCGCCGGGGGGGAGCGGCAGGCGCGGGGCTGAGTGAGGGCGGTGGGCTGGGGGCTGCGCGTTTCCTTCGTTTCCCGCTCCCTGCGCTGAGGCTCCACCCCCTGCCCTGCCCTGCCCTGCCCTGCCCTGCCCTGCCCTGCCCTGCCCTGCCCTGCCCTGCCCTGCCCTGCCCTGCCCTGCCCTGCCCTGCCCTGCCCTGCCCTGCCCTGCGGGTTCTATTCCCACCTCGGCTTCCTCACGGAGGCGAATTCTGGAAGGCCCCGGTGCTGGTCGCGTCCTCTGACAGGAATCCGACGCAGCGAGCATGGAAATGGGGATGGGCTGTAGCTTGTCATACACGGGCAGTGGCCAAACGCTTGACATCACAGCAACTAATTAGTATTACAAACACTTAAACAATTACAACACAGTGCGTCTTTCCCGTACAGCCTGCTTGCAGGGCGCAGGAAAGCACCGATTTGTAGTTGCTGCCATAACGACGCAGCTTTGGGTACCTCGCGGTGCTGAGGGTGACCCAAGTCCCCGTGTGTGCAGTTCGTGTTTCAGCATCAAACACTGCCGGCCCTCAGCCCCGCTGGGATCCTAGCTCTGCCTTGAAACTATGAACATGAGGCCTTTTCTTTCCTGTCTCTATCATTTCCCAGTCTTCTGCCTTCCAATTGAATCAGAATTACGGATTTTGGATGGTTTACAACACAAATAGTGTTCAAGGGGCAAAGAGCTTCTGAAAACTTAATCAATCATAGAATCATTAAGGTTGGAAAAGACCACTAAGATCATCTAGACCAACCGCCAGCCCCATCACCCACCCCCATTAATGGTGCCCTTTAAAATCAGCTCTTCATCAATTCTTACTGCTTTCAGTACTGCCAGGCAGCACAAGAAGGCTCCAGTTCCTGTCTCTGCACCTTGCTGAATAGTGCTGTGAAGTGTCTCAATGGCAACGTGGGTGTATGGGGAAAGAAGTAATGAGGATAAGAATGAGTGGTGACATTAAATAATGTCATACGCTCTGAATTTCTTCCTCCACCAAGTCAGTTCTGAAACATAGGTTTCTCAGATGACTCTGGTAATGTGTTCATATGGTCAGAGGAAACCCCTTGTGTAGAACCTGTAAGTTTGTTTTGAATGTTTCCTTCTGATATGCAGAAATGCTGCATTAAAATACAAAGGTGACCAATGCAGTAGAATTCCCTAGGAATCATGACAGAAAATTGGCACTGTCTTTATGGACACTTTCAGAGACAGGCAACAATAAAAAACCTGATTCCTCAGCTGCAGCAACAGAGAAACGAACCTGCCAGAAATAAATGTGGATATTCCTCAACATTTTCTAACAAGACCCTCCTACATCATCTGCATCATCACTGCTGCCCTAGTTATACGTTTCCTTTCAGCCTATGCCATAGCACATCTTTGTAGCCAGGATGATGTCCTGTAAAACATTGTGTAAATCTGTTTTGGACTTGAAGCTTTTAAAAAGTTAAAAACTTACAGGATATTTTAAATGCTTCCTTGAGAAATACACAGCAACACTTTTTTAAACATGAGAAAAAGGGTTAGTGCAAAACAAGGAAATATCTCTCCCAAGTATACAAGGCTTGGCAGTTATCACGAGGGGGAAAAATAATCATAAAAATGTGGGAGGCTAGAAAAGCACAGCAGGAACTCCTTAGCTGTAAAAATATGCAGCATGTATAACTTACTAAATGCCTCCTTTCTGTGGCTTTACTTACATGCTACAACACCTCTGAGGTTAATAAATTGCAAGTGTTAAAGCATTCCGCTGCCAACACCACTTTATTGAACAACAGAAGGGAAATGAGCCCCTGGATTTGCTGCTGCTTGACATCACGAATAACTGAAGAGTTGTGATTAGTAGCATAAAGAAGGATTTAAAAAATTGGATGATATATAAATTGACATCAATTTAAGAGTTACCTTTTAAGAGGATATTCCTTCTGCAAAAGGCAGAACCCATACAGGTAAATTAGAATGTACTCTCTTGCATTATATAAAACAGCCTAAATTTGTGGATTATTGTCTCCTTGGTACCTAGCTGCTCGTTTTTTTCCTCACCAGAGAAATTCGTTAATATTCAGTACTGATCCAAAATGTTTACTGAATCATAATATTTGGTGGTTGTTTTTTTCTTTTTTTTCTTTTTTTTTTTTTCTTTTTCTTCTCTTTAGCATCCAGTGGCTTGGACAAGACAGAAAATAAGTTTCTTTCCCACTTTAAAATGTCATGGTTTCACAGGTTTCGTAAATCCTGAAGTTCATAGTTCGCATTGCTTTTGTGACTTTCAAAACACAGAACTCTTGTTTGCTTTGCATTTCATTGATATAAACTAAGGAGTTCCTATGGATGCCCCTCTCCTGAATTTAAAGTACTTTAGGATGGCACAATGAAATCAGGTTTTGGAAGTGGTTTAAGAGAGTAGGAAGTTTTCAGCAGTGGGTTTTAGGGTGTGTTTTTCCTTATCACAGAAATGCTTTGTTATGGCTCAGTTCAGCCTTGAGCTATGCAAGTTTATTCTGTGCTGCTTTACGTTTTATTAAAAATAGCAGACAGCCTGTGATAATGCAGCAGAACCATAACTCTATCCAAGAATGATTGTGTCTATATTTGAAATGTAAGTCTTCAAAAATCATCATTCTTATTGCAGGCATTTATATTCTTACATAAACCACTGTATATTCTGCCTGTATTTTATTCTTCAGCACGTTTTGTCATCGTTACATGCTTGGCTATAATCATAGCCCTTTTTCTATACTAACTTGGTAACCTTGGTCAAGAAGAACAACTTTTCTCTGCTGTAAGCAGTACGTTATCTTCCAGTTGTTGCTTCAGAGATGATGTTTTCTTCAGCTTGAACAGGATCCCTTAGCAGCTGCATACAGGATTCTGTTGTGCTGCATGATGCCTCTGCTGTGCATTCTGGTCTTCCCTGTGCTGCTGGGCTCCCCACGCTCCTACATGCAGCCTGTTGAGGAGAGTAATGTGCCTGTGTTCAAATGGGGTTTGTTCCTGACAGTGGAAAGGACTACAGCATGGATGCAACTCTGACATGCTAGAGTGCTGTCTATAGTGATTTCCAAAGATAGAAGGAGGGCCAAAATTCTGCAGATACACTGAACTCTGAATATAAAACCCTTTCTTCTTCCTGCCTCAGAAATGTGTACAATGTACTGTAGACATGTACTTATTTACATGTCAGGTTTGGATATGCAACTTCTGTTATAGCACAAGTCCAAATTCTTCCAGGACTGGTATTTGGGAAGGTGGATAGATTTGAATAGCTGCGGCTTTACTACTCAGCACTCATTCTTTCAAGCTGCATTGGACAGTAAGCAGTAGCAAGGGCATAGGTCTGTTCTTTCTCTTCAGGAGCTCCACATTAATTGCTGCCCTGCAGTTCATCTTGTACAAGCTCATTTTGTAAAATACCTTCCTTTCTACGCTCTGCAACACAATGGTTAGCTATTTTCATTGGTAGTTCAGGAACTAGTAAACAGAAAGGAAAAAAAAAAGAAAGAAAAAAAAAGAGAGAAAGAGCAGGAGACACACCTAGCCATTATTTGCTAGTAGTTATTTTTGTTACTTCTGTATCTACACAGAAGTGCTAAAATATCCCAGCAAAGGTTTGGGTTTTAAAAGGGCTCCGTGTTGTTCAGCTGACGGCATAAGACAAGCTCTGCCCCAAATCTGTTTCCATCATCTCAGAAGACACCACAAAGCTCCTGCTGCCCTCCTTTCTTTTGCAATGTGTCTGGCTATAAGAGAGGCGCCTCAGGAAAGAGAAGCAACCACCTTTCTCTGCTGAATATAAACTAGTAGTTAATAGCTGTAATTTTAAGGGAGATTGATGTTTTTTATTTATCACAGTGTTTCCTATCAGTATGCACTGAGGGGTTGAGCACAAGCTGAATGCAGGGTAGGAGGCATTGCTAAGGGGTTGAACATCGCTCAATACAAGAGCCATGTGTTGGGTTACCTGCTGAGGAGCACTACCCACCTGTGCAAAACCATCTAACAGCTCACTGTGCTGTTTTAAAGAGTAAGGGTGGCTTCTGAGGGCAATGTTTCATCTAAATCTGAGGTGGGCAGAGTGTCCTGACTCCATCTAGTTGTTTGTTTGCTGCAATGCCCATTCCTAAACAACAGTACTGCAGTTTTCTATGACCAGCTGATTCATCTAGAAAAACTAGCAAGCTTCTGAAACAGATGAGCAATTGAACTCATTCATGTGTGCTGAGAGAAGGGCTAAAGGCAACCATGTGGTGCTGTCAGATTCCTGGACACTGTATGTTCCTCAATGACAGTCTGTTTTAAGTATGAATATTCTTTAAAAAAAAAAAAAAAAAAAAAAAAAAACACTGAGAAATTGTACAATTCTTTGGGATTGGCAGCTCCCCCATGTCTTTAGGCACACATCTCTCGGTTTTAAGCAGTGCATATCTTCAGCAGTGCATTAGAAAAGTGGTCTCACTCTCTTTGTTGTCTGGAATAACATGATATTTCACCATGGTGAAAATTTCACCATATTTCTTAACATGATTATGTGTGATCTGCTTGCTATTTTCACTCTTCTTGATTTCTCAATACTGTACTTTCACTTTTGGCATGGCACTTGTCTGGTCTGTGGGAGGAGTCTGTTGGGAATTTTACAATCAGTAGTTATTTGGACAGAAGGACAAAATAAAGTATCCTTTGAAGCAAATAAAATCAGTCTGTCTGTGTTGAAATCGACAAATAAACAAAGGCAAACTCACATGAATGAAAAGAGCAGATGGGATGGAAGTTCAATTAGGAGGTGAAATCAGCACAGTTTGGAGGTCTGTGATAAAGAGGTGCCCCCAGCTTGATGAGCTTTCTTTGTGTGTCAGCAACAGGTACAAGTGTTGGTGATAGGAATCAGAGAAATCAGGTGCTCTTGGTTTGCCCAGGTAGCAGCTTTGGCTACAGGCCATTGGCAACCGGTAGCATTATCCAGCAGTTGCATGTTTGTGGTTGACAACTCTGGTTGCTGACAGAATTGGATGTGGAAGATAAGGAGGCCTTAAGGAAAAGAGCTGCCAACTGAAAACATGCTGTCAGAGCTGCCTGCCTGTTCACAGCGCCCAGTAGCAACCACTGCATTTATCTTTCTGTGCTACTTGTCACAGTCAGCCTGCAGACATCAAAATCTATGTTTGTGAGTTAAATCTCTCTTCCAGTAGCATTTCAGTGATTTACATTTTGGCTTGTGCAGGTCTGACAACCAGCACGGTGATTATCAGCAGATAGAATCATAAAATCATTAAGGATGGAAAAGACCACTAAATTCATCTGCTCCAACCCCAACCCATCCCCCCCATGCCCACTGACCACGTCCACGTGCCACATCTCCATGGTTCTTGAACATCTACAGGGACGGGTCTCCCCCACCTCCCAGGGCAGCTGTGCTAATGCATTAGCCCTCTTTCTGGGAAGTTCTTCCTAATATCCAACCTGAACCTCCCCAGGCTCAACTTAACGCTGTTACCTCTCTCCCTACTGCTATTTCATGGTGGAAGAGGCCAACCCCCACCTCATCACAACCTCCTTTCAGGTAGTTGTAGAGAGAGATAAGGTCTCCCCCAACCCTCCTTTTCTCCAGACTGAACAATCCCAGTTCCTTCAGCCCCTTCCCATAAGACTTGTGCTCCAGGCCCATCACAGCTTTGTAGCTCTTCTCTGGATGAGCTACAGAGCTTTGATATCTGTTTGTAGTGAGGGGCCCAAAATGTTGACTCTTAAGTAGCAAAGAAAATATTGAGTGCTGAGAGTTTCCTACTGGCTTTCCACTTTTCCCTGGAGGAGTGTGTTGTTGCCTCTGATTTTCAGATTTTATCTCCAGAACATCTTTCCTTGAAAATCTTAAGGTTCTTAATTCCTTTCTCTTGTGCACAAAAACATGTGGCTGCTGAGCTGATTTTTAGGGGTCTGCACAACAGCTTGCATCTTGCTTTGCTAATCTCTTCTGCTCAGTCAAGCATGGAGGAGTATCTTTGAAAACAACACGAGGACATTGCTGGGAGAGCTGGAGTTTGGAGGCAGCACCGAGGCCCTGCTAGTGATTGTGTTTGTTCTTTTGCTGGCAGATCTAGCAGAGGAGGAGGTGTCCCTGATGTTTGTGCTGAAGGCAGAAGAAAATTCTACTTTAAAGGCAAAGGAGAATCTTACTCTCTAGGACTAAACCATCAAAGAGGATATTTGGCGAGGAGAGCAGTCGTGTATTTGGGAACAAAAAGCTAGAGACATGACAAATTTTTTTGTCTCCAGTGTCTGATTTTATTTCCCTTACAGATTAACATGTATTGTAACATCAAAGGTATTTGCAAGATACTGCAGGCTGGGTAGTGCTGAATTTGTTGGTTGCAATGTAGAATTTGCTGTTTGGTGTGTTTTGCCTTGAGCTTGAGTACAGCTGGTGCAGCTGCTTAATAAAAATATAGAATTACCTTTCATTAGGAAGCAAATAATACATGACTACCATGAGGTGCCAAAATCTTGAATGTTCCAGTGGTTTACAGCTCAAATATTTATATTATGAATGTACATTATTTGCCAAACTAAAAAAAAAAAAAAAAAAAAAGAAAGAAAGGGTATTTAAAATAAGAAAAGAGAAGCAGAAACTTTGTTCTGCAATTTGCACATGCCAAGTGTTTTGTATGCTTGGGCTATTACATAAACTAGTAGCAATACTGAAGGAACTGATAACACACACTGCTTCCAAGAGTGGAAATTTAATTAAGCCTGGCTTTGGCCTGTGTGGATTCTGTGGTGGCTAATGAGAGCTGACTTGAAGCACCAACCATGTCTCACCATGCCCAGAAACCCAGGCACATTCCCAAGTGTTGCTGAATTTGGAAGTACCCAGAGGATTCAGGAACATACAGATGCAACCAAAGTTGCTCACATGCATCTTGCTTATTTAAGAAACCAGGCTGAAAATACCTTTGAATGTGAACTCACGTCAAATGTGGTGTTGATTATAGAGCCCAGTGTGATTTCACTGACATCATGTAGACTTTTCGTTTTGAAAACAAGCGAGGAGACACAGCAAAAGCAGAACTTTCTTACAGGAATGATACTGCCTTGAACTGTTTTTCACAATCAGGTTTGGAAAGCTCTTAGAACACAGTTATGTCAATGAATGTTCAAATGCACAATAGTAGCAGAATTTTGCCCTGAAGAGATAGGGAAAAAAAAATAAATCTTGTTCATATTAATCACTTGGGAGCTTTTTACCTGAAATAGTTAGAGGAAATGATCTTCAAAAACATTTCCTGAAATGGGCATTCTCACAGAGTTGAAGGGATATAAAATAAATGCTCATTAAATGGTTTGTGATTCGTATCTCTGTCCACATTCACATCTGGAAAACTGTAGCATCAACAGCTCAGTTGAAGTAGGTGGTGATTGTGAACATTCTGGTCCTGTAATTCTTTCAGGACTTGATTTTAGGATTCCAAATTGATTGTGCACATTAGAGAGCTCACTAGTGTAAGGCATTTTTCATCTCCGGGGAGTCTGGTTTACTCTCTCCCGAGTGCCCTTGATGTGCCAACGAAGCATTTTTTGCATTGGTAATTTTAGGCACAGTAATATTTCTGCATCGGTCCCTGATGTAGCCATGGAGTAGCTGAATAAATTTTAATTTGCTGCTGTGCTGTTCTCCCCAGATTTCTGTAACTGGTGTATCTTCCTTGCACTAGCCATAAAAAATGACATTTATGAAAGCCACCCACTCTACCTCCTGCAAATGAAGAGATGCTCAGGTGGAATACACTGGCTGTTTCCAGTGTTGTTTTGCTGCACCGCAACCAGAGTTTGTTTTTAATCATTCTCATGAATGATTTACTGTTCTCTTTCTATCATGTTACTTTTTCATTGTTGTCTCCAGCAGGCAAAAGGCTTTCAAAGGGTTCTTTAGGGCTTAATGTATTGTTTGTCCTAGATATTGGGCATGACTTATTCAGAAATGTGTAATAAATACACAGCTCCTCTCGTTGCTGGTTGTTTGCTCAGCAGACAGATTAATGGATGACTCGGTGATGGATGAATACTCAGCTCAGAACGGTTCTCCATTCTGGATTAAGTTGTGGAGGGTGTGTGAATGCAGGTGGGATCTCTAAGGTCAGATATAAATGTGAGCTTATTCAGGTCCACAGAAATGAACTGGTTTATACCATGGGATGATTTCCCCATTTAACAGAGTCTTTATTGGCAATCTGTTTGTTCTCTTACCTTCATAAGATACGACTTTTGTATCTGAAGATATATACTGTGAATGCTTATATGCTTATTTTTCTTTGCGAGTAGCCAATTCTCTTGGCTACTAGTGCCTGCTGTGGCTAAAGAAGGCTTTTATTTTCCCTGCCTATTTGTTTTCCTGGTGTGCTGAGACAAGGAGTGCTGTGACACGAAGTTTTGATAGTTCAGTCTATCTGCTGTGAAGGCAATTTCTAGTCAGCATTTGCACCCTGGGTAATGTTTAGTAGCATACACTTGATAAAACTCCTTTCTGCTTCATAGATAACTACTGTTGAATCTCAGTAGCAGTGCTGTTCCCACAGAATCCTGCAGTGAGCAGCTGATTCATCCAGATGAAGCTTTCAATGCCATTCTTCGCAGATCCAAGAGCCCCATTGCCTTCTCTGCAGAGCCCTGAGCAACGAGTCCCGTTGTATTCCGCACCTTGGGACATCTTCAGGTGGACAGGAGGGGTGAGCAATTTGGCCCATGCAGCTGTTCTGACAGTGTGCTAATTCTGGTGCATGGTGTGGCATATGCTATGACGCGTGCAGACAGATCGCTCACAGTTTTTTCAATTCCTGGAGCAGCAGGGAAACAGGCAAAGTAGCAGTGGGTGCCAAGTCACGATCTGCTAGCTAGATTGCTTGAAAATCGGCCCAAACCTCCTTGTCCACTGCTACAAAGTGAACTGCTCTCTGACATTCTGTGTTTCCTTACCAAAGGTCCTAAAGAGGCAGCTCTGTAGCTTTGGGTTATGCCATATTTGCCTGCTGTGATCCAGATCCACAGTGTTGTGTTTGCTGTAGTGACTCTAACCTACACATAGCTGCTTAGAGGTCTTTGGAAAACATAGCACTGGGGAGGTCAGTCTCCGTGCATACATGGACTTTGGGCAGGACTATTGCACCACAGGCTGTGCAATGTATTCTTCCAAGAAAGCTGTTAACAAGAATGAGTGAATCAAAGGAGAGCTATTAGTCATGGGTTTCCCATAGCAATCTCTTTAATGAACTCTTGACTGCTGGATGCTTCTCAAGAAAGAAGGAAAAATATTGGACAAAATGAAGTCAATTTCTTGAACCTTTACTCAGATAAATATGATCCATTCACTCTCACTGCTTTGGAAAGCTTAGCATGCACCAGTTGTACAAGAGAGCTATGCCAGAGCTGTGAAAAGTCCTGAATGTCTTAACTATTTTCCTTCTTATTTCTCACTTATGTTAATTGTCTCAAGCTTTTTAGTGGTTTTGTCACTGCTTACAGTCCAGGCTAAGGCATTAAGAACAGACAACAGGGTTCTGTTCTTAAATCCTGCTTTGAAAACCAAACCTCTTTATAATACATTCCTGGAAGAAACCCCTTTGTTTATTTTGATTCGCCTTTTGGCTGTCCCTGGATGTCCAGTCATTGGCCAGGACCTCACTGGCTGAGTCCCAGCACAGAGCAATTTGCAGCTACGTGTAAGTGACTTCAGTTCATTTGGGCCCTATCTCTGCAGCATTCCCCAGAGCCAGCCATCTGTGCTTCAGATGATCAGGGTGCAAGCTGAACTCTGACTTGTCTTGCTGAGCCTGCCAAGAAAAGCATTAGCTAAGCAGAAACAGCGTGTAGCTGAGGGCAAAGGTGAGAATGTATTAAGTATCCACATCTTGACACAGAAAGGATGCAGCTACAATCAAAACAGGGGAAAGGGGACTGGGCAGACGCACAGCCGCCTTATGTGACCCAGGAGTGTGTGCCACACTGCTTACTGAGAAAGGCTTCTTTGTCTCTCTGTGTTGTGCCTGCCTGCTTTGGCTGAGATGCAGAACAAATGCAAGAAACCCATCTATGTGGCCTTGATGACATTTTTCTGTTTCTTGGCATTGCTTTGCTGTGCTCAGAAAGGCCTTGAATATGTTAGATTATGTGTACATTTCTGCTCCAGCCAGAGATGTTTGTGCAGCTGACTTTGCAGTTCCCCTCTCCCCAGTGTGTAGGCTAGAGGGTAGGGAGAGTGTCTGAATGCTGCAGCACCTTTCTAAAAAGAGAATTCACTGTCAAATCACAGCTGGGAAACAGAATAAAGAGACTGAAATTCTTCATCTGTTTCTTGGAAGGACTGGGAAGCAGAGGTGGGAAGAGAGACCTTTAACCATCACATACCTCTTTACCAGTGTCTGATTCCTCATCATATAGTCTGACACTCATTTTCTTGCTTCCCATTTAGATTAGAGCTTGGCCATGTGACCTGCATTTCTGGATGCTACCTTGAACATCACTGATGCAAGCCTTGTTCAGGCAGAATGCTGTGTCCATGAGTAGCCCTGAAAGAGACAGGACATCATTTCTTATTAGTCTTACAGGGAATGGTCTTATCAGAGTTCTTCAATTCCAGCTGGATTTGCACAATCGTTTCTTGTTCTGATGCAGTTTTACCACTTTGATATATTCTGATATATTCTGTCTATTACATACCACTTCAATGCACACTGTGGGCTACAAACGAACTGTTCAAATGGTCTTGGCTTCCAGTTACAAATAGTTTTCTTTTCAGACTGTTTTTCATATCTGTTTCTGCACTGGCAAAGAGATTGGACTGCACTCCTTGAAGCTGTAGGATTGAACATTACAGATGATACCAGTTCTGTATTTCCCTGCCTTTTGACAGCATTGGAAAGACTGAATTGACAGCTTGGCTTCTGTATCTACCAAATGTCCATTTCACAAAGCAATTTTCTGGAGTGACTGGCCCCGATTATTGATTCAGCTGTATTTGGTGGGGTTGTTTTGTGGGAAAAAGTCTCTTCCTGGTCCTGTAGCGAACACAGGTCCAGCCAGGAAACAGCTTGAGTGTTGGCATAAGGTACTGCAGTCTTTTAGCAGTCCTGGCTGCTGATAGTGAGAGGCAGTTCTAGCAACAGAGACTGTAGTATAACGTCTATTTCCTTTACTTTGTTATCTATCAAAGACAACCTCTGGGCCTGGTGACATGACAGTAGCTTTGGACACTTTTGGAAATTTGGGGCTCTGTGGCCTTACAAGTACTCCCTTTGCATGGGAAGGCTGAGATAGGCCCCATGCGTTAGCTCCAGTTCCTGGTCTTAGTGGTTGTAACTGTGGAGTTTTAAAAGTTAAATAAGTCTCTTCTCTTTAGATCCTCTTCTTTTTTTTTTTTTTTTTTTTTTTTTTTTTGCTATCACATTCATTTTCATTCCAGCTTCCTAAGGGGAAAACCAAATACCATTTGCAGTTTACTGCTGCACACTACATTTATTTCCTCAGTGTTTTCTTTCAGATCATGAACCCAGCCAACCAACTTCTTATCAGTTTGACAGGCTGGAACTGTTGTCCTGGTGACCAGAGCAGTTGCACTATCATCACGTACAGAAGGCAGCGGAGGAGATGCCTTGACCTGTGGGTGTAGCCATGTGTGCACATGATATGATAGTAAAGTCACCTGGATACTGAAGATAAGATCCAGGTCGTGGTTTATCTGTGTGAAAGATGAAGCAAAACCAAAATGGAGAAGCATGCAAAGTTAATAACTGTAAAAGAAGAAATGAGAATGTGAGTAGGAGTTGCAAATGCTTAGTTCTTCTCGGCATCTGGTCTGTGTACCAGCCGTGTAGTGCGTTTGTGTTTGAGAGCTGCCTGCGAGCCAGCCTGCTGTCTCTTAGCCTTTTTGTCTTTTTCTACCCCCTCCCACATTTCTCTCATTTCTTAGGTTTATGAACGTGAAAAAGAATAATGCTAGTAACACTTCTGAGTCATGCTTTTCACCCAAGTACACTATTCTTAATCCATCTGTATACACGTTCCTGAACAACATTAACTCCAATTCACCAGTTACTGATTTAGGTGAGTTATCAGACTGATTTGGTGGTGCACTGTCACAGATGAGCTCCTAGTGCTGGGTGCTAGAAAAAAGACCTGCTTTGAATGGCATACAATCCAAATGGAAAACAGAGAACAACAGATGGAAGGAGACAAATAAGGGAGCACAAAGAGACAGTGAGACATCATTACTCAGCACATAGGCAATGGTGTCAGCACACCAGCTGCCTCACAATTTGGAAAGTTTTGCAGGCAACACAGCATGTTCTTGTATTAGTGTAGTGGTATCTTCTGGTTCACTTAGATACTGGCAGCTTTCAGCCGTCAGAAACGATGTGTGATTGGGCAACCTACATAAAACCAGAGGGGAAGAGCATATTCAGGTCCTTTACCTGTTGGTTTCTGTGCAAAGCAAGGACAGCTTTAGCCTGTTGGACTTGGCCTTGAGGCTTGTGCACCCTGTGTTATATTTCACTGTGTTGTAGCTGTGGTTGCTATGGGGAAGAAGTTTCCAGTTAATCCCAAACCCAGTTAATCTTCCATGGCTAACTGAGAATTGAATAGGGTCGGCTTACAGTAAAAACTTGCCTTTCTGAATACTTATTAACAGGTACACCTCCACAGACACCATCAGAGTCCCATGCTAGACCCAAGGGGTATGTTAGTAAACAGCATGACTCAGCCCCATGGCAGAGTTCCCAGTAGGGGATAGCACATCTGTTGGCTGCAGGATCACAGCCCTGCTGACTAAAAGGGAGAGGTTTAAGGATGTTGTGGGATGGAGCTTCTGTCATGTAAAATTCATGTGCTTGCAGGGCATCTTAAATAAAACATTACTCTCCCTGAAAAAGATATGAAGTCTTCATTTTGTGCTTTAAAAAAAAAAAAAAAAAAAAAAAAAAAAAAAAAAAAGCTAAGAAAGGATATTTAAAGAATGAGAAGAAGGGAATATAGGGCTGTCTTATGTGTGTTCCAGTCTGACACGACCCTCAATCTGCTGTCACAATAATTTTTCACTGGAATGACCCATGCATATTGCCCATGAGGAACTGTAGTAGCAAAGGCAATGTTGCTTTGGCTTAGAAGAGGACTCATGCTTTCTGATTAGCAGAAAAAAATGAGTTGCATTTCTCACCTCTGCAGTAGTTTCATCTTCTGAGGTACCTCCTTGAACTTCAGTGGCATAGTGTGTGATGCTGGTGGATAACAGAGCAGAAGTGGACCAGCTCTCTTGTTATGGGACAGCTGATAACGTGGCTCATCTTACACTTCTGCTTCTGCTTTTTGTTTACCTGCCTGTCTGTGCCTATTGTCCTGCACTCATTATTACTTCTTCTGTTACTCAAATCAGCAGTTTTCCTTGTGATGCTCATAACTTCCCCAGGTATTGTGTATTACTGAAAGTTTGAAGGGACTTGTGAAATTCCTGTGTGACTTGAGGTAGTAAGACACAATGGTACAGCCCTTCCTTTGTAACATGAGTACTTCTTTTCATGCCAAACCTGATTAAGAAGAAGCTATTGTTTGTCCTTGGTACAAAAGGCTCTTGAGATAAATGGGAATGTGGCACCAATAACGAGCTGCATAATTTCAGGAGAATAACTGAAATAACTGGAAAGCAGGTTTTGCTATTAATGAGTGCAGTGATTAATCGTGGCCTTCAGTTCTTTTTCAAGGCAGGATTAGTCCACTGTTTTTTGACACTGAGATACAAAATTAATGTGATGGTGACTGAAAAAGTATGTTTTATTTTTGTAATGTATTAACCCCAAAAGAGTGCGGTTACAGAAAATTCAATGCAACTTATGTTTGTATCCTGTAAGGTTATTGCCTGAATCACACAATTGCTCTGGCTAAGGAAGATAAGCATATGGCTTTAAGAAATAAAATCTGAGCTCTTCAACCGATTGTTTTCCTCCAGTGCATTGGCCAGTTTCAGACAGGTTTGACAGATAGAATAATAGGAAATCTGAAAAATTTTGTCAAAATCAGCTTCTGGAAAAGGGAGACACAATCCACTGCCCAGAAATAGGAAATGCCCGATTCAGAAGACAGCAGCCAGCAAGTACTCCTATTCTGCTCAGCCATTCAGCCTAGTCCTGGCTTCACATCACATACCACACATGATAGGTCAAACTGACCCATATGTGAATCTTACTTGAGAGTGTAGGGAAAAGGAATGCAAAGCCTGAGGTAAAAGAAGTCATCTTTATGATTTTTATCTAAATCCATTGCTTTTTCTGGGGTTAGTTTTAGAATGATGTGGCATTGCAGTGTGATGCATGGACAGCCAACCAGCCAGCTTGTGCCAGCCAGGCCATTCCAGCAAGTTCACAGGATATGTACAGTGTTCTTAAAACATCCCAGAGTGTCCTGCACGTGATTCTTACCACTCCTGAAACACAGATCTGAGTACTCAAGCTGTGCTGTGCTCAGGATGGCGTAGCCAGATGTCTGCATTTTCTCATTCATCGCATGGAGGGCGCAGCTTGTGCAACCTTATCTACAGTGAACGCCTAATGCTTCGTGACAGCTTGGTCTTTACTTGAGCAGGAAATGCTATTTGTAGTTTAGAATTTGAATTGGATCTGGCCCATTCCTCTTTCATCCTACATCGTTTCTTTTGAAGTTGTTTCTTTTTGGAGGAGTCACCAAGACAGTACTGCCAGCTAGCTCAGGAAGGCAGCCCGCCTATGATGCAAGCTCCAGAGCTCGGGATGAATTAGAAAGGACAGATGAAAGCAGTTTTCCAAATTTGAGTGTACGCATCGTGTTGGTGGAAGTGTCTAACTGTGGGGCTTGCAGTACTCTGTTGGCTGTGTTCATCATGTGGTTTCTGCTTTGTAGGCGTACGTGCAGACTGGTTGTTGCATGATGATTCCTCACTTAGAGAATCTGGGGAAATTCAGAGCTTTAATTTTGAACTCGGCGTTGGAGACATGCTGGTAATAGAAATAGCTACCTGATTCCCCTCACTTCCATTCCAAATGCCACATAGTTCTTCTAAGTCCCTGTCTTGACAGTGAAGAGAAAGGGCTGATTCTGCTGTTTGGGGAAGAAGTGGTCAAAGAGTAACTTTTGATGTTGACTTCTGGAATCTATTAGTGAAAAATATCAGAAGCTCTTGTCTCTCTTTTATTAATTAAGAAGGAAAAGTAGAAAGATGTCTGTGGAAAGATGTCTTTTGTTTGGAGCAAAATCCAGTGGGAGGAGGATGAAATGAACTGAGGACCCTGGAAGAGAACAGAAGTTCATTATCCATAAGCTTTTGTGAGGGGTCAGGCTTCACAAATAGGAAAGGATCAGGAAAAACTCAAATTGTTCATTACAGCTAGCTGCACTCTTGTAGTGTGATGGGAAATTTTGTTTAATGCCAATGTAAATGTCACTGGAGGTAACAGTAGGGAGGTATGAGGGTAGTTCAAAATTAGGGATATAATTTTGTGGACAATATTGGTGGTAGACAGATGGCTGGACTAGATGATCTTTGAGAACTTTTCCAACCTTGTTGATTCTATGAAAATTAGCATGACTTTTGTTTCCAAGGAAGAAAGTAGTTTTGAGTGCTTGTGGATGAATGACCCAACATATAATGCAAGAAGGCTCAATGATTTGTACCTACCTCTGCAAGTCACAGCAGAGCAAGAAGCCAGCCCTTGGATTGCCATGTCCATCTGAGTGGCTACTCAGATGGAAAATGACCTGGAGAGTTCTAAAGAGGTATACACAGGAATTTCCTAGTTCCAAACATGTCATAACCTTTTCTGTATTGTGTTACTTTAGGCTGATGAAGAGGCACTGAAATATGGTAGTCATATAGATGCAGGTGCTTATTATGGTTACAGCATGTAAACAAGCTACATGTGAACAAAGGCTAGTGCACAGGACTGCATAGTCTTGATATTTTAATTAGCTGTTTTCCTAATGATGAAAACATGTTTGAGATGATTCAGGTGACAGGAAGACCTTAAGGAGTAAATAGGCATCAAAAGCAAGAGCTGAGTCAGAATGTTTTAGTTTATAATCAAAAAGCAACAAAGCTCAGGGAGGGTTGTGCTGATTTTAATTCAGTCAAGTTATATGGAGTGAAAGCAGTGACAAAAAATAAAACAAAGGCAAATTCTTACACATAAAGCATAGGGGGAAAAAAAAAAAAAGAAAGATGGTAGTAATGAATATAAAGCAATTGCCAAAAGTGCAAAATGTCAGCAAGGCAAACCAAACCAAAAGACCTGCAGATAAGTGTTTGGTCCACGGAATTAGGAGCAGCAAGGGTAATGGTCAAAGTATGTTAGATTAGCAAAGGCTCTGAGAAATGATAACATTTCCAAATACCATCACTAGATGGGAACTATCAATAAATATTTCAGTACTGCAGGGAAAAAAAAAAACCCAAATCAAAAGTGTTAAATAAAACTTTCTATTTCTTAATGAGAGAAAAATCGTGGACTCACAGAGTCATATAATCATTAAGGGTGGAAAAGACCTCTAAGCTCACCTGGTCCATTCCAAACCCATCCCACCATGCCCACTGACCACGTCCCTCAGTGCCACATCTCCATGGTTCTTGAACACCTCCAAGGACAGTGATTCCCTCACCTCCCTGGGCAGCTGTGCCACTGCATAAAAAAAAAAAAAAAGCCAGGGAACAGAGGCATATAGCAGTGCACTAAAATCAATTCTAACAGCAGTTCATGATATGCTAAATAATGCCTGCTAAAGCCAGATGCCTTAAATTAGCATAAATAAATAAATAAATAAATAAATAAATAAAATCAGCAATTTTAGGAAGACTAACCTGGTTAGTTAGTAGCTCAACACCTCAGTGGTGTTGAGCCAGGCATTTTAAATACTTTGAGACACTTGTAAATTGTGCAGAGCTGGAGAATCATTTTTAAAAGTATTAACAGGACACTGGGGTAATTCGGTGATTGATCTCAAATGCAGCTAGACAGCCAATACAGACTTGATTAATAAAGAATTCAAGAGAATGCGATAGAAGCAGTGCCAATTAATAGGGGATTGCAAGGTTGGATGGTAAAGCAATCAGTAGATTGGCACAGAAGACCTCCAGTTTCTGCTCCCCTCCTTGTCTCTCTCTGCCTGCATCCCTGCCTTGCCTTTCACAGCCTCTCAGTGCACTTGTCTGGTTTGCTTTGCTCATGCTGCATGTGCTTTGTTGCAGAGCCTGCTAAGGCGTGTGAACTGCAGGGCCTCCTGATTTAGTCTGACTTTGCCTTTTAAAAAGAGGCCAGAGATCTCAGCAACAAACCCAAAGAACTAAAACAGCAAACCACCCCAAATATGACAGACAGGAAAGCGTGCAGTGGATCTTTCAATGCTTTCATAAATGAAAGTCAGACAATCACATGGTTTTCTAAAAATAACACCCACAGTGAGTGTTCCAGTAGGAATAATACTGACCCAGTTTGCATGTTAGCTGCGTGCAAAAAATGAGATGGTGAGGGAAACCAAACTGCCTGGTGGTGTTTGCAACTGTTGAACCAGATCTGGTTGGAGAGCTGCTTAACTAGATGTTACAGTCTCATCTCCACGGCTCCTCTGGGGGTCTCAGGGAAGGGGGGAGGGGTGGCCGCTGACAGGATGGCGCTGCTGACGGGATGGCCCGCCTGACGCTGCTGCTTTCCCTTAACATATCCACTATTTTCGTACTCTCTCATGATGAGCAATACATGAATTTCTGAGTCTGAACAGCCTCAGTGCCGGAAAAGACTTTCATTCAGGCAGAGAATCTAGGTCAGCTGTTCATAAGAACAGATGAAGCCCTCACTGAGCATAGCGGACGGGCCTTCAGCGGGACCTGCTTGGTTTCCTGGCTGCTTTTGTGCACAAGTAGCCCCTTACGTTGACAGGCGTTTTGTGCACAGCAGCTCTAGCTTCCTGTCAGCAGGCTGGATGCAGGCAGGGCTGATTCAGTGCACCGCAGTGGAAAATCGATAGTATGAAATATTAATTGTGATATTTAAAAAAATAATCTAAGACGAGGCACTCAGTAATGAAGATCTCTGTGTCCAAGAGGATCTGGCTTGTGAGATAATACATTATAAGAACTGGGATTAAATTTGGTCTCTGATTCTGCACCTATAAATAACTACTTTTACATATGGCATCTAATTACTCAATTGTATATGCAGATTAGATAGTCATTTATATGCTGTCATCAGTGGCAGCAACTAATAGCACTGGCAGTTATTTCCAGGCTCATATGGGAATGCCAAAGGTCTTAAATATCAGTTGGTACCTGCTATACATACCAATATCTCTCCCCATCTCTTCCCTTCAAATACGTTAGAATAAATATCGCAAGGTATATCTGTTTCCCAGAAGAAGCTGTACTGCTCCATTATGCTATGTGTTTTGTATAAGAATACAGTCCAGGTTGGAATTCTGATACACGTGTGTTATGTCTGCTCCGAAACAGTGAAGCAAGGTGAAACAAGATGTTAATATGCTTTTTCTCAGTCATGCTAGTACATGCAAAGGTGGGAGGCAGCTGAATTCATGAAGGATTCATGTCCCACTTGCCTCTGTGCAAAGTGTGATCCACTGCTGTTTTGATCCAGAAGATATCTTACAGCTCTTTGGTTTTCCCTTTGCATAGATCTGAATGGTTATACCCAGGGTTAGTAGGTTAGTGGGAACCAGGTCTAGGGCCTAGGTTCATCTTCTTCTCCCCACCAACAAATCAGTGCCATCTTCTTTTTCCCAGTGTAAAACAGCTTCTGAGCATGAAAATTTATGTTTTGCTGGTGTTTTGTCCACTGTAGTCATATTTAACTGTGAACAGTGTGGTAACAGCCAAGGACACCATAGTAAGCATGTAACTACTGTTGGGCCTGGAACCTCAACATTAAAAATTTATGCAGAAAATACCACTAAAACAATGTTTATTCAAGCAAACAAGCTCCATAAAGCTGCCTTAAAATGCAATGATTTTGTGCTGCATCAAGATCAGATACATTAATTCTTCTTGTAATTTGTGCAATTTTCAGATGTCAAAGGCTCTAAGATATTTATTGTTAATTGTTCTGTCGCCATGGAGCACATAAACACCACTCTAGCTTGGCTTCCTGCTCACCAGACAGATGGGCTAACAGGCTGAAATTTTTCTTTGAAACTAAAGAAAATAGTCGTGTCCTTAAAATCCTTTGTTGGAATCCGACCTTGATTCTGTTTTATTCACTGAATTTCAGAAGTCCAATAACACGTGCTGGAAATCTAGGGTCACAGCGTTACAGATTACATGTTTCTTCAGGGTAGATTAAAAATGCTGATTCTTTTCAAAATGTTCTTGATAATTTAGAAACATCCTTGCAGCTTATCTAACTGTGCTTCCTTGGGGATCCCTGCAGCAGCAATGGATGCCGGTGGTGCTCTTGCAGTGATGCTGCTCATGTGGGTTCATGTTTCTGGATCTTTATATAGCACTGTCTCTGCTTTGCCGAGAACTAAGAAGCACAGAAGGATGGGATATGTTCTGGCATTGGCAGCATCACAAATGCCCTTCCCTTTCCTTTCTTGAGCCTGTATCTCCTGCTCCTTCCTGTCCCCAAAGTCTTGCCCACCCCTTGCTGTGTCCTTATTTCTTTCTTTCCTGTGGGAGGAGAAGGGGTCAGAAAAAGTTGAAGACTCACAGAACCTCCACCTCACGTAGCAATGCTGAATTTTCTAATGCCATGTCTCTAAATGCTTTTCTGTTTTTGGAAGGAACACTGTGGTGCAGTGTAAATGTTTTATCACAGTGCATTTGGGAGGCCTGCTTTATTCAGCTTGAACTCACGCTGATGAAAATTTAATGCTTCTCTTTGTGCTCATGCAGACTTCCTCCACAGTGTATTTTACTGAAATGATTTCAGAGGATGATTAGCTCTCTCCTAGGACCCTCGTGGGCTCCTACTGCTGTTGCAAACCTATTGCTATATCTTGCTTAATTTCAGTAGCAAGGAGCTGAGAAGAGATTGCAGAAATCTTTTAGAACTGACCTTTTTGCAGTGTGACATGTTGTCTTGTTTGATACGATGAGCTTGCAGATAAACTAGCTCCATGCCCAGTGTGGGATAGGAATGGAATTCCTATACAGGCTGCCCAAAAGGGGAAATGAGAAATGCTAGATGCTGAGCATCTCTGAAAATGTGAAAATCAAACAACTCCTTTGGCAAGACAGAGGCTTCCATATTCTGCAGTCAGTGCAGGTGTGAGGGGTGTTCCTGCCTCTGTAGCCACAGATGCCTGATGAACGATACATTTGTGAAGGATGGTGGAAGAGATGGCTGAGATTTGATCTTGAGCTAAGACGAAGTTGTGCACAGCTCCAGTGTGACAGGTTTGTTCAGGAAACCAGTCTGTAGTTATGGTTTTTAGCCTCCAGATGGTGTTTAACAGATGTGCCTGTGGAGCTGTGTCAGTGTAGTGTTGGTGAAACGCTGGAGACTGGAAACAATAGAATCACTGGCCTCTTGTGGCAGCAGGAAAAAACAGGCGAATGAGTTTGGAGTATGGAAAGTGAATTTTCAGTCCCAAATCTCTGCACATGCTACTCCACACAGGGTTGTGGGTGAGAGGGAAGTTTTCTGCAAAATTGAACCTAAATTATTCACTGCTGGCGTGAATCTGTGGATCTATGAAAAAATGCACAGAGGAAGCCTGTCAATCAAAGCCAAATAAAAAGATTCAAAGAAAATCATTCTAGGCTTGCCTCTGTCCAAATGGAGGCGGAATATTCATACTCCTAACTTCTAAAAAGAGAAGCACCTCTGGATAAAATCATGGAACATCTTGAAAAGAGACGTGGTGGCTGCAATTATGCGTTCTTTATCAAACTAGCAAACAATATTCATAATTTAGGTTTTAAAAAAGCCCTTTCCAAGTAGCATTTAAGTAGTAGTTCTCCTGTACCAGACCTGGACCCTTTCTTGGATAGGAAAACTCTTTGGCTGGCTCTTAGGATGACACATTTCTGAGGCTCGGTGGCTGTGGCTGGTCTTCTGGGATACAATCGGGCTGATAGCAGTGCAGAGGCTTCTGTAGCAGAGGTATTTTTTTTAAGTGCCATCACAAGATCTTTCAGGACTTGGGCTTTCCAAGTGCTGGAGTAACAAGGGTGGACTCTGAGTAATAGGAAATAAGGAGAGAAATGACTGTGGTTATTTCCCCTTCATGGTTTCCTGATGCTGTCTCAGGCAGAGGGGCCAGGTTGCCAGTCCTTCAAACCTCTCCTCAGCCTGCAGTTTGGCACGTGATGTATTGCATGTACTGTTTATATGTATGGAGCTGTCTGTTGGCAATGGCATGGCTGAGATCCTCTGGGTAAGCAATAAGGGAGAAGCAAATAAAGGAGATGTTGCTGTGAGAATCTACTATAGACCACCCAGCCAGGATGATGATGCCAATGAATTACTCTTTAACCAACTAACAGAGACATATAGATCTACTGCCCTTGTCCTTATGGGGGACTTCAACCCCTTAAGGGGGACTTGCCAGATGTTAACTGGGAGCACCACACAGCTGACACAAATGGATCCAGGAAATTCCTAAAACACTTCGATGACAACTTCCTGGTAAAGGTACTAAGGGAGCCAACGAGGAAAGGTGCCCTTCTAGATCTGTTGCTTGTGGGCACCTGGTGTGTGAAGTGGCAATTGGTAGCTGTCTTGGCCACAGTGACCATAAAGTGGTCAAATTTAATATCTTTGGTGACAGGAGAAAAACTGACACCAAAACCTCAACCCTGGATATGAGGAGAGCAGATTTTAGTCTGTTCAGGAAACAGTTAGTAAGGTCCTCTGGGAAACTGCTTTTGAAGGCATTTCTGTCAGTGCTGGTTGCTTTCTAAGTACCATCTTCTGAGAGCAGGAGTCTGCAATTCCTAAATGCTGAAAGTCACGCAGGTGGGGCAGTATGTTGGCTTGGCTGAATAGGGATCTTCTTGAGCTTAGGTGAAACAGGCAAGTGTATGGCTGCTGGGAGCAAGGTGATAACTTGTTCTGTGTCATCTATGGAGAAACTCAGAGAAATTGGGAAATAGTCCTCAAATACTTACAGGAACTTCATTGCCTGAGTCCCATGCATGCTGGCCAAGCACAGACTGAAGTGTGTTTGTGCCTTTCAGCCTGATGCCAGCGATGGCCTTTTCTGACCAGATCTGCTGGCCCTCTCCTCTCCCCGTGTCCCTGCAGGTGTTGGTGCCACTCTAAGGGTGACAGCCTTCTGTCTTTCCATGCCAGTAATGCAAAACCAGCCACTGGCCTCTGCACAGAGGTGTGAAGGAACATGGAAATTGCATCATGCTCCTCCCTGTATCTGCTATTTCTGCACAGCCAAATATAACCAAACTGCAAACAGAGACTGAACGTCTGTCTTAGTGTAAGAAAGCTAGCAAGTTTGCTTTGAAATGTTCTGTTATCCCAGCATTTGTTTGCCCATAGGCACTCATTTCATGGTCTGAAGGAGCAAACTGTTTTTAACCCAGCACTTATTGTACGCTGTGCATAAATCTTTCTCCTTCTTTCACTAAAGAAAAGCAGAAGGAAGTTGCAATCACTGCAGTGTTTTCACTCTTCGCTGGAGGTCTGTGGGGAAAAATCAGGGATATGAAAATTCCCAGCTTGGTACCAGTTTCTTTACTGAAAAGGAAACTAGCACTTCTGGAAGTATTGCTTTATTCTTCTCTTGCTGTGTGCATTGGGTATTATTAATGCAGAGATTTTTAGGGTCCTGGTCCTATTGCTAGGCTTTCTATAGTTGATCTTTAAAATTTGGAGGATTGCGTGATTTATTATTATTTGTCAAAAGGGGAAACATCTTCCTTAAAATAATGCTTGTTTCCTTTTAATAAAAAATAGAATGAGGCAAAATCCCCAGGAATTAGGTAAAAATGTTTCAAAAGCACTGCAAATGAGGTTACTAATTAAGTGAAAATTGAGGTCAGTTTGGGAGCAAGTCCTCACCATAATGAGTAAAATACAGGCAGTGCAAGCTGTACCTCAAAAGTGTTTTGTTTCAGTGTTATGGGCAGAGGAAAGAGCTGTTTTCAGTTCTCTGGGTTGAACTTATTTTTAGGTCCTTAGTGTTTTCTCTTAAGAGCACGAAACTGCTGGGACCATCTAGCTTTCCTGTTTGCCTGTCCATCTGTCCCCACCCCAACAAAATGAATACATCTAATTTCAGTCCAATCTGAAGCTGGAGAGAATCTGAGACTGACTTCTGAAAAACATGTTGAAAATCAGTGGCTGAGCTGGGAAGAGAAATGCGGGTGGATGCCCTCTGTAAGAGAAAGGAAGAAGCTCTTCTGCTTCCTTGGGATACCCCAAACCTCAGAGGAAGGAAGAGGGGGTTCCAGCCTGTGGGAAGGAGGCACTGCAGAAAGCAGCTTTGTTCCATCTGTTGCTATAGAGAAGGTTGCTTGTATTAAATATTTCTGTTGCTTTGTTTACTTGAGCATACATACAAGTTAGCCAGAGAGTAAACAGGGAATGTAGTGAGCAATTGAGTCAAGGAAGCCATGGCTGTGTACCTTCAGATAGAGCTGCTGGGTGGAATCTCTGATGTCTTGTAAAGGCTGAGTTCACGCTGTGTTTTTTTCCTTAGCAGAAGCAGTAAGGGTACCTCCTCAGCCATACATTGTCAAGAAGGGTGTAAGGGGGTGCTAGTTGTGCCAGCCACTCTATCGTCAGGTTTGTTAAACTCAGTGTACCCACAGAAGCACATCAGAGTAAGGGATCAAATAAATGCAGGTACGTGTGCAACCTATGGCTGCACAATCCCATTTATTTAGGAAATAGAGTTATCCTTAGGAAGTAATAAATATAGGCTTTTCAAAGGCTAATCAGCAGCTTATTTTGCACAATTAACATAGTGAGCTCTTGTCCCAGACTATGATGGCAATACCAGCTGCAGTGCCAAATTAGAGGGGAGCTTTTTCTTTGTTTCTCTTTCCCCCCCCCCCCCCCCCAAAGCCTACCTTGCTTACAGAGCTGGCTGTTCTTTCGTTGCTGATGAAATCAAAGATGCAGTGTGTGTGGGGTGGAGCACACTGTCAAGCTACAGCAGCTTCAGAAAGTGCTTTTGCATGAATTTATGCGCTATGGAGCCACCACATTTCTGTGCCATGGTTTTATGATCGCCATTAATATTCTTTTCTGCCAGCATTAATGTCTTTGATTCAGAATGGTGGACAGTGCCAGCATATTCTGGAAACAAGTGGATGAAAACAATTGGATCTCTTTCTCTCTCTCTCTCTCTCTCTGAGATCTGCAGATCCAGCTCACCCATTAGGACTCAAGTGTACTTTACATAACAGATGCTACTGAGCACAAAGTTTCCATTGTATATGCCTCACTGTGGTCATGTGGAATCCTTACAAAGCGAGCAGGAGCATCATTACATTGCTTGGAGTGGGATATGAATGTAATTGGACTCTTGCAAAGCAATTTCACTTGAAGTGCTAATAGGCTGACTTCATCTGATCAGCATTTAGATCAAACACCGATTGTTCAAGTCAGGCACACAGTCCACTTTTTATGAGGAAGTTGTATCTACATAGGCAAAAACAATGGGAAGCAGTATGATAAGGAGCTAAGTCAACAGAGAAACTATGTAAGAGTTTATCTGAGATATTCACTTGTTTAGGGAAGGCTCCTGAAGACAAAAGAGTTACAGATCTTCCAAGATAGAAAGACAGTCTCACTAATGTGGGCTTTTCCAGGAGCTCCACACAAAGGGGGGAAATCTGGAATGCTGGGGAAATTTCCAGAGGACAAATGTGTCCTGTTTAACAGTGAATAAGGCAAGGGGAAGGGCAGGAGAATGATCCCTTTAGACAGTGTCATGCTGTGAACAAACAGGGGCACTGAGCACCTGCAAAGAGTGGGAGTGTTGGATTTTGAGGAAAAAGAAGGTCATTTGGTGCACCTGACAAAGGAGGTACTGTGCTGGTTGCACTGCTGTGTCCTTGTGGTTTACTCTTCCCCTCCTTTCTGCTTTGAAGGACTTCCCTTGGGTGGGCAGTGTAGGTGCCCATGAAATAGAGCATGAAGGCGTAAGTGAAATGCAGAGTGCCTGGATTCCTTTGTCAAAAGTGATTGTTTTGAACAGCAAGCACTTTCTTTGCATTATGTTAACAATCAGTGAAAGACCTCTTGTTCCAGTGTCACCTTGACAAATTTCAGCTCCTCTGCTGTAGACGTACAGCTTCCCCAAGGCTCTGCTTGTCTAGCCATAGGACCATTCATGGGAGCACTGCAGTGAGGACATTACTAAAAGTTTAGGTTTCACATCCCAGTCTTTTGGCTGCAGAACTTCATCCTGAGCAGTAAAATAGCATTAGAGACAGAGGTGAGATATCTGTGCACCCTGCATATGCTGCTAAGGCACACAGACCCAGAAAAGCAAGCTGCCTGTTGGCAGCTCCTTGGTAGCTTCTCCTGATACAGTGCTTTCCTGCTCAGCAACACCATTCTTCAACCCTTGCTCAAATAGGATACCCCAAGAACACTCTCATCTTGGGGCTATCAGCTGTGAAGCTTGGAGTAAGAGGTCTTTTCAGCCCCACTAAGTCCATCCATCTCTGCTCAGTAACTCACCATTTTCTACAGGCTCATTTTTCTTTCCCTTGAAAAAATGGGAAAACAGTGCCCCAGTTTATGGCATGATCTGCAATTGTACTGTATTCAACGTTTGTGCACTGCAGAGAATCATGCCTGCAGGACTGGCACTTTGACATTCAATTTCCTTCTATAAAGAAGTCAAAGGCAATAATAGAGCTGGTCCTGTTGGAAAATGCCAATGAAGTTGAAAATAAAAACACTGTGTTGGAATTTTCATGGGAAAATATTGCTGAAGGGTTTCAGCATGCTTGGAATGCTTCTCTTCTGTACTAGCACTGATTCTGTCTTGTATTAGCATATATTGCAGCTCTAAAATTCCAAAGAAAACATTTTAACTTTGTCAAAATAAAGTTAAATAAATAAATAAAGTGAGATCAAAATTGAAAATGTCAAATTGGAATGTAGATAAAACTCCCAGTTTTTGACTGCTCCACAATCAGGGAAACACAGCATTTTGCAACCTTGATATTTCATACTGGCAACACTTCAAATATGTGACTGCTACAGGATTTTTTGTTTATTCTTCTAAATGAAATTCATTTGTTCCTTCCTAATGTTACTAATGACTCTGTGATAACATGCTGGTGGAATTAACTGCTGAGTAAAAGAGCCATAATATTTACTTGGTTTCCAAGTAGAAAACTAGTAGAACTTTACAGTCATGAAAACGTAGAAAATTTTGGAAGAAGCTGCAGATGTTAAACCCAGAAGGACAGCTGCATATGTTCTGATTCATCTAGATGCTCTGTGAAAAATATAGCCCTTAAATTCATACCCTCCAAAAATTGTTCTTGAATAGTGTTTGGTTTTCATTAAAATCTGCTTGTACTGGCTAAGACAAGACTCTGTCCTTAGTTAATGAAAATCCTCAAGTTCTCAATTCCATTTTTACAATCATGGAATGGAAAAATAAGACCAATTTGCAATGATCTAGCAAACAGAGCGTGGTAAGGATAGCATTTGGAGCTTATAGCTAAGTGTATTGTCTTTCAGGCAGCAGTGATGAGGCTTTTAAAAATCTGTTTTGAACACGAACTCCTGGGGTTAAATGACCTTTTCCTTGCAGGAATTTGTTCAGAGGATTATGGATCAGAACCTCCAACAGCTCAGGACCTGGCAATACAAACCTTGTAGTGAGTACGCATAAATCTGCTTTGTCTTCACTGCAGATTGCTGTAATGGTATGCAAGTTATTTCATAAAGTCATTATGGTTGGAGAAGATTTCTAAGGCCACCCAGTCCAACCCCAACCCATCTCCACCATGCCCACTGACCGCATCCCTCAGTACCACATCTCCACAGTTCTTGAATGTTGCATTCAAGTGCATTCAGTGCATTACCACTCCTTCTGAGAAGAAATTTTTCCTAATATCCACCCTGAAAGTTATGTATGTGTATATATTAACATAAACAATTGTGTGTGCAGTTGCTGGAAAACTGTTGAATCCAGAAGTTTCAGATCTCTCTCATCTCCTCCAAATAGTGTTGCTAAAACACTATTAGAAGAATATCATCACATCTCCTCTATGGGCTTGCATCCCTCTTGGCTAACGCTGGGCTTTCTGAGAGGCGGGGAAGATCCTGGCTCCAGTGTGAGGAGGGATCTCCTCACTGCAGAACAACTCAGGCACGTGCCTGTGGTGTGTGTGAAATGTGATGCATGCCTCACAGAAACTATTAGTAATAAACTTTATGAAACTGATAAGGTTGGCATTGGAACCACTGCAGCATGCAGGGGTATTTTAATCGTTCAGAAAGCGGTGAAAATTCCACTGGCTTTTCCCCATTGCTTGTGGTTAAATTGTGTATGGGTTTTTTGACATCATTTTCCCAGAGCAGAGAGATTACATAACAGGTCTGGCAGCCTGTAAACATTTCCTCAGCACAGGCGGGAAACAGGTTACATTTCTTAGAAATCAAGTGGAGGTTGTAACCGCCCAGAAAAAGTTAGTGGATAAATGACTTCCCTGGGAAATCAACGCTAAACTTGTCCCTGAAGCATCACCGTGCACAGAAGAGTTTTAACATCTTTTTCTGACAGTCTTTTCAGTATCCAGATCATCTGGGTCATGAAGAGGATAAGGAGTTCCTGTGGAACCTTCATGAAAAGAGGCCACAAAAGGCAGAAAGGGACTGAGGAGAATGCAAAGATGCTTCCCATGGCCAAGGAGAGAGAAAAGCAGGAAAAAAAGTGGGTAGAAAAACTGAAAAGCTCGGTCAACAACTTGGTAGAGATTGTTCCCGACAGGAAAAAGGCAGCTGCAAAGAAGGATGAAAGCAAAAATGAGGCGGAAAATTTGCAGGAGATAGAAACAAATAGGAAAAAAGAGGAGGAAGAAATGCCTGCAGGTAACCTTGAAACTCTCTCTCTCCCCAGTCCCAGACCTTCTCAGCCTCCTCCAGCCCTATAGACTTGTTTTTTTTACTTTCTGGAGCAGGGCCTTTAAGTTTTTTTCCTCACCATCCTTCACCTAATCAATTGTCCTTTATGAGCTGTATGTTCTGTGAATGTTCTGTGACTCACTTTCCCTAAGCCTCATACACATTTCTTTTTGCTGCTCTTATTTGATCTCTACAAAGACTCCTGATATATCTTGTAAAAAAAGGATGATGTACGTTTGACTTATACCCTGCAGGGTGTGACTGTGCTGCTCTTCCACAGAGTTGTTCATGGATTAACTGGATGAAGGAAAGCTTTCCTATTTGCTGTGTGTATTGAGGCAGGAGGAGTGCAGCTTGTCATTACTTTGCTGGAGATCCTTGCATTAACCTTTCCCCATTTTGTGTCATGTTCTTTCCTTCAGTCCTGTCTGATTTAATTCTAACTCCACAGAGGGGTTATTTCAAAGAGGAAAATTAAGATACATGCAAAAAACGATTAAAGCAAATACTCTTTCATTTTTCACTTGACACACACCTGAAGCAGCTTCCCAAATTGATTCCAGTGATTGCAGTGCTTTGTTCTGCTAGGCTTTCTGTGCAGAAGACAGAGGATTCCTACTAGGCTTGACTTTGAGCTTTATGCTCTTTCAGATGTTCTTTCTGTAATTCCTTTGCTCTATAAAAAAGGTACTTTCCTTAGTGAAGAGTAATCACGAATAAACCTGTATTGCTCACAAGAGCTGGTCTGCTGGGATGACCATGACAAGTTGCTGCAGACAGTCAGCAGCTCAGTGAGCCTGAAGAAGAAAGAAAGAGAGAAAAAGGAAAGAACTTGAAAGTGAGAGCTGCTTGTACTGAACCTGAAGCGAAGTCTTTTTGAGTAGAGTGAGGATTTTTGAGGTAGCCATAAACTCCATATTTCAATACGTGAGTATTAAAGCAATGGAGGTGTGAACAAGCATCAAGCTGAGTTGTTATTCTCTCTATTGCAGAGGAAATCGTCTGTGGATTCATCGAGAAAAGAAAGTTTTCTCAAGCCTGCCTTTATATTTCTTGTCTGGAGCAGCCTGGAAGTAATGGTGTGGGAAACTCTGAGTCGCTTTACACTCTCCTGGCTGAACAAATGTGGTCTGCTGTGAGAAAAGCACTCGATGGGAATGATGGGATGCTCCTGGAGCCATTGCAGTCAGTGGGTAAATCACTGAACTGGCAGAAGCAAAAGAAAGAGGAATGGCTTAGCAGTGAGCAAGGGATGGAGCCTGCTTCCACCTGGCATCCAAACTTCTGGGGGAAAGATCTGGAGGAAGAACTAACCCAGTACTGGACAGCCCAGATCCCCCACTTTATTCCCACTGGTGACACAGATGATACTGCACTAGAACAGCATCTGAATCAGCTGGAAACAACATTCCTCCTCAGCGTGAAGCACAGAAGTGGTGACTTCAAGAAGGCAGGACTGCTCATCCCCTACACTCGGTGCTGCCACGCCACTTTGTTCTCTCACCTTTCCACCCTCACTGACAGTGAGCACTGTACCTTCAGCCAAGGGCTCTTAGTTTATGAATGGTGCCTAAAAGCATATAAAAGGTATGTCTAGAGGACATTCTGTGGATTACTGTTGTCTGCTTCTCCCTCTCACTGCTTATCTGGCTTGCAAATTGACAAATTGTTTCCATATTTCCTTCATTAGCTTTCGGGCCTTTTTCCCTAATGGGAAAAAATACAGCAGATAATTAAATTCCTACCCAAGTTTGCGAGAACAGGTGTGGCTTGCCCCATGACCTGATGAGCAGCATACCTGGACCCAGTGTGAATTCAAAGCCTTGCCCTGAGAATGCTTTGTAGCTGTCATTAAAGCCTGAACCTACTTGGCTTTCTTGCGATTTCTTTGTGTATGGTGATGGTAGATGAGATGTTTGATTCTCTGTAATCATATTTAACTTTGCTACTAAATCGCATTAGTCTAAAATCATAATCACAGAATGGATTGGGTTGGAAGGGTCCTTAAAGCCCACTCAGTTCCAAACACCTGCTGTGGACTGGCTGCCCCCCAGCAGCTGAAGCTGCCCAGGGCCCCATCCAACCCAGCCGTGGTCATCTTCAGGGATGGGGCACTCACAGAATCTATTTATGTCCTACTCATTTTCAGAACTTTTGTCTTATTTGGTTGTTTCCATGCAAGTCTAGAGCTTCTCTGTTCTTCGTATAATTGCACTCATAATGATCAGCTGCTAATCAGTTCCTCAGCAGGTTTCCTGAATAGGAGGGATGTGTCACATCAGTGCATGCTGTCCTCACATATATGGGAGATGTGAGGTCAGGATGTATCCCTCCTGCTGCTGCTTGTTCAGTAAGATTAATGGATTGCTGAAATTATAAGTTCTGCTTTTCTTCTTTCAAAAAAGAGCAGCCTGTGACTACATTATCAGAAGATAATGAAGAAAGTGAAAATGAGAATAGGAGAGATGCCAGACCGATTTCAGGGAAAAAAATAAATCCTAACTGTTTGAATTCTCTCTGAACACAACTGCAAACTCAGTAAATGCTCATGTGGAGATGCACTTGTTCTGGTACAGAGGTGCTTTCTCCTATAGGCCCGTTTCCATTTAGATGGAGCGTATGACACTGGTGCAATTGTGCATATATGGAAGTGGGTTTGTGTAACTGTGCCCAAGCCCAAGAAAGAATGCAGAAGTAGGAGAGGAAAGGGAAGAGGGAAATCAAAGAATCATGGAATCACTGAAGTTGAAAAAGATCACTAAGATTTTCTTGTCCAACCATCAGCCCATCCCCACCTGCCCACTAGTGGAGAGCAAGAAGTGTAATTGGGCTGCAAGTGCAGAAAGGAGAAAAATAAAAAAATGATAGTCAGGAAAAGGACATGAAAAGGATCATTGGACACACTGGGGCTGTGCCAGTACTGTGAGCACTGCTGGGTGTTTGCTGCACGTCCTGTGAGCCCCGAGCATAGTGCAGGGGGTGCCAGGGGGGAGGGGGTACCAGTTGGGATATGACTGCTGGAGCTCTTGTCTTCTGCATGCAGGGGAAGCGGGATGTGCTTGGAACCCAGGCAGAGCTCACAGCACCCTGATGTGCAGAGTCTCATGTGGATTATTCTGAAAACAGAAGAAAATTTACTTGCAGTCACCCGGGTAAGGAATCAGTTATTGAGGATGCTGGATTTGCCCCCCTCACAGCCTTCTCCAGCCTTCTGGATTGACACTGCTGAGGCTATAACAAAATTTACTTCCAGACCCCAGCGCAAGGAAACACGCAGTTGGTGCAAAGCCCTTCTGTAAGGCCTGAGCAGGGCAGCCTGCCTTGCAGTCCTCTGCTCAAGGACTTCAGCACCTCTTCTCTTCCCAACTCTCCCCCTTTGAGGAGTGCTGGCTAAGCATGTGGAATAACAGTAAAGCAAGGAAGATGTATTATAGCAGTGGGGAGTCCCAGAGGAAACCACAGTGTTAGGAAAACTCAGCCTGACCTTTTGGATTCAGCTAATGCTCAAATGAAAGACCAGAAGTTACCGCCCTCTTCTTCCCTCTCACTTTCCCTCTATACCTTCTCCCCCTCCCAATGAGCAGATTTCTGCATCACCCTAGGGAAAGTACTCTAAATTGCAGTTTTCTTTAATTGCCATTCCCCCAGGAGCCCTAAGGTAGTCATAAACATGGGGACAGAATAACCAGCTGGTGACAGGATCCTTAAACCCTACTGATTTCAGTGTTTGAATCTGAGCCTCTTCATGGGCTCATCATCCTAAATCATCACCCTGGGGAAGACAATGTGATCCTAAGGGCTTATTTTAGTACTTACTTCAATGAAGGAAATGACTACAGTCAGGGTAGTGCTAGTGAAGTTATTGCAGAGCATGACACTGAGTCATTGACAAACTCTCAGAGCCACTAACAGTGAAGGAGAATTGAACTTTTTATTTTTTTCCCCTAATGTTATGACTGGGGGAAGCTCTGTAAGCGTGGGTATTCTGCCTTCTGGGCACACCATCCACTGAGCAGGCTTGCCTAGATCTGGCAGTGGCTATAAATACTTGTGTGATGCTCCAAGCTGGCTGCATTTCTTGCAGGTCTTATAAGTCTGCCCAGAGAGGTGGTGGATGCCCCATCCCTGGAGACAGCCAAGGTCAGGCTGGACGGGGCTCTGAGCACCCGATGGAGCTGTGGGTGTCCCTGCTCATTGCAGGATGTTGGACTGGATGTCCTGTAAAGCTCTTTTCCAATTCAAACAATTTAATGCCTCTATTATTGTGAATTATCTCTCGGTGATCATGATATGTAACTGTGACTGTAAGTCATACGGCTCTGGTTTTGCCACTTCAGTGGATGACTTTATATTTCTCAATGAGAAGAGACAGAACAGAATAAGCAATAGCCTGCTTCACTCATCACCTAGTTTTGTCATGGAGAGTGCCAGCTTCACACCTGTGTAACCTCAGAGCATTTTCAAAAGAAGTGAGGGATGAGAGCTGTGACCACATCAGAGATGACTGCGAACTCAAATGTCACATGGGGTTCAAAGAAGCTTCCAAATGTCATTGTGGAGCACATGGTCAGCTCTGGGTATGGGCAGCACTGACACGTCCAGGGTTAGGGGCCTTTCTTTGTGCCTTTTGAGGTTGAGAAGTTGGTGAGCTGGTAATTACAGTGTCATTTATGTGGTTGTTGGATCATCCCTGTCCTTGCTGCATTTGACATGAGTGCAGGGCAAAACTTGCAGTGAGAGATTAGGGTTTGTTCTGGTACTGAGAGGTGGGAAATGAACTTTCTGCCCCTGGTTCTGTGATCTCAGCTCAAAACTGACTTTTTGTCCAAAACCAGAGATGACAAGATCAGATGGGCATTCCTAGACAAAAGGAGGGTTTTAACTGTCTGAAGTGACTTGGCTCTGTATCTTCTCTTCCTCCCCATATTTTCTCAAGTAGACAAAAGAAGAACTGAGAAGTGAATGTGCTTTGTAAAATTCGGGCTGAGTTGCTGCTGCTGCCCAAGTGAACAAGGCTCCCAACAGCCTTGTTTGCCCGTGCTGTGCACTCCCACCTGCACTGAACAGCTCAGCCAATTTCGACTGTATTTATTAAGTAGGTGCAGGTCTTGAGGTTGTTAAATTCTCACATGTTTTACAACAGGAGTTGGACAGATGAGAGAGGAGCAGGAGGAAGCTGGAGGTTATTTATGGCTCTGCTTGTTACATCAGAAACTGGTGCTCTGTCAGTGCGTGGGGTGCTGGTGTCACTGCAAGGGCTACAGAGGGCAGGCTCACATCACCTGGTTCAGAGCAACCAGGTGTGCTGGCTCAACAAGTGATTGCCCTGCAGCAAATAACTGTGTGCTTTGTCCCACTGTGTTGGTTAAAGTTACTTTGCAGCTGGGGCGGGCCAGAGATGTTGGTGCAGCTCAGCTTGGGTCTCTTATCTCAGCACATCCTGCTCACACGATTGCTTGCAGTCAGGTGATGGCACTCTGAGAGGAATTTTTTCATGGACTGTTTATAACCGTTTGTTTGCCTTTGTTTAACACTTTTAAGTGAATGTGGCACAGCAGTTTTGGATACGCTTTTGATGAAATTCTTAAGTGACAGCCTTGAATTTTGTAATTCATCAGCCAGAAGTGAACAAAAACAAAAATGGAAGACTGGGTTTTACATTCTTTCTATTTCTTTGGTGAAAAGTGCAGAAATTAATGAATAACTAAGCTAGGCTTTTGAATTTAAAGCTTTGATAAAGGTCAGACCATGCTTTGAGCAATGAGCCCTTTCTCTACAGTGTTAGTTTTGTTTTTATAGTCAATTGAAAATAGCACAAGCCAGCCAAGCGTTTGGAAATTTCCCATCACACCACCTCATGGGGCTCATCTTGCTGCGACAGTAGCTGTAAACATGAACCCAACTCTTTTGATCGCTCTGGCTTGAGCGAGGGAATGCTTTTCATTAGAGCTGGCTGGTTTATGTGGTGCTGGTTGGAGTGAGGAAGGGTGGAAAATCTCAGCTACAGTTGCTGGCAGGCTTTGTGCCTAAGTGTTGTTTTGCTGTGTGGGCACCTTCACTGGAGCTAAGCTAGCTAGGGAAGGCTGTAGGTAACCCGAGCTGACACAGAGATGAAAGGATGCTGCAAATCTTTTAAACTCAAGCAAACAGTGTAGAACAAAACAGGACAATGTTATTAGGTCAGCTGGAAAACTGCCAGGCTTTGGGTTAAATGAGATGGCCAAAAAACAGAGGCAGAAATTCATCTAGTCCAAATGCATAATGAAAGGCTGGGAAACCTAACTCATTGCAAATGCCATCGCATCTCAACTGTTCTTTATTTATTATAATAATAATAACTTTTTATTATATCTTTTTTTAGAAGGAAATAAGGAAAGCCCTGAATGAAGCCTTTAATATTCAGGAAACCCCTTGCACAGACGCTGCAATCATTCAGGTAAACTGGGGAGGAAGTTGAAAAGCTCACATCCTTTGGGATAGTTGCATTGTTGCACACAACTATGTAGGTAATTGAAGAGATCCAGTTTTGCATGTTTTGGGCCCAAAAAGCAAGTGTTACAAGCTTGCAAGTCAGCTACTACATTTTAACTGCTTCTCTTGGCCCTCACACCTGCTTTTCTTCTGAGTGTTTGGATCAAGATCCGCAAAAGCATCAAAATAAATCCTGGGGATTACACCTGGCAGAAGCTAGATAGAGGACAGCTGACAGGGCTCTCACATCAGCTGAGATGCTGTAGGTACGGTAGTCCTATCTCCAACATCTGGCCATGTCTCAGCCCTGAGGCTGTGTTGTGCACACAGCTGGTAGGTTTGAGTGTTCTGTGGTAGGTGATGAAGAGACCAGATAAAATGGCAACCCTCATGAAATTGTCACTTCCTCAATTTTCTTAGTCTGACTCCCTAAAGATGAAATAGAAAATGAGCACCATGCTTTGGAAACTCATCAGCTGTGGATTCCTGGCACTTCGATGTGGTGCGCTTTATCCTGTCCCTTCTGGTGAACTTGCACATCTGTTCTGAGCAGTGGAAAAGCCCACTGATGAGTGTCTTGCTGACTCTTCCCAGAGCATTGAGAGAGCACAGCACATGAGTCTGCCTGTCTCCTTTTTGTACCTGCCTCCCTCCCCCTTGCAAACTTTTGTTTCCATAGAGCGACTAATGGACAGCATTAAGTTGCCACCAGTTCAAGTCTGCCCAATGTGGGCTGGGTTTTAACTGTCTGGCACAGCCCACCTGCTTGTAGGCACCTGAGCTGTATTTCTGTTCACTGCATAAAGAAAAAAGTGGCTTTGAAATCCTCAGATGTTAACAGAGAAGACAAAAGCAGCCCAGCACATCAGTGAAAGCCTAAGGGAGAAGGTGGAAGCTGTATGCCTGGAGGAGTACCTGAGCTTCCTGGACAGGTAAGGGAGATGCTGTTTTCCCTGTTGGCATGTCCTCAGTGCTCAGCAGAATGAAATCCTGGTGAAGCCACCGGCAATCCTGTTTTCAGATCCTAACCACAGCCAGAAAGAGGGGCAGCTTTATGGCTGATGGCCAGGATTGCCTCTTCCTATCCTGCCTGTGCTTCCCATGCCTGGTGCTGCCTCCTGGCTCCCTGTATGGTGAGAGCTCTGCTCTGTTGTTCTTCTTGGTGGATGATGAATATCGTGTCCTCATCTTTTGTCCTCTCACCATTTCTTTGGACTCACTTCATCCGCACTTTGACTCCAGGCATCTCCCTCCCTTTGTATCCTGCACAGCAGAAAATGCCAGTGCTGCTGGTTGAAGGTGAATTCAGAAAGAGATATGACTTAAGATCCTTGGCTTCTCACAATTTAAGATCCTTTCCTTCTTACATTATAAAAGGAAGGAAGTTCCTGTAAACACAATTGTTCAGGAACCACGTGTGAGACTGAAGCCACGATGAAGCAGTCAATAGGCTTTGTGGGTTGTTTGTGCATGCAAAGGCTTTTAGTGTTCTGCAACTTCATCAGCAAAGCCAGAAGCAAGAGTTGCAGCGCCAGCAGCAATGATAAAATGAACCTCCTGCTTCTTAATCCTTAGAAGTGTCACCCAGGCAGTTCAAGGGCTGTCCCCATCCACTGCTGTGCTCACCCTCCTCACCAGCTGGGCAGGACAGAAACCATCTTTGCCTTGCTCTAGGTCCTCTTTCAGAGAGTGAAATTACACACACTCAAAATACAAACAATCACAGAGCATTTCTTCCTTTTGCTGCTAGGATAACACTGTCAGATCCGTTACAGAACACACCAGCTTAAAAATATGTCACCCTGTTTTGATTTAGCTATGAAAACAAAGTTCTCCAGAATGATGGCTTCCACGGGATCTTCAGCAGCTTGCAAATCATTGAGAACTTCAGCATTCTCAGGTAAGGAATCAGACCCTGGTGGCATCCGAAGTGAAATGAATTTTCTACTTTCTGATTTTCTTCTAACTCTGATGAGGAGTTGGCTTTGCCTCCAGTTGAATGTGGAGCTCCATGCACACCACATGGTGAATGTTAAGCATGGAAAGAGCTGGCTGTGGCCTTTATCCTGGCCAACCCTACTGTGTGTTGATTTGTGGTTTCTTCCTCTGGCCTGATTATCCTTCATCAGGAAAATTCCATATGTGTTGCACTGAGATGCATGTGCTCATGTACTTCAAGGTAAGCCCACGCTCAAGTGCTTTGCTGAATGAACTGTTGAACATGCCAGGATTTTCCTGAGGCTGTTTGGAAGGAAGGAAGCAATAAAGCACAGAAGGGTGGGGGAGGCTTTTTGCACCTCCAGACTAATTTCAGAAGTATTTGCAGCAATAGAGAAAATGAAGTTGCTTCTGTTCTTTCTGTGTAAAAGTATCTGAGGATCTCCAGAGTCAGCAGAATGCCCAAATCCACCATATGCACAGCACTTATTTGACACTGGAAACCTGCACTGAGCCTGTAGCTGTTTTGTTTGTTGTGTGTGTATGTTGCTACTGCTGGATCCTAAACTGAATACTTATGAGACTCTTTTACGTAATTCTTTGCAGTGGTACTAAAAATGAAGTTACACATTGAACTTTTCCAGAAAGTAAAATGTTTGGTTTCAAACCAGTGATCATTTTAACTGGGTTTTACTATCTTAAAGACTATTTTGATGGAATATAATTGTTCACCTTGTATTTGTAGAGTGTCAGAGACTCACAGAATGCTCACCAATCCTCCATTTGTCAAGGCCTCTTAATGCCCTCTCACTTTTGGAAATACTCGCTTCTTCAATCATCTAAGCTCACTGGGTACAAGTGGCATTTGTGTGTGTTTGAGCTTACACGTCCTTGTGACAGCATCTTAATAAGAACTTCCAAAACATGGGAGCATTGATGTGGGTCACTGAGGCCTTGTGGTAACCCTGCGCATGAGCATGTGTCTGTTCAAGTGTCCAGGCAGTCATGTTGGTTGCAGGGGGAAGAGTTTTGATATATAAATATCAAAGAGAATACCCTGATTTGATCTGATCAATTTTTATGTCCTTTTTTGTTTTTATGCAGAACTCTCTGGTATAAGTTAACGTATCTTTGTAGTGCCAGCACTGATCAGAATGCTAAGACAAAAGGATTAATAGACAGGATGGAAGATGAGATTACGGAGCATTTTCTGAAGACAATCACTTCTGAAGTCAAGGTATTGGAGACCCATGTTAATACTGAATATTTTCATGATGTCAGGCAGGCACCCACTTCAGTGGGTATAATAATACTTGGTATTGTGCTAGAAATAAGTATCCTGTACCACCTCTGGGGACCCAGACCTCAAGAATTGAGCTCCACTTGAGTGGAATGCTAAACATTCTTAGCAGTTGGGTATCTTCATTTGGCAGTGATAATTCACAAAATCCAAGGTGGTGGTGGGTAGTCAGGAATTAGACCCAGAGAAGCTATGGATGCTCTCCCTGAAAGCATTTTTCATAATTTTATATCTTCTAGGTTTGAGTTTAAGAACTTAATATATTCTTCCTGATTTTGAATTGCCTTTCATGTTTTGCTTGTATTTGAAATAAATGTACTGAATGCTGCAGCTTGTGGAGGTGTCTTTTTTTTTTTTCTTTTTCTTTCTTTCTTTTTTTTTTTTTTTTTCCTGAGGGCAGAAAGAGCAAAAGCACACCAATCTACATCTGTAGCCTGTGTGATGTCTCTGCATGTGCACTCTGCCTCTGCCTCTTTTCCTCAGGGAGCACTGAAGAATCATTTCAGAAAGAATGACAGTGGTTTTGGACTCATCCTTGGATTCTTAAACCAGAGCCTTTTGACGTTTAAGAAGAAAAAAACAGACAAATATCAGGTAAGAAATAAGGAAGAAAGTAAGAACAAGATATTCAGAAGTCACTAAAACTAGTCCATGAACCTCTACATGCACAGTATTCCAATGATAACCTGAACTCCCATTTCTTCTATCATTAGAAGGCCTGTTACAGATCTACTGGTCTCAGTCCAGTTCCTCATAGTTGGGCATCTTCTTCCTCATGACAGTTAGGACCTATCTGTAATCTCTCAGAAAAACCAAGAAGAGTAGAAACAAGAAAACCAAATGTATCTTCCAAACAGAGAGTGGTCTCTGATACTGCAGTTGCCCCAGTACCACTTTATTGGTATGCTAAGCGTTGGACTCCCTTTCTCTTTCCTCCAAGTTCTGCAGGCTTTCTGTTGGCGCTGATTTTAATTAACATTTTGAAACATGAAAAACAGTAACGGAATGGAAAAATTAGCAGTTATTCTGCTGCTGTTCAGAGCCTGTCACTGGGCGTTACGTCACATTAGTGCTGGGGTAAGCAGTGGCTCAGCAGTGGAGTGCTGGGCCAGAGCCATCTGTCTCTTGCTTTGTCTCTTTTGGGCAGGGCTAGGGATTTCCCGTACCTTTGGACTGCAGCCTAAAACTGGACTAATATTCACTGCTAATGAAAATGTGTTTTCTCTGCAGCAGCCCATCACCCCTTAGGAAAGTTCACTCTCCCTCCCTCTCCAAGCACTGCTTGGTCTTAGCACTGATGTTTCTTAGCAGCTTGTGGGTAGCTCAGAAGTATTTACGTGAGCTCTGTGCCCAACCACAGTGGTGTGCCCATGGGTATGGCCAGGGGATGTGTCCAGCAGGGATGTTCCAGGGAGACTGGATCTTGCTTTGTCTGTAGTCCAAGCTCTCCGAAAGCTATGCTGATTGCTGGCTTGGTGCTAAGTCAAGTGTTACCTTGCTGCTCCAAGGCATGAATGGAGCTCAGACAACTAGTCCCATTGATTTGGGTTGGATGTTTCCACACTTATTATCAGTGTTATCCACATGCAGCCTGGAGTCATCCGCATACAGCTTGTATTACACCAGTGATGCTTAAGCAGAGAAATGGGACATCCTCCTGCATGGGCCTTGTATCATCTGCCTACATTGGTCAGAATCCTATAGGTATGGTCTGTTCCTTGTTCATTATCCAGCTGAATATAGAGGAGCTGATTTGGTCTTCTTTGCTGTGGAATAGGCCCTTGTCGAGTCTGTGAACAACATCATTACTAACGAATACATGCAAGCCCTCCTGACCATTCCCAGGAAATTGTCTGTGCAGAGGAGGAGGCAGATTGTCAGCAAGATGGAAGAAGATCACAGGATGCTGCAAACCATCTTTAAAGAGTGCTTAGTAAGTTTTTGATACGGTTATGGTTTTGCTCTGTCATGAAGAACAGTACTGGAAGAGAGAGAGACACTGAAAGGAAGAGACAAGCTTAGGAGGTCTTAACCACAGTGGTATCTACTTCGTAGAAATGAAAATCAGGGGCTGGAAGACAGCTTTTCCTATCTGCCAGGAGCTTTTAGCTTGTAGTTTTGAAATGTGTGACTACAGAGCAAGCAAGATTCACATTCCTACCACTGAAATAAGAATGAAGTACATTCCTCTAAACTGGAAAGACAGCTCTAAGGCTGTCAGCTCCCCCAGGCAAGCCTTTGTGCCATAGCAGGTGAGGAAGGGGTGTCTGAAGAGCTGTGCTCCTGCCTTGTGCTTTCCCTCTAGCCTCTGGAATGAAGAACTGAATCAGCTGCTCCACATCTTCACCTTCTCCATGGGTTGCCCCATATGGCTGCCCCTCATTGGCCATGGATACAGCTATTGTTGCCCTCCCATTTGGCCTCTCCCCCCCCTGCAGACCTTTCCATGGCTGCTGCTGGCTGCCTGTGCTTTTAGCTGAAGACCTGCCTTTCCTAGAGTGATCAGAGATTTACCAGTAGTGCTGTGCTCAGCATCAGCTTTGGCTGAAATGTGCAAGGACAGCTGGTTTCATAGTATAAACGAGATATGAGAAATCTAATTATCTGCCAAAGCTCTATGTTCCGCTTGGGTGAAAAAAAGCCTGCATCTAGTTAGTACAGTTTCCCTCCTGTCCCTGCTCTATTCTCTTTCTTATTTGATGTAGATGCACTGAAAACCTGGGGGAGGAAATGCATATGCAGCTTGCAGGGGACAGCTGATACTCAGTCAAATGAGATGCATGGTTTTTATGCACGCGAAGTATGTGCTCTACTGCAGGCTGAATTTATCGTGCAGTTTCTGCTCAGGCTGCACCTGCTCCTTGCCCACTTTGCCCTCCATTCATGCTCTTCCTTCCACTGTGTCTCAGAACGCATTAGGAAATACCTTGCTTCTTTCCTCAGAGCAATACATGTCCTAAACAATACAAGCATTCAAACACTGCTAACAAGCCACCTCTTCTTTGTCTTTTTAGATTGCAGGCTGTTTACTTCCTACCATTCCTGTCCATATAGCACTCAACAAAATCTGACACCTTCTAATTAATTAGCATTTTGTAATAGCGAACTTGCCAAGTATGAAGTCTTATGGTATTGGTGCATTAGGAGCTGAGTACAGTGTGTGCACTGTGCAGAGCTGAATATGTGGTGTGTCTGCAGTGCGGAGGAGGAGAGAGAAGGCTGTCTGCAAGTATTACTATTGTTTTTGATTTATATTCAGTGCAGAGATGTACTGCATGGAAGATCTGGCCTGCTGTTTTTAATGCCCCACGGAGAACCTGGGCTTCTCCTGGCCTGGTTTGGCAGCCTGCTCTCCAGGTTTGCTTTGTCACAGAGTCTCTGTTGACGCGATGGCATCAATAATTCAGAGAGGCAATTTAATTGCACTACAGCACCAATGAAAAATGTGAACAACACCCCTCACTTGGCAGCTCATCCACATTCTGCTTCCCTCAATTTTTCTAAAAATGCTAGATTTTTGAGGCTTTTTTCTTTTGTGTGTGCCAGTTTAAAGGTAGCTGGCCAGGCACAGCACCATGTTCAGATCCTTCACGTTGCCCAGCCCTGCTTCCCTTTCCCAAATGCTTTGTTTGTCTGTTACAGCATCTGCGTTACCTCACCTGCTGATCAGGATCACTCTTTTGTCCCTGGGCTGGTTCTGTGGCTGCTGTCATGTGCTGGCCTGCAACACTTCTCACACAGTGCTTACCATTTTCCAAAGGGTGAGATAGCCTTTGAGGGAGAGGCCTGCTTTGGGAAAGGAAATGCAGAAGGGAATTCTGTGCTACTGCAGTTAGTCCCTGAGCCATCCTGGAAAGAGCCTTTTTCTCCTAACCAGGAGGGTCAACATGCTTCTTGTGCATGCAGACAGTCCCACAAAGCTCCTAACCCATGGAATGAGAACCTGAATGTGATATGAGGCCACCTCCTAAAATAGATTGCTTCCTTTGCCCTGAACACTCCTTTGCTTCTCTTCCCAGAGTCCCACAGCTGGTGCTCTCAAGGATCCCATCAAAGCAATTTTAGGACTTATTCAAGCTCCTGATGCTAAGGGGATGAAAATAGCCCTGATATCTGTGCTTGAACAAATTCCTGGTCTAAGGTAATTTTTTTACATAGTTTCTGCACAAATACTTGCCACCAGAACAACACCAGCCTGTGAGATATTCTCTTTGCAGTGTGCTGGGCCCAGGCGCAGCGCTTATTTTGAATGCACTCCACTCTTCCTATTCGCAGATGTAGTTTGGTTTTGGTAATTTGGTTTTTAGTTTTGCCTGACATTGACCACTCGAGCTGAGATGTCCCTCCATAAAAGTGAAGGATGGATGAAATGTCTGTCAGAAAAGCAGGAACACTATAGAAAAATAATGCCTGAATGAACAACGTACAGGCTGCACTGGTGCACTTTACAGCACCAGCACATATGGGTCAAATGTGAGTAAGCTTCAGAAGCATCCTCAACTCACAAATTTCATAATTTCTAAGCACTTGGCTTTTGGCTTTCACATTTCACCAGTTCTTTTCTAGGAGTAACTATTTCCACCTAACCCAGTGAGAATATACACTTCAATTTTTCATAGGAAGCTGTTAAAAGAGATGAAACCCAACTTTTATTAGGAAGGTGAGATTTTAGCTAACTATATTTGTTTCAAGTTCTGTTTTTCATTATATCCATCTTGAGCTCTGATGTCTTGTGCTAGGGACTGTGTTTTTTCACATTAACATCATTACAGTGTAGAGCTTTCTGTCACAGGATGCTCTTAAGGCCAAAAGCGTGAATAGCTTCAAACAGGGAGCAGACAGTTTGTGGTAGATAATTGTCTTAGTGCCTATTCAACATGACAGTTGTGATACAACCCCTAGCGAAGGAAGTCCCTTAACTGCAGACTGCCAGAAGTGAAAAAGAAAGACAAAGAGATCATGTTATGCTTGGCCTGGTTTCCATATTCTTTTCCAAAGCATTTGCTTCTTTTAAAGAAGCAGTACTGAGATAAAAAAGATATTTATCTGATACAGCATAAAGGTTCTTAATCTCTTATTACACACATATGTACGTATACACACATGCAATATATATATGATCAGCAAAGCAGTGCTAGGTAATTCCATGTGAGGAAAGAAACAATAGATGCTTTCAAATGATCCAATGTAGAGTTACCCCAAATCCATTATGGAAGATGTCAATTCTTTTCCAGGAATAAACTGAGGTGAAGGATTTCACAGTTCCATGTGCACAGAGCATGGGACCTTTGAGCTCAGTCATGTCATGCAGAGCCCTGGTGTTATGGCCTTCCTCTTTCTAGGTGGCCAAAGAGCGTCAAAAAACAGCTCAGTAGGTTCTAACCCTTGGCCTGAGCCAGCAATATGAGGTGGTGGGAAGCAAACCTTTTCCCTTGGTTCTTTCACTGACACGTCCTCTTATCCTTTTGAAAAGGAAAGAACATCTGAACACAGTGTTGGACATCAAAGGGTTGTTCCGTCAAGAAGACAGAGTTGCTTTGTTGAAGATATTTTGTGATAATTGTAGGGGACCTGAAACAGAAAGCAACTTGCTTTTTGAAGATATAGAAGTAAAACCTGGAATGTGTGAACGCTTTTGCTGCTTTTGTTGTTAGGAAAGGTAGGTGTGTGTGAGTGTGCTTGAGAGTGATGTGTACATGCATGGGCTTCCAGGGGCATGGAACACCTGTGGTTGTAACACCACCTCTCTGAGCTCCTTGTTGCTGTACGCTCCATGTATGCTTTCATTGCTCTGGCTGCAAATTTCCACACCATGAGACATCACGTTGGAGGTGGTGAAAGGAACTGATTGCTGAGAAGTGTGATTCAACTTACAGCAGCAATAAAGGAGAAGACAGGGCTTTTCCTCCCCATTCTTCCCTCCTGTCTGTGCATCCCTGCTCCTCTCCCTCCCAGCCCGTTATGATATGTGCAATATCACATCAGGCAAGCTCTAGTGAGTCCTTGCAACTCCCCACTTTAAAAATAGCTTTCAGTGGAGAGCACAGAGCTATTTGTTTCACTTGAAATAATCTGAAACTTCTTTTCAGTCTGAATTTGTCCAGCTTCAGCTGGACAGAAATTTGTTTTATCTGTGCCATGCCAGAGCCCACTGCTATCAGAAAGCTCAGTTAATATTTACAGGTTGTCACCAGTCACCTTCTGTTGGTTAAGCTGAATAGACTGAGTATCTCAGATTGAAGAGTACAGTCTCTTTGCACCACCTCCTCCACTGCTCTCCCATGTCAGTGTTTATTTATAGTTCCCCATGTTAGCAGAGCAAGGATGAGTTACACAGAGCTCTGACCTGGGGCTCCAGGCACAAGTAGACAGCAGGTTGCCCTGTTATAAGGAAGAGAAAGCAATGAGAGAAATGATTAATAAGCAAGCACACTTTCCCCTTATAATGAAAATTGATTCAGATATGGGCTACCAGTCACACACTTGTATTCCACCCTTTAAAGTACTTATATATAGCGCCACTTTTGCCTTAGAAAAGATGTTCAGGAACATGCTTTTAAAATACTATAAATCACTTAATCTCCTCTTTGCTGAAATCCCCTGGGTAAGTAGGCTCCCAAATCCCAGAACTGGCTGGGCTGCAGCGTGGCAGAAACGTTTGTGCTACAGATTGGTAGTCTCGTTCCAGCTCATATGTAGCAGTGAAACTGATTGTGGGATGTGCTTAAATAAGGATGACCTTGATTTACAATAAGGGCAGTGAGGCACTGGCACAGGTTGCTCAGAGAGGTGGTGGATGCCCCAACCCTGGAGACAGCCAAGGTCAGGCTGGATGGGGCTCTGAGCACCTGATGGAGCTGTGGGTGTCCCTGTTCAGTGCAGGGGGGTTGGACTGGATGGCTTTTCATGGGTCCCTTCCAAATCAAAGAATTCTCTATGGCTGTCAACACATGAACACTGACAAAGTTTAATTCAGGAGTCTGTAAATAGAAGCAATGTTTCTGCTGTTTGACTCTTGCACATGTTCTGACAAATGCTATTTTATTACACAGCTTTTTTCTTGCTTTCAGTCAGACCTACTGTGAGAAACATGAAGTTCTCTATCCCACGTGGCAGTATCTGCAGTCACAGCTCCTGGAAAGCTTCATGGACTCGTACAGCTGGATGCATGAAGAAGTCTGGCAGCTGTGGAAGCCAGAATTCCTGCACTTCTGCAGGAAAACCACATGGCCTGGATCCTAATGTTCTATGCAAAGACCAGGCAGAAGTTGACTGGGGTATGGCTGAAAGACTTTCCTTTAAAATCGCTTAGAGAATGCTGCTTAGCTGAGTCCTGGTGGTTATTCCCAGGAAGCACTATCATGGTGTGGAGGAGGGGGAGGTTCCCCTCTGCCAAATTTCTGTTACACACAGTCTATGCTTAATAAAGGACTGCTGCACCATAGAGTGCTCTAGCAGATGATACAGTCTGATAACCTGCTCCAGGGATCTCTGTGGAGCCTAGCCTGTGGGAGCATGGGGCAGCCATGGGAATGGTGCAGGCTCCAGCCCCTGTAAGCCTGACCTGATAGAAATGTGACCTTTCCCTTGTCACACCAAGGCCACAAGCCCCAAGAGTGGGAGCAGAAGATGGCATTTGTCCTTGTGTCCCTTGCTGGGATGGTTCATGGCAGTCTCCTTGTGGGATGGTTCATGGCAGTCTCCTTGTGGGATGGGGAGCTCTTCATGTACAAGTTTCTCAGCTGGTATTGGAGCACTTTTGCATTAATTTTTGTATACCTCAGTTACTGGAAATTTCCTCTTGCTGTGCGAAGTAGCTCCTTGGGAGAGGGAGTGGAAGGCCTTGAGGGAAGTAGGCAGTGAAAGGAGCTGTTTGTCCCAGCCTCTGGGCAAGGTCTGTGCTGTTTTCAGATGTAGATAGGCAGTTCTGCTAAGGAAAGCACTAACTTTCTAGTTATCTATGACTATTCACACCCTCAAGCTGAATTTGATTCAAGGCCCTCCTTTAATTTAGGTCATTATAGACTTGTTCCTCTCTGGCCATGTAAACAAGAAAAAAGCTCTGCTACCTCTGATCTACTGGTGCTGCTGGCACCAACACAGGCTCTTCTCTAATGCAAAAAGGGGCAATCTGTGCATAACCTGCAAGCTTGCAGGGCTGGGGCCACGTCCAGCTCCTGGGCTGTGGGATGGTGCAGGTCTGAATGGGTGCCACCACGCTTTGCAGCACCGTGCCATGCAAACAGCCCCTGTGGATGTGCCAGCCATGGACTCCTGTCACAGTGTGCAGTGCTGTGCTGGGAGTGCTGACAGCCTTGTCAAGCACGCCGGGTTGTTTGTCCTCCCGTGCTGCCTAATTGCACATTTTTTCAAGGGCAGGAAGTGATTACAGCCCCAACTTTGTGGCAGGGGGATTAGAGGCAGCCTCTGTTTATTGGAATTTCAATCAACGAACCTTCCAGAGAAAATAAATAAAAAACCCCTTTGACATTTTGATCGCGTCTGGTCTAAAAATAATTCCACCTCACTTGAGAGATTCCTGCCACAGACATTTTGATTGCTACATCCATCTCTTCCATTTGACATTCACAGGCAGACAAGGGTATGTTCTACTCGCGGGCAGAGCCGAGGAGCCTTCGGGGATGGATTTGACCTGTGGTGAAATGGCTAGGCAGTCATCTTCTGCTCTGCATGCTTGTATAGGATAAGCAGTGCTTTCAGTAATGCCTCTTAATGGCCTGTGCATGGCATCAGATTGCGGACAGGGCAAATAAAGGCTTGACTTCAGGAGGCAACCTTGGGTGAGGAGCTTTGTCCACCAGGTTGAGTGCTGGTGGCATGTGGGAGGCTTTCTCGACCTGGGGTGTTCTCTGGAAAGGGAATGGGAGGACAGGCAGATGGCATGGAAGGAACATCCTCAGCCACCTGCAGGCCTGCTGGGGGGAGCAGATGGTGTGTGGGGGCCTGCTAGGTGCTCCCGGGAGGGGAGGTGGTGGGGTCCTGTGTCACAGAGGTGGGGTGAGCAGTGGGGAGGCTGTCTAGGGTGGTCAGATAGGGAAGGGGAAGCTGTGAACATGGGGAGTGAGTGATTTCCCTTGTGCTGGGGGGATTTACCCCACTTCATTGTGAGCCCTGACATTCGTATATATGAGCCCCTTCTAGGCTTCACCCCAGGCTGGGGTTAAGGCGCTTGGGTGGGATTTGTGCTGTGCTCAGTGGAGGGCAGGAAAGCAGGGTCACATTCAGGATCTTCCTGCAGGATTATTCCATGGCCTAGGGAAGTAAGCACTGCCCTTGCAGTCTGTTTTGCAGGGCCTGCTGCCACCCCAGAACTGCGCTGAGCACTGCCCTGGTATCTGGCAGCTCCACCAAAGCACAGAACTGCTCAGAGCTCAGCATCCCTTTCCATCTCCCTAGGAGAAAGCAAGGAAGCAAGGGCTTTCTCCTACTACACAGGGACCACTTGGTCGTGCCATTGCCTTGCTTACCCGTGTTAGGAAGAAATTCAGAGGGCAGTGAGGCCCTGGCATCGCTGCCTGGAGAGCTGCGGTGCCCCATCCCTGGAAGTGCCCAAGGCCAGGTTGGGTCGCGCCCTGGGCAGCCTGAGCTGAAGGGGGCAAACAGCCCACGGCAGAGGCTGAGACCGGGTGGGCTTTAAGTCCCCTTCCAACCCAACGTTCTGTGATTGTAAAGGTGCACACAGACGAGAAACCTTTGCTGCGGCCCCTGCTCTGCACAAAGGGGCTGGGCTGGGTCCCCCTCCGCCCCGGGGACGACCCGTGCTGCGAAGGGTCGCGCAGCTGGTGCCACCTGGTGGCTTTCGGGTCCCCTTCGGCTTCCCAAATAAGTATTCGCGAGGGGCCGCGGTTCTCTGTATCGTTTTGTTCTATCACCCATCACAGAGCCTCGCAGGGTTTTGTAACAAACGGCGAGCAAAGCTCCCGGCACAAACGGCGTCCCCCAGAGCCGGGCGCTCTCCCGTCCCCCCTCCTGCGGCCCCGGCTGCCGCCGCCAGGTGGGGGTACGGCCGCGGGAACGCGCCGCTCGGGAGCGCACGGCGCGGGGCTGACGGCCGCCAGGGGCCCTTCTGCTGCCCGGGCAGCGCGGGGCGGGGTGCGAGGAGAGCGGCTGCTGCTGCTGCTGCTGCTGCTGCTGCTGCTGCTGCTGCTGCTGCTGCTGCTGCTGCTGCTGCTGCTGCTGCTGCTGCT
>JAPSGF010000001.1:47495340-47508342 GCA_035772895.1 Perdix hodgsoniae | reverse complement strand
CTGCTGCTGCTGCTGCTGCTGCTGCTGCTGCTGCTGCTGCTGCTGCTCCTCCTCCTCGCCGGGCTTTGCTTCTTGCAACGTTTCCTCGGGCACCGCTGGCCGTCATCCACCTTCTCCGTTTGCCTTCGCGTTGCTCAGAGCAGACGGCAGCCCGCTCTCGATGCTGACAGCTGGAGCTGCCGAGTTGCTTTCCATGCTGGGCAGGTGTCAGCTCGTTTTTGCAAATCCCAGCGAGAGATTTCCTTTTTCACAGCGATGTGTTGACACAGCCCGTTCGTGACCCTTCATTACTCCGCAGTGTTTGGCTTTTTGCAGTTATTGCTGGAAGGGCAGTTTCCTCCCTGTATTTGTGCAGTTGTTTACTTCTGTGTCATCGTGTTGTACTTATTCTGCATCCTATTCTTCTTTTTTCCTAGATAGCTGTGAGATCAAATCCTGTCCTCTGCCTCCCTGCATGCAGCCCCTGAAGGTCCCATGAGCATCCTTTGCATTTCAGCATCCAAAATCTTAATGAGCCTTTTTAATTCCTGTCTGGGACAAAGCAAGCAGATGAAATCCATCTCTAGAAGCCTCCAGTTTATTTAGGCTGCAGTTGGATGCACGGCTTGTTATCATTCTCATATTTCATTTTGTTTTGGCAGTGTAGCTACATAAACATCCCCCATGGCACCTCTCCCGGGGCAGAGCTCAGGGCTGGGAGTAAAGCGGGGGGACAGCAGGGATGGGGGTGGCACAGCCTGCACAACCAGGGCTACTGCTGGTGCAGATGCATCTCTGAGCACTACAGTTATGTCCCATGGTGCTTTTCATCCCTTGGTACTGGCACTGGCTTTGGCTTTTACTTGTTCCCCAATGCCTATGCCACAGCTTGACGTGAATCCGCTGGAATTTGAGTAAGTGTTTTTTCTGTCTGTAACTCCCCCTCAAACTTCAGAGGATTAAGGAATTCATGAGCAAGCTAAATTCCCAATGCACTTCATGTCCCCCCTTCCGCACTGGGAGACTTCTTCGTGCTTTCAATATTATTTCCTGACTTGCTGCCAGCTCCTCCAGACTCCACGTTCTCCTTAGGTTGACCTGCCTCGGGTCTCTCCTACTGCATCTCATCTGCCCCTGCTGACTGTGTTTTACCCAGCTCCTCCTGCACTGAGATGCAATGTCTCTCTGCTTTCCCCATCCCTAGTTTCTCATCACTCATCTCACCTTCAGAACAGTGGCAGGAAGGGGGTGCTGAGCCCCGTGGCCCTGCTGCTCATGCACTGCCTTATCCTGTGTTTATCCAAGTATTAAGAATCAACGTTCTGTTTCTGTCTTTCCCCATGTACAGTTAACCCCACACTGTTGTTTTGCTCATATGCATTCTGACCTTCAGTGCAGGCCGAGCTGCCAAACTCTGTGTTTAGGAATTTCCCTCTTCAACCCCGATGCAGAGCTGTGGGTTGGATTGTAAGGCTCGCAGGGCTGGAAGGGTACGGGAAAAGCAGCGATTCTGGGAAATCACGTGTCACTCCCAGCATTTGGAAACAATTGAGGCTGCCAGCCGTGATGTAAGCTCACAGTTGTGCATGCTTTAGGAGACTGCGTCAAGGCAAAGCTGTAGCTACTGCAGAAGGCAGAGTATGGCCTGAGTCATTCGTTCGGAAAAGCCATGCCCTCCCCCAAGTAGAATCTCCATCCATGGGGAAATGACAGACAACTGCCTTCAGTGAATAGTACTCTGGTTTTACTCAGATGCTGTCTGATTTTCATTTTTGTGAATATAGAGATGTTCGTGTTAGCTTCAGATGTTCTGCACAAGGCTGGATTCCTGAGGATTCAGCATTGCTGAAATTCTTTTGCCTCAGAAGTGCTGTAGCTGGATCCCTCCCTCCTGGCTATAAGTGAGGCTGGGGACAAGCTCCTCCAATGGCCTAGGTTCCCCAGGCCTGCCAGGCATTGCTGCAACACTAATCTGCTGACATCTTTGTGCTGTGCAGAGGGAATTTTGCACCAAAGAAAGTCTTAAATACATGCAGTGAGAAGGGATTGCCCTTTCTATTGCCTGTTTTGGGGTGGCCCAACTCTCTGCATTGCAAAAGATGCTTTACCCCTCCTGCAAGGCAGTGGATGGTAGCAATAACTGAGCTGCGGTACACTGGGCAGGAGGTGGATGTGTAGCTGATGGCCAACCTATAAACCATAACCATCCATCATACCACTGGCATCAGGATTCTTGTTTGTGATACTGGCAGTCCCTGGAGGTCTTCCAGAAGGCTCTTATTTTTCTAGGGCAAGACATCAATGTGGGGATGGTCACCATTCAGGGTCTACCCATCTTCAGAGGAGGCAACCAGGGGGCAAGCTCACAGCAGGAGTCTTGCCTTGGCCAAGGCTGCGTATTTGCGTGGCTAACAGCAGCAGCTCCTGGCCAAAGCCAGCACTGGGGTGTAACTGAGGGGTACAAGCATGTTAGGTCACATTTGGCCTGCTTTAAAGCAGCTGTTGCTTGAAGAAAACAAATTGAAGCTGTGAGTTCTGTTTATAACTTTTGCCATTAGTGAACAGTCACTGTAGGTCAATGGCAGCAGCTTTCTTCTCCAAGTGTTACAACATCTCCTGCTGTAACAGAATGTCTCTCTCTTTTGCTTCTGGAAAGGCACAGAGCTCCCTAAAGACACTCACATCAAAGGCTGACCTCCCTCATGTGCCTCCAGCTTCCCCCCAACATGCTGAGCTGATGTGAGGGACTTGCAGACAGTGGCAGCATCCTGTCTTCTTGGAAAACTACAGCTGTTGGCCATAGGGATCTCCACTGAAGTCATAGATTCATTGAGGTTGGAAAAGACCCCTAAGATCATCTAGTCCAACCATCAGTCTACCACCAACATTGCCCCCTAAGCCATGTCTCTCAGTGCCACATCTCCATATTTCTAGAACACCCCCAGGGATGGTGACTCCCCCACCTCCCTGATTGGCATGTTCCAGTGACAGAAGACTCCTTCAGAGAAGATTTTTCTAATATCCAACCTGAATCCAATCCTTCACAACTTATTTGACAACGTGTGCAGGAGAGAGCTGCCCTGTGATGGATGTGCTGTCAGTGAGATGGTTCAGTGGAGGGGCCTAGGGCTCCTGGCTAGTGAACAGAGTTTGCAGAAGCTGGGCTTGCTGAGCATGGTAGAACAGAATAAAGCAACCTATATGAAGAGTGGTTGCAATGATGACAGGACTGAACGCTTCTCTGTAGTAGCCATTGGTACACCACAGGGAAATGGGTACAGGTTGTGTCTCCCTGACTTCCATGACCAGGGGTGTTGTGCAGCCCAGAGACGCAGTGGACTCTCCACTCAGAGGTTTTCAAGATACTGCTAGGCAAAAGCACAGGTTGACCTGAGCTAGCATTGCAGATGATCCTGCTTTGCATGGGAAGATGGACTGGAGGCTGCAGAGCCTGCTTCCAGTGGTGCCAGCATCCTGTGAGCCCTAAGGCCAGGCTGAGCTCACTACAGCCTGTCTGAGTGCTAATGTGCAAAGATCATTATTTCTCACCCACTGGAAAGAAATAGAAGGAAAAGGCTCCGTGGCCTTTGTCTGAAGAGTTGTTTTCCTAAGCGTGATGTAGCAAGAGGGTCAATGGAGCCGAGAGCAAGGAATCAAAACCACTCCTGTTCTTCTGTAATATTTAAACATTGACCTATTGTACTAAGGATAAGGGCAAAGAAAGGGAAAAAATAATTAAGGATAGCTAGAAAGGTTTGTATCTCCTCAGAATCATGCTTTTGTTTTGTTCACCACCCACCATGGTCTTGCTCCTTGGAAAGTGAGCCCACGTAAGGGTGGGATTTCCTACAAGACCTCGCTTTTTTGTGGTGTTTCACCAAGAAGTGATGCTCACTCAGGATGTTTGTTCTTGTTAATATTGGAGCATAAACACATGTCCCAGCTGCAAACAGGGACGCAAGGCAGGGCTCCAGGCTCATAATAAACCGGAGTGCCGTGTGAAAACATTTGGGAGTTTTTAGTGAGCTAAAGTTGACTTGAATTTGTAAGTGCAGTTGCTTTCTTGGAAATATATTTTCCGTGTTTGACATAACATCAGTTTTTTTCTTCCACTGCATGACAAGAAGCGGAGAGGATAGTTCTCAAGAAGAACTATGAGGAGACTGATTTGCCAGCCTGCCTTCCCAGACTGCTTTGAAGCATGAAGCTGAGTGCAGCAGAGGTTCAGCAGGGTTTGAAGGCGACCTTCACAGAGACGCTTATTGCTCCTCCTGAACCTCTGGCGCTACTCTATTAAACTAACCACAGAATGCAGGCCACATGGAGCAAGATGCTTCAACCCATGATCCCAAGCAGCGGGGCAGCCCAGGATGTGGCACAGGGCAGCTGCACTGCTAAGGACAAAGATCTCTCCAGCCCAGTCGTCTCTCTACACCAATGACAAAAATAGATGCCCAGGGAAAACAGAAACGATAGGAAGAAACTTGATACACCCCCAAATACTCTCCTAGACATCTACAGTTGATGGCTTACATGTTTCTTGAGCCGGAGCAGTGTCTGCATTTGAGAGTGGATGGGAATTGCTAAGTCATGGCCTGAAGCAATGATTGAGCACCTGGTGAAGGGACACAGCCAGCACTGGGAGCACAGGAAAAAGCAATTCACATGTGTGAACAGGTTCCACCCCTCTCTAAGCCTCATTTAAGGGCTGGCTGCCACAAGGGAAGGGTCTCTACCAGTTGATTCCTTTGTTTGTTTGTCTGTTTGTTTTGGGGGGGGGGTGTATTTAGTGAGCCTGGATCCTTGGGGTGGGTAAATGAATCTTTCTTTTTTTTTTTTTTTTTTATTTTTTTAACTGGCTTGTGACCATTGCTTTTTTGGGGGTAATTTAGGTCTTGTTATCTGCTATCACTTTTGCTATGAAGGAGCTCATGATGTTTTGTTCCTGTTGCTCTTTCTCCATTCTTGTCTCTTTCCTTCTCAGCACAGCTCATCTTTTAGCAGATGCGATGACCCACACCAGAGAACTGCTGCAGCTTAATGATGTGCTCTGTGAGAAAGCATGCTGTTTGTTTGGCACTGTGCCTTGTGCCCCTTCTCTTCACCTGATATCTCCAGGGTAGAAAAGACAATTTTTCTCTTTCCTCAGCTGTTTTGCAGACTTCCATCTTCATAATTTCTTGTTTCTCTGTTAGTAACTCCTAGCATTCCTATAGAAGGAGGGTAATGCTGTGGGCTGATTGCCTTGTGTGAGACCAGGCTGCCCAGGGCCCCATCCAGCCTGGCCTTGGGCACCTCCAGGGTTGGGGCACCCACAGCTCCCTGGGCAGTGGTGTCAGGACCTCAGCTTCTTCCTTATACATAATCTAAATCTACCTTCCTTTAGCTTAATGCTATTACTCCTTGGCCTATTGGATGTTCTTCTGGGGTTGCTCAGTGGCATTAACAGTTTTTCTGGTTGCTATGGGGAAACGATCCAGTTGTGAGTAGGAGGTGGTGCACATGGCTGGGGATGTCACTCATGTGGCAGTCATCCTCTGCCCCGTGTGCAGATGACCTGGGGGAGCTGATGGAACCTGCGGGCTTGGGGGAGGCTAGGGTTAGGGTACTGAGCAGGATATGTTCTGCTACGGTCCAGGAAAATGACTTAAAATATCAGTAAGATATCAGATTGCTGGAAGCCTCCCAAAGCAGAACTGCCACCAAATGGTAGGGTTTCTTTGGGTAGGTTCATGGGGTATAGGCAGGTGTGGAGGTTGGCATCTGCCCTGGGGTATGTGGTGCAGTTTGGGCTGTGCTATTCCCACTGTGCTACTCAGCCTGGTTTGGTTGATGCACTCTGCTTAGACAAAGAGACAACTCTCCTCTGTTCCTTCCCTGCTAACCAACCCTCAGCCAAAATGACCCCATACTGAAATGCCTCAATAAACTCCATGAGGAGAACTCTGCTCTCAAAATCATTAGCTGGCTGGAGCTAGAACTGTGAGAAAGAAACGTGTTTCAAGACCTAGTGGCCTTCTACATCCTTGACCTTTTCCAGGATAGTCTGATGTGATGTGCCTGTTCTGTGCCTGTGTGATCAATTAATGCATTAATTGTGTTGCAGTTTCAGCTTGTGGTGTCTGTTAAGACGTACTTAAAAAGGAAGACTCTCCTGGATAAGCCTGGGTAGAAGCCCATGGAGCTTGGACTGAAGCTACTTTATTTTGCTGGTTAGAGGCTGTTCAATCCATAGGACTGAAGTGTCAGTCTTCCCTTGCAGATATTGCATAGAGTAACTAGAGCAGTCACAGGCATGGGTTGATGGTTGGACTGGATGACTTGAGTGGTCCTTCCAACCTTAGTGATTCCATGAAGTTATTTAGCACACTGGCCCAGATTGTTTTGCTGGTGTTTGAGCACTTGGAGAATTGGAGTCTTTCATGGTCCTCTGGGTTTCATTCTCAAAGAAGAACCAGTGCAAAAATACTGTTTGGTACCCTTTGGTGCATAGGGACACTGAAAAAAAAAAAAAACCTGGCCCTCAAGAACCTAAATTACTGCAAAATCAGTGATACTGGAGAGCTGGAGCATGTGAGGGAAATCAGTGGGGTTGAAATGTCAAGGAGCATGTGTGTGCCACACAGCCCAGATTAATGTGGAGAGCAGAGGGGAGAAAAGATGTGGTCAAGGAAAAGAGGAACCTTGCTGCTAGGTCCTGTGATGTTAGCTCAGTGGTTTTGTTTGAGGTCAGCAGATAATTGTGGGAGGAAAAAGCGAAATGGGTCAGTGCAGCAAATAGGGAAACTCAGAATTAGCTGCTGTGTGGTCAGTGATAGTGACACAGGGAAAGCAAAAGAGAAGTAAGGTGTGGGAGAGACGTGGACTTGCTAGAGGAACAAGATTCTACAAAACTTCTACGTGGCCTCTGATGTTTGCATCTATCACTTGTTATTCCTGTTTCTGAGGGTGAAGAATGGCTCGTTGTGGGGGCTGCAGGCAGGGCAACAAGTGCAGAAGGGAATCACACCTAAGTTCTTCTGCATAGCTGACCACAGCATGGGAGCATGGAGCTGTGCTTCCAGACTTGCTTCACTTTGCTCAGAGATCCTAGTATGCATCTGGTCACTGTCATGGTAGAAGTGGTGCGGGGAGGGGGCAGGAGCTGGGAGAACAGGTCACATCTGTGCTTCAGCTCCTGCTCTGTAAAGGACAGCACCGATCTTCCTGGTGCTCAGAGAGGAAGATGCGCTGTGCTTTGTGGTTCTGGGTGCAAGGGGCCACCGAAATAGATGGCTGTTCTAAGGGAACAAGGCTAAATGCCTCTTCCCTCAGTGAAGCATAATGCAATGACTGCAGTAGTATTGCTAAGCATCTGGCTTGGCCTGGAAAAAAAATAAAATGCAAACCACTTCTTCAAGAATTTTTTGGCTTGGCTCAGTTCCGCTTGTGTTATGAACTGAGGCATACTTCAATGTGCCTTGTGCTGGACATATAAAGTAAACAGCTTCATAGAAACACAGCTTATCTGCATGCTTAAATGTGTGCAGGACATGACTTGAAATCACTTCTGTGATTACAGATAGGTATAGCTGTAGCAATAGGGGCTGCATTATGTTAACTCAGAAAGTTATTGACTGTTCAGGGCTGATTTCTCTTTTCTTAGCTGGTGATAGCTGAATGGGACATGAGATGGCTGAAAGTTCTCTTGCCAATACTTTACTGTAATGAGGGAAAAATTAAAGCAAACAAACACAAAGCAATTCAAGCATAACTCAGCTGTGTGGAGGAAGGCCAATAAAAATAAACCCTGATGTCCTAATTTTTTGCTAGCTGTGGGCTGACCCCTTAGATGCACACTGCATGCCAGCAGGATGGCAATATGGGAAATCTGTGTGCTGCTCTGTGCTGCTGCACAATCGACAGCTTCAATCCACTTGAAAAGTGGGATTCTCCAGGCACTGAGCCAGCCTTGTGCACGGCCACCTCTCCCCCAAAAAGTTACAGGCTGAGACCAGTGTTGGACAACAAGGGAGAAAGAAGACGGAGGGAATATGAGATGGAGGACTCACAGGCTACGTGCATTCCTGGGCTGATGAAATTGCCATCTGTCTTGCATCTGTGCTCTGGCACTTTTCATACAGTTCGTGGTAGAGATGGCTGCAATCAGCCCTCAGTTCTCAGGGGCAAAGAGCTTTTTTTATTTCCCATCAAATACCCCGCACTCTGTCAGAAATAATGGGGCAGTGCTGCCTGCAGTGGCTGGATGTTGCTGCACCACATTCCCTCAGACCAATGCCATGTTTCCCCTGGCATCTGTCTTCAGTACAGCTAGGTGCAAATGTCCCTGTCTTGTTTGGTGCAAGTATTGGCATAGGCTGCCCAGGGAGATGGCGGTGTCACTGACCCTGGAGGTGTTTGAGAACTGTGGAGACAAGGCATGGAGAGATGTGATTAGTGGACATGGTGGGGGTGGATTGGGGTTGGTCTAGATAATCTTGGTGTTCTCTTCTAACTTTAATGATTCTGTAAGTGTCCTCTTGCTTGATGGCCTCAGTCACAGCTCAATGCCATCCTGCCTGGTGCAAGTCAGCAACGCTACTTTCCCAAGGCGCTGGCTTTGTACAATGCCTGTTAGTGACTTGCTTTTTTGTAGTTATCTCCCCCTCCTTCCTGCTCTTCCCTTTACTGATCTGATTTACACACACACACTGTGTATGGACATGTATTTGTCTGTAGGAAATAAAATGTTGTTTGCATTCAGGTGGATAAAGCAATGACCATGAAGGAAGATCAGACACAGACTGAGCAGCAAAGCCTCTGCAAAATAAGAATGCCTCACCCTGAATTCAGCTGTTCACACCAAGGGCTCTGGCCATGCAGCTTGGGAAGGGCCTCTTTTTGGGAAGTTGTGGCTAATTCTTGACTTTTATATTCTTTACTTTTATTTTCTTTACTATGAGAGTGGTGAAGTTCTGGAACAGGCTGCCCTGAGAGGTTGTGGATTCACCATCCCTGGAAGTGTTCGAGGCCAGACTGGAGGGGGCCCTGGGCAGTCTGGTCTAGCATTAAATGGGGAGGTTGGTGGCCCTGCATGTGGCAGGGGGGTTGAAGATTGATGATCCTTGAGGTCCCTTCCAACTCTGGCCATTCTGTGATTTTGTGTAATTGCAGGGATAAGTTTAGGACAGGATGCTTGTGTGTAGGACTGTTCTTGCAGACTGACCAAGGTACATCTGTGCAGGGCTGGGTCCTTTTTGTGGGGCCAAAGTATTCCTAACCAGGCTGCCTCAGCTGTGTCTGCTGAGCAAGCTTTAGCTTGACACATGCTGCTTCACCTCTGAAGGCATTTTGACCTCAGATGGCACCAGAGTTTCACAGATTGAATAAGAAATCCTGGCTGCAAAGTGCTTTTTTTCTTTTCCTCTGTGATCTCTGCCTCAGGTTGTGGAAATACTAGAACACTCCTTGGCATGCTTGGTGCTGTATTTCCTGTTCACCAGGGGAAGGGGAATGATCCCTTCTGCTCAATTTTTTCTGACTGAGAAGCGAAACTGCTTTAAGAACTGCTGACCACGTGGAAATGTGGCACTCAGCCAGCTGAACCTCCACAAGGTCTCACTTGTCAGCAGTGGTGCTAGAGCTCCCTTTTGGCAATGGCTGCTCTGCCTCCAGATCAATGGAAAACAAGCATTTGCCTTGATTTCATTGCATCACTACCCAATAGAGAGGTGGTGGCAGTGAGCCAGTTGTGGTCTGACCATGTGGGCCATCTCTTGGGCTTTCTATCACAGCTGTGACATCTCTTCTGCCCCCAAGTGTGTGCTCCTGGCTCCTGTTGTCAACCATGGAGCCCGTGGTGCCCTTGCCCAGGCTGTGCCCACATATGGGCTCCAGCTGTCTGGAAAAATGAAAGACCAAACTCCAACAGCTCTGTGCATCTCATTGCTTAGCTCCACGACCAACTGACCTCTGGGGGCTGATGCTCAGCCTTGGCCTTTCAGGCATACACTGATATATTTGTCCTTGTCTTACAAAAAGCTTCTGAAGTCAAGGGGTTCAGGACTCTGGAAGTCCTGAATGCAGGAAGTAGAGGTAAGACTGTAAAGTTGCATCATGTTTTTTGATTATTAAATTCGCTTGCACATTAAGTGACAATTACATAGCTGAAACACTGAGGTTCCTGAAGGCTCAAAAGCTTGGAGAATAAAGAGGAATCTGCACTCTGTTTCTTCCATGATGTGACAAAGCTCCTACAGCACTGTGGGTGTACACAGTCCCTGATGTATTAATCAAAGGCAAAGTAAACAGAAGAAATAATGACCAGGACCCACAGTGGGACCAAGTGTGTGCACCATGGCAGAGCATGGAAAGAGGAAGGATGTCTCACTTCAACTTGACTATCTATCAAATCCCAGACGCTATGACTCAGCCAAACAAAATACCCTGATGTAGCCTCTTTCCCCGGAGGAAAAAATGTTCAGTGTCTGGAGAAGTGTTCTTTGAAGGTCTGAATCTGGACAAAATACTAGATATGGTGTGTAAGAGGGGGTACTGTGTACATCTGTGATTCAAGGATGGTAGACTAAGAAATTACCTAAATATCAAGTATTACTTCTCTTACTTAAAACCTATAGATTTTATTGCTTCCATTTCTGTCTTGAAAGCATCCCCATTAAGGATTTTTTCCCCCCTGTATGTAAAGGGATGTAAACAAATTGCAGAAATCTGCTGTGTGTTGATTTTCCTAATGCTAATTTGCCTATTAGCATGGAAACATTGCTTGCATACTACTGAAAGCAGAAATTTGTTTTTTCAAATCAGCGTACATAGAAATTAGTGTCATTTTAGATAATGAACTGAAGTTTGTGGTAGTGAGTTGCTCGTGTGAGGTAGTAGAAACTTACACTGGAAAGAAGTACTTAGTCAGAAACAGTGCAGTTTCATGCAGAATTCATTGATTGGGTTACGTGGGAGATTTGTTGTGTCCCTTGCCCTCAGGGGACATGGAGACTGAAGCTCAGAGGGATGTAGAAGGAAGGTGGAGACTATTTTTTTTTCTGTAAATTGTGGTTTCTACCCAAGAAAAGTTGGCTTCAGACATTGTTCTGGATGGCAGATGAATCTTGTCTGTCTTTAAAAGCTCCTATTGATTTTGTGCTGTACACGCTGATCTGACAAAATGTTCCCCAAGTAAATGCAATCTGAGCTCCTCGAGAGAGGCTTCTGAGAGAAATCAAATCAAACAAAATTGGAACTTGGGCAGTCCCTGCATTCCCCTGTAATACCTCAGTCTTTATGGTATTATAATGGATCAGAAGGAGATCCTGAGCTGGAAAGTTAAACAAAGACCAACAAAAGACTTTTGAGTGCAGCTACGTGCATGGCAGGTACTTGGAGGCTGCTCTCTCATCCTCACTGTCTGTATTTCTGCAGCCTTGTTTCTCTAGGGCACCTCCTATGTTTTCCTTACTGTGGTACAGCAAAGGTTACGTGGATTACTGCTTGTGCCAGGCAGGATTAACAGAGTTACCCAAAAGAGTAATTTTGGTTCTTTTCTTCTCTGAAGGAGTGGTAATGCTTTGGCACAGGCTGCCCAGGGAGGTGGATTCACCATTTTTGGAGGTGTTTGAGAACCACGGAGATGTGGTGCTGAGGGATCTGGTCAGTGGGTGTATTGAGATGCATTGGGACTAAAGGATCCCAAGGTCATTTCCAACCTTTATGGTTCTGTGTGATCTTTGAAAATTGCTAAGGTGCCTCTAGGAGCAGGTCTAACCTACCCAGAGCATTCAGGAGTTACACTTGTTTGATTTCCACTCCCTTCCCCTCCCAACCCATTTTTCTGTGACTGTTATGGTTCTCTTTGCTCCAGTGAAATCACAGTGCCATTCAGTGGGTTCTGCCCCTCTTGAATTACTCTGAACCCTGTGGTCCTTTGGAAGTGGAGTGGGTGCCCCTTACTAGGCATCCTGTGATGCTTCCAGAAAACTGCCTGTGTCGGGTAGGGCAGCCATGGCACTTTCATCATCTCCAGATGACATCCCCTTCTCATCTGCTTCCTCACCAAGGGATGTCAAGGCCAGTGTGGTGCAGTACTGCCTGCAGGACCTTGCCTCAAGCAGGGGAAGAGAAGGAACCTTCTGGGTTAAATGTGATGAAACACTCATGTCACTACCCAAATGCTCAACAGAGTGAGTGGGGAAACTACAACCAATGTTTGTGGGTCTGGATAGCCCCATGCAGGGTGTCAAGGGGCAGCACATATGGTTGGAGTTTAGACCGTGCCAAGGTCAAAGGATCTGCTGTGCAGGTGAGTGAAGATGATATAACCTACCACTGCTGCTTGTGGCTGTGCTGTAGGGTAGAGGGGACGGTAGTAAAGCCAAAGACCAGAAACTTCATTAACTAGGACACTGCACTATTACCTTTGTCCCAACAGTTTATCTAATCTGTATTCTCGATTGAGCACTGAGGCTGAGCTGCTCTTGCCAGTTGGGCTTAAGGGTTGGCCTCCAGCCTTTGGGACAGGGCTTGAGAGCTCTTGAAGGCTCCAGGACCAATATTGTTCTACCCGAGAGGTTGTTATTGCCTCCTCCCTTTCAGAGTTCATCTCTCCCCATCACAGCTGTTCTAATGTTAATGAATACTTCTGAGAGCTCAGCTTTTCTGCTAAATGATAAGTTTTCTTCTATGAGTCCACTAGGAGAGTTGCAGTTCAAGAGCTCTGTTCTGTTTGGGTAAAAATGACTTTGAGGAATGCATCGCTATTTATCTTCCTCAATGATGGCCTTTCTGGGTGCTCGGTGTGCCTTGTTGGGTCCCATCTGCTGAACAAGGAGTTGAAGTGTAATTGGAACACAGCCCAAGGCCACAACAGAGGTATTTGGAGGGGAGATGGCGTGAACTTCTGAGAGTCACGGAGAGGTGAAATAAGTAAATGGAAATCTCTAAGAGGACAAGACCCAGAGGAGAGATGAAAAATGGGTTTGTAGGAAAAGCTTCAAGCTGGTCAGTTCAAAAGGGTTTTTTAAATTCAATTTC